>OY292396.1:7211585-7572627 GCA_958496205.1 Idaea biselata
CACTTATCGAACCATTCATGCTAGAAAAAGGATATAAAGGCTTTATCCTGAATGACTGACTGTTAGATCAACGCATAGCCTAAACCGCTGATAGTACAGGGCTGAAATTTGAAGTAATAAAAAAAAAGTTTATTTGCCATTAAAAAGTACAGATGAGTAGGTATATATTTTATGTTCTGCGCTATAAGTACATTAAGGCTAAATGTCTTATATTTAGGTCGAAGCTGAGTCCTGGCTAGGTTATTTAAAAATAACCTGTGTTAAGGACTAGTCTGTTCTTTAAGAAGTGTGTTCTTTATGTGATGTAGGCATCGGATAAGAAAGGCTTTTAAATACTCAAGGAATCGGGACTTATGGGGGTGAGACCGCGGGACACAGGTAGTTACTCACCCTCATGGCATAAGCGAGCGGGTCGGCCGGGTCGGGCAGCCGGCAGAAGAGCTTGGTGGGCGCGTGGTTGAGGTCGTAGCCCCAGCGGCGCGCGCGCAGGAAGCGCTGGCCGCGCGCCGCGCCCGCCCAGCGCAGCCGCAGCGTGTCCGCGCCCGCGCTGCTACTGCAGCTGCGGCGCAGGTAGTAGCTGGGGGGAAGGGTTTAGGTTAAATAAATAAATAAATAATAAATACATTTTGTGAACAACACACAGCGCCATCTAGCCCCGTGGTAAGCGACTAAGCTTGTGTTACGGTGACTAGACAACGGATATAATACTTATATTTATTTTTCTTTTGTATACATACATATTATACATAGAAGGACACCCAGACCAGACACAAATATTTATTTTTAAGCACAAATACTTGCACCCGGCGGGAATCGAACCCTTCTGCATTGCAGTCGCGCTCTCGCACGACGCACCACAGAGGTCGAGGTTAATTTTAGGGTTCCGTACCGAAAGAGTAAAAACGGGACCCTATTACTGAGACTCTGCTGCGCTGTCTGTCTGTCCGTCTGTCACCGGGCTGTATCTTATAAACCGTGGCAGCTAGACAGTTGAATTTTTTACAGAAGAGGTATTTTTGTAGCCAATACTAAAAACAAATACAACATATGTGTTTTTTTATGGTAAAACGCAACATTAGCGTGATTTATTTTTACTATTGGCGCCATCTAGTGATAAACTGGCGTCAGTAGTAAAGACAAAATGCACGCAGGCCTGTATTACAAATAATTCACTAAAAACACCGCATAACATACCCACACAACCAATTCCCGATCTTCGGCATGCAATCTTTGAAGACCAACGCAGCGGTAACATAAGTATCAGCCAAGCGCTGCTTGTTCCCAGCAACTTCAGCTAGATTGACCGCCTGCAGCGCTAGCAGCACTCGTCCGCTGCCTCCGCTGTGGTCCGATAGTATTTCCAGCTGCGCCAGTTTGTGAGAAACGGCTGACACTTCCCCGGCCCAGTGTTGTGTTGCTTTTCTTGTTGGGCTGGAATTTAGAAAAGATTCATCATCATCCGAGCGTTGTTCCCGGTTGCATCTCTCTCGAGAGCCCGGGGTCCGCTTTCCTACTTTTACGTCTCCACTTCGCACGATCTTCGGCATCCCGTGTAGTGAGGCCATTAGCACGCATATCCGATCTTACAACGTCAAGCCAGCACTTCTTGGGTCTTCCCAATCTGCCGCGGCCGGGCGGAGGCGCCATAGCAAGACATTTGTTTCCCACGTAACTAGCCGGTTTTCGTAGAACGTGGCCGTACCACCGTAAGCGGCATTCTTGCAGTTTGTCTGCAATGTCTCGGACATGAAGGCTGCCCCTGATGCGGGAGTTTCTGACGCGGTCTTTTCGCGTCACTCCACACATCCAGCGCAGCATCTTCATCTCCGTGACACGCAGCTCCTGCTTATGTCGCTCAAGCAATGGCCACGCCTCACTACCATACAAAAGGACAGGTCTAATGATCGTTTTATAGACCTGTCCCTTCAGTTTAACCGGCATTTTCGGGTCACAGATGACACCAGTTACCTCTCGCCACTTGGCCCAAGCTGCCGAAATGCGGGACTTGACGTCACAATCGATGTCGCCGGACTCGTGAAGCACAGATCCCAAGTACTTAAACTGGTCTGTCCGCTCGACCATGTGACCGTCTACGCAGACAGGTGTGGGATCTGTGGTATTGCTAGCCAAGTATTCGGTCTTCGCTACGTTGAGTTGCAAACCGCCGTTCTCAAGTGACTCTTTCCACGCATTTACACGCCTTCCAAGCCGCCCCTTATCCGAGTCCGCTAGCGCAATATCATCAGCATACATGAGCATCCACGGGGGCTGCTCGTGTGCGTCTCGGATGATTACGGACAGTGCGTCCAGTATTACGCTAAACAGAAACGGACTTAGGACGGATCCTTGGTGGACTCCGACTGTAATGGGGAAAGATTTAGTGTCACCAACAGCAGTTCGCACCACTGAATCGGAATTTCGGTACATGTCCCTGATGGTTTCAATATAAGTTTCTGGCACCCCTTTGGACCGCAGCGCCCACCAGATCATCACGCGAGGAACACAGTCGAAGGCCTTCTGCAAGTCCAGGAACAGAAAATGCAGAGGCGTATTCTTCGATCTGTATTTCTCCATAACGATCCTTAGGGCGAAAACAGGGTCCATGGTACCATGACCGGGGCGGAAACCATACTGCCCCTCCGAGACAGTGCACTCCTGCCGGATCCGAGAGTCAACTATACGCTCGTAGAGCTTCATGGTGTGGGACATGACCTTTATACCACGATAACTTCCACACTCCTGCACAGATCCCTTGCCCTTGAACACTGGAGTGATAACACTCAGTCTCCATTGGGCGGGGATTCTGCCGGTCTCGAGTATACGGTTAAAATGTTGGTTAAGATGCCCACACCACGAGAACCCATAGCCTTCCATACTTCGATGGGGACTCCATCGGCGCCGACAGCTTTCCGATTCTTCATGCAGCGAAGAGCCTTGCGCACCTCCTCAGGCGTTATCAGTGGCACAAGTCCTAGATTCGGAGGGAGTTCCGGTGGCTGCACCTCTTTATACTGCTTATTGAGCAGCTCGTGGAAATAAGAGCGCCACCTCTCCTTCACCGCGAGGTCCTCGCATAGCAGGTTACCATTAGGATCTTTTACACAGCGGCACTTGGATATATCCTGTGCCGCTTTGATCCTAGAACGTGCCAACTTATAAATAAGCTTCTGCTCCCTCGCGCGTCCGGTTAGTGTGCCAATGTTCCACGTTGCGAAGCGGAGTTTCACATCGTGTTTAGGGGCTAACGTCTTTGGCCGTGCCCGCCCGTGGCACGGTAGCCCTCGTCCACTTACCACAGGAGTCAGGCGAAGCTCCTGCGCGCCGTTATGCGGCGGCGCCCTATCCCTGTGGCCATATCTTTCTCGACTTTCCTTTAGATTTGGCGAATTTCGACTTTTACGGGAGCGACTGCCGTCTGACCTCCCAACCCCGAAGGGAAAGTCTGCGCCAGAGCCTCGTCCGTTTATCAGCAGGTGCACCAAGCTAGCAGGTGAGGTTGGCTTGGGCCCAACGATCTTAGTGGGCCCCATACACACCCATTTATTTATTATCAGAATTTAGAAAAGATTCGAGATGTTTTATGCTATTTACACTGCTTTGTGGGCGGCTAAACTATGACTATGATTGAGTTTAATTGTATGTTTTATTGTAGGTTTTTAGTTCTCAAATTTTTGAGAAAGTGCTTCCTTAAATTTTGCACCAGACAGAATTTGAATCGCCAGAGTTGCATACTTCATCAAAATGAAATAAAGGACTGCATCTCTCCAAATGTAGGAATCACATTGAACTTTTTAAACTAACACGATTAGAACGTCGAGGTAAGAAAATAAAAAGTAAAAAAACGCGATTAAAGTAAAAGCTTGTGTTTAAATAAACAAATAATAAGGTATGTCGGTCACTCCTTCATGCAAAAGCTACTGAACCAATTGCATTGAAACTTGGTATGCGGATAGCTGGAGATCTGAAACATAAGACTAATTTTCGCCCCGATATTCCCACGGGATCGGGACTTATCGGATCGGGAAATATATGGCTTTTACGACTCACCTATCTCTCCACAGATCGCCGGCGCGTCCAGCAAGGAATCCTCCTAGGGGTAACCTCTGCAGCACCTGCCTCAACACAGCTGAAGCCAGAGCCGAGAGCTTGGCGCGTCCTTGCCCATCGTTCCGGACACTCTTACCGCAAGCAGCTAGCGATCGGTGGAGTTCTATTCGAGCGTTTTCTAGATCGTTCTGGAAGGAATTAGTATAAATAAATTCTGTGAACAACACAGCGCCATCTAGCCCCGTGGTAAGTTACTAAGCTTGTAAGGTGACCAGATGGATAACCTAAATTTATCTTTTGTAAATACATACATATTATACACAGAGAGACACCCAGACCAGAAAGCATTTTTTTTATTATTTTTAAGCTTGCATTCGGCGGGAATCGAAAAAGACGACCGTGTAACAAGATCCGATTTGTCAGCCTTAGTGGTCTATCGGAACACATGCGACTCTGCTTAGCGCTACGACTTGTGTCTACATTTTATAGGCAATTTTTGCAATAATTTTCAAAAAGTTTCATAGAATTATTTTAAAGAAAAAATACATCTTCAAAACACACTCGTAGCGAGAATTGAATTCGCGTCTTTGGATCTGTACCCTAACGTCTGTGCCAACTAGAATACACGAGTTCCAAAAAAAACACGGAGCATTTAAAGTTGCCTAAGTTAGAAAACTTACTTTTTTCAGAAAATTTTCAGCTTCCCGTTTATGTTGATAAAAGATACCAGCTTCTTTGGATTGTGATTTAGGAACAGAATCGCCGTAAACTAGAAGTTTAACAAGACATCCGCCGAGTACGATGAAATTGATAAAGTATATGAAAAATGTATTGAAAAGCCACGCCGCCCATGATAGTGTGTAACCGGTATAACCCCCTGCAAAACAAAGGTTTATATTAAAACTAAATAACTCTTAGATTCTAGATCGTTGGAGACTATTTGTCCCGATTCATACTTCTATTGGAACGATCGCGAGCAACCCTCAATTTTGCTTTGCTACGCATCTAGTTAAAAATTTAGATATGCCAATATTATTATAAATACGAAAGTTTAAATGTTTTATTGTTCGAATGATTGTGTTTCAATCACGCAAAAACTGCTGAGCCGATTCCGACGAAACTTGGATGAAGATAGCTGGAGATCTGGATTAAGACATAGGCTTTTTATACCGATATTCCCGCGGGGTTGCAACTAACACGAGCTAAACCACGGGGCGCTGTTAGTATACAATATGTATGTCGGAATATGTATGTATGGTTTTGCTGGACGTTTTCCTTAGGTAGCCGCATGATTTGGCCATTGTACATGATTTTAAGACGCGGGTTTCCTCGTGATGTTTTCCTTCACCGTAAGAGCAACGTTAAAAGCGCACAATTTTTCTTAATAAAATACATTGGTTATGTTGGTTGGTTGGCTATGGCAGGGATTCGAAACCAAGACCTTCGGAATTAAAGTCGAGGTATCTATATAGGTACCATTAGTTAGATCGACACCACTCACAATGTCTTCTAGTCTTAAACTAAACTCTTACCAAAACTATCCTCAGCCAGTATCCCTCTCTGAACAATTTTGGTCGAGAAATCATTGGCCATTGAATCAGGGATGAAGTTTCCAAAGAACGTGCTGAACGGATTGAAGGCTATTAGTCCAACCATGAACGCGCATAATGCCAGACGAGAATGATCTCCCATACCCATGACAACCTTTGAGTATTTTTCTTCAACCTGAAATATAAAATTGTACTGAATAATTATTTTTAACACAAAGTATTTGCTTAATATGAGAGGAGTTTGAAAGTTTTGTAATAAAAAGAAAGAGGATTTTTAGCCGCCAGTCATCATTGTTAGATTTCAAATTCATATTTTTAATCTTATCAAGTTTGGCTTATATCTTCACTAGCTGACCCGGCAAACGTTGTTTTGCCTTATAAATTATAGATAGTAGCCGATTCTTAGATCTACTGAATACGCATATAAAATTTGGTAAAAATCGGTTGCGCCGTTTCGGAGGAGTACGGTAACTAACATTGTGACATGGAAATTTTATATATTAGAGATAAGATTTATCATTTTCTATTCATCTTACATTGGTTATTTTCTATCATTATATTTATGACTAGCTGTGCCCGCGACTTCGTCAGCGTTTTTCGAACATCTAGCCATCGCTGCGCAAAGGTCTACACTTAAACGAACGACCAGGAAAGTACTGAGCAGAAGAGAATCATGGCAGAGTTTGTTTAAGTGTGATTTTTGCACATCGGTATGTCACTTGTTGCATGCTTATTCACATTATTATAAGAAGAAGTGTCGAAAATCTATAAAAGTTAAAACCCGACTTTGAAAAAAAGGATAAAATAATAATAATAAGCTTGTACAAAGCAACCGACTTATTTGTTATATAATCTAAAGTCTGCCAGCTTTACTAAATGCAATATTTTTTTACGTGGGTGATGCCCCTTGTGTACCGTCAGGCCACTCTCGGGGCAAATGACTCGGTTTGTTGGGCTCACTACAACAGTTTGTCAACTAAACCCCAAAGGCGTCCATCGCTCCACAAGTGTCGAGGCCAGTGGGAATTCCTCATGGACTACATCCGTCAACCCCGACAACGGCGGCCTTTCCAAGCCTCATCTCTGCCCGAAAGACAATCCCTCTCCGTCCCCCTCCCTCGGCACGGTCACACTACCGTCTCGTGGCCCCCAAAACCGGTGATAAACCCCCCCGAGTCCACCGCCACCACCAGAGACTAAGCGATTTTTTACAGTGGTTGTCATCCACGCGGCCCTTTTCTTGCGAAAAGGACCTCCGAGCCCGCTGACGCGGGTTTACGGGACATCTGGAGGGTAAAACGTAACGTCGTGCCCGGGACTCGGGACTCAAACGCGGTACCCTCGACTCGGAATCCACACTTTGCCGCAGCTGCCATCGTGCTTGTAAACTACATGCAATCTGCATCTACCCCGTAAATCTGCCCGATTTCAGCTATATTTTTTTCTCTTTTAGGTGCATTTTCGACTGCCACTAAAAATATCAAAATTGTAACCGTAACTTTAATCATTGAGGAGTTTTCTGATGAGAAGGTAGTTTCAGGTGGTCCATCAATTCGTATCGAGTTCTTTATAAGCTGATTATATTGATGGAAGTCCAAAAATTAGAAATTTACTGCATTGTGGGATGCTATTCTGCTCATCATTCCAAAGGTTCTCATCAGATCTTCACCAACGATTTGTGGGACCAATTCGAGACTCTCACTTTCCAAATCTAAAAAGAATATTCATATGCTGGAGTCCGGCGTGAACATATCCCCATACAAACAATATGCGGGTCGAATTGAGTAGCTCCTCTTTTTTTAAAGTCGGTTAAAAACAACCATTATAAATTTCCGTATGTCCGAAGGATCCGAATATATGGAGAGACATAGGTATACGGTATTTTAGGAATTACCGGATATCCGGCTTTTTTAATAACGTGCCGGATATCCGGCTTTTTAATTACCTACCGGATACCCGGTTAATCATGTGTACACAACATACTTCTTCAATACAACATTCAAACTAATTAGGTAAAAGTAGAAATAACACTTTATCCGGATAACCGGACTAAATAGCCGGATAAAAAATAGCCTATATGTTAATCGGGGTATAAAGCTATCTGAATACCAAATTTGGTTAAAATCGGTTAAGCCGTTTCTGAGATTAGCGGGCACAAAGGCACACACAAACAGACAAACAGATAAACAGACAAACAGACAACCAGAAAAACAGAAAAATAGGTTCTACTGCGTTAATAGATACCCATACAATTTATATTTTTTTTATATCTTCCAAAAACAGACACCGCTGAGTTACGATTTTATTATATGTATAGATATATTGATTACTAGCTGTGTCCCGCGGTATCACCTGCGTAAGTCCTCATCCCGTGGGAATTTCGAAAAACCTTTCTTATTGGATGCCTCCAACATATAAAGAACACACTCTTTAAATTTCAGCTCCCTACTATCAGTGGTGTAGGCTGTGCGTTGATCAGTCAGTCAATCAGGACAAAGCATTTTATAGATATAGATTCTTTGATATACTATTAGTTTTATCATATCAAACAGGTTTTGTTATAATCAAGGAAAAAAAAGAAGAGATGAGAGACATTAAGATGTACAAGAAAGTAAATACCTTATATTCTGGTGATGATGGAGAATCACTATCCATTGAGTGTGGTGAGTGGTAAGGTGAAGACACATCGCTGTGTGGTGGAGTGTAGGCACCTTCAAACACGGGCTCCTTGACTCCACCTTTCTGGCAAGCCACTTTGAGCGCAACATTCTCCTGTTTCAACCTGTTGTTCTGGTTTTGTAGGTACCTTATGTACTCAATTGTTTTACGTAATATTGCTGATTTGTTTAGCTGTAATTTTATAACGTAAAATTAAATATAAAACAAATAGGCAAATGACCAAGTTTAACAAAATAGTCACAATATTTTTGGGCTGCACAATTTTGTAATAAAAATTAAAGTGGTGGATCAGACCATGCCAGCTACCTATCCAAAAAATTTTGAGCCCTTATAGGTATTGACTTATTATATAAAATTTGATAACTAGTGAATGTTTAAAATGTAGAAGAGTTTATTTATACCTTAGCATCTTCTCCCACAAGCATATTCTTCAACTCAACAATCCTATCGTTAATACTTGTCCGATACCGTCTTTCTATAGCATTATGTGCGCTTCTTTTAACTTCCTTAACCTTAGGTGGTCCATTTATAGAAATCTTGTCTCCATCAAGAACTAAAGGAAAGCCAGTGGTCACAAGAGTCGGGCCATTGTTGCTGGTGAAAAAAGTGTGGATTGGACGGGTTTCCGTTGTAGATTTTGCACTGGAAATGATTCCTTGGGTTGTTCCTGAAATTTTATTAAGAGCAATGAACACCAGATAAACATAAAAATAAAAAAGTTGTAGACCTATTTATGTGATACTAGCTTACCCGACAGACGTTGTCCTGTCGTTTAGTATAAAAAAATAAAATTCATCAAAATCGGTTTAGCATTTTTTCTTTCATAAGAACCTTCTCCTGACAATAGCAAACACAACAAAAAAAGAATTATCAAAATCGGTCCAGCCGTTACCACAAAAAGGTGGTATCAGTGAAATTTGCCACTATAGCTAAGTTAAGTTCCGGTAAGTTCGTGAAAGTGTAAAACATAGACTTTAGTGATTTCCAGACCTCATCACAAAATCATTGTAAATAGCCGCCATTTACTATGACTATTACATACGATGACTTGACTTTTAACATTGGCAACTTTCCAAATGACCATTATCGGTTCTATAAAAAGTGGATCATTTTTAAACTTACCTTGAACTGGAGCACTGGTAGTGGTATACAATAAAGTTTGAGTCTCTGGGTTAATAATATTAGACTGAAGTATCACTGGAGAGAAATTAGCATCTGAACTTTGAATCAAAAATGGTTTAGCATTGTTTTGTATTAAAACGGGTTGTCCGTTTGTTGGTTTTTGTTTGCTCTGATTTCCTTGAACTTTCTCGACTGGGACTAAAGGTTTTATATCTTTGACTTGGTGGATGTTTGAAGCTCCCAAATTGACATATAAGGGGCTAGGGACAATTTGCTGTACATACATAGGAGCTTGTTTCGGTACTGTATTCTTTCTAACTTGAGTAACTTGTGTTACATCAGGTAAAGGGGATCCTTTAGTGATGTGCTGCAAGTTATAACTTTCCTCTCGCCCATATAATCCTTGTACAGGGCTAGAGTTTACATTTTGTTGAGCTCCTTGTCTATTCCGATGCGTATATTGAGATATCACTGGGTTTCCGGACGTATTGTAACTGGGTGATACTTGAGGGGATGATGCAATCTCAGGATTGTATTTTGTATCGACGCTCAACAGAGGAGCGTCCGATTCAACACATCCCAACTCTTCTTCTAGTTTTTTCATAAAATCCGCATCGCATCCATTTAGAAAGTCTAGAACAATTAAAAAACTCTTGGTAAAGTACTAAACCAACCTAATTAGAAACAAATAAGATTTATTTACAGGAAACTTACCGTCGATCTCTGCGATATCGTTTACATTGAAATCGTCTGATGGAAGGAAAGGTTCGTGATCCATAATTTTAATTTTATTTCGAACAAATCATTTATTTACGCAATTTTATCTGAATAAACATAGTCGCAGGGTCACTTGTTTACCTTTTTTGACAGATGGTGACATTTATCTGATGACTATTTTTTGACCAATAGGATCAACGCATGGCGATGGTCCGATGTTACGTCATAATTACACCGTTATTGCCATTTTATAAAATATTTTTTTTTTATAATCTAATATTTTTATTTGTTCCCTGAGATTAATTTCGATTAAACATCGTCGTGCTAATTTTTCGTATATTTTAAATCAAAAACAAATAATTATTATGTAACGCAATACTATTTATTACAGCAATGAATGAACTCGTGCTGCCATCTGTTGCATATCGTCCCAATTAACTTATTTAGCTTTAGTTTTGCTACTCTACATTAGATGGCAGCACTGACATCAAAAGTTATGATATTAGCCAAAATGGAATTTTCTCGTCTGTTTGTACCTCGTATCTTCCTAACTGTTGGGTAATATTTACAGAGCAGAAACTCCTTGAAAATGTCATTATTTAATACGATTAGGTAGTACATAACATTATTGTCCTGTAATGTTTTACTGTATATCTACAATTATTTATTTAATACAAACACAACAATTAGCTAAATACTATACTTACCTCTCATCAATGCGCGGATATATTATATAAGTAGGTACGTAGAGGTATCCCCTGAGTTTTCAACGTAGTGGACAACAGAGGATTCGAAAGACCTTCGATATGAAAATCAAGATAAAATTCAAGACGAAAACTAATGTAAGTACCAAAACCAAAACACCGCTCCTAATAAGCCATTAGGAAAACATCGTGATGATACCTAATACCCTCGAATTATTTTCCTACCTAGTTCTTTCCTCCGGGCATGGTCGACTGAGCTGCGGCCTTATTCTGTAAAAAATCTACATCGATCTGATGTAGACTCCAGTCAACTTTTCCGGCATCACGATGAAGGAAAACATCGTGATGATACCTAATACCCTCGAATTATTTTCCTACCTAGTTCTTTCCTCTGGGCATGGTCGACTGAGCTGCGGCCTTATTCTGTAAAAAAAAACTACATCGATCCGATGTAGACTCCAGTCAACTTTTCTAAAACTACGTTGAAACCTGTGAAGTTAACTCGGTATTCTAGAAGCCAATAACGTCACACAAAACAAAAAACCTGCAGTGTACGTACGGTGCACGGTTACACGGTAGTACATTACGTGACTTTTTAGCGCGTCTAGAATACAATATAACTTGGGAACCGTGAAGAAGTAAGCCGGCGCGGCGTTTTGTTGTTCCTAATTATATTATTTACTAGATGAATAGGTATGGGTAGGAAGTAGGTATACCTACACTTGAATAAAGTAAAACAATCTGCTCATTTCTCCATATTAAACGTTTATTTATCTATTTATAACATTATATTATTTGTAAATATAGAGTTCTTATAATATTGTGTTACGAGAACATGCTCGTTCTAATATAATAATAGATAACTTACTTGTAATACATACAATAGGTAAATACCACTAAATAAGATACGTTTTTTTCTTCTTCCTCCTGACCTCAAACCAATTTATATAGACCTTACCACAGGTTCCTAATGTTTCAACCGAAGTTACCGTCGTTTGCCATAGATCCCATACTTTTCACAATAGAGCACTGTTGGATCAGAATGGTACTAAGTAGTAAAAAATGGCAGCAGTAACGTTTGTCGTAAAGGCGCGATTCCATTATACAAGCTTGTATGCAATTTGTAGGTGTGACTTCATCTTGCATACGAGACTTGATTAATGGATTTCGCGGACTAACAGTTAGAACCAGTGGTAATGTCTCTATCTCGTTGGATACACAGTATTAAATAGGATTGATACGATCTACACAATAATGATAAACTCACAACTTATTTGAAGTAGTGCAATAACATCATTTTAAAAATATTATTTAAGGACATTTTCAATTATAGGCACATGAGGGTAATAAATAACATTATTAACAAAAAATAGGTAGATATTTGTAAATTAAAAACATGAAAATGAATAAAAAGAAGATTTCCACCTTCGTTCCTGACGACGGTAATGAGAAAATCTTAGAGTAGGTAATAGATTATTCAGAGATGATCATTAACTAAATCCACAACAATAGGTACTATAACGTAAGTAATATTGCAATATTTTCTTCTACTGGAATGTCCTAACACACAAATTATCTTTACAACAAACAAAGGCACAAAACAGTGACAATTAATTCCTAATTAACTTAGTGTAGCTTCTACACACTCTTTTACAATTACTTAGATACTATGAAACTACGAACTAAATTTTCACACAACTAAATGTGAATTATTAAAGGTTATAACGTCCGTATCTATGGCATTGTCAAACTAGACTAAAGTAAAGAATCAGTCTTCAAATGAATTACCAAATAATAAGAGTTTAATATTAACTTAATTAAGTTAGGCTGTGGAAATTTAAGATAACTGATACTGACCCGTAAGATACATTATTGTTTTTAAACCCAAATATTGCAAAAGAAAAAAAAGGTATGTATAAGATCAAATTCATTAACTACGTTACTATTTACAACACAACACTTATTAATTTAACACATTAATTTTTAATACATAAAACATTAATTTGATGGTAGGATAAATTTATTCATTCTAACTATTTTTACGTATAGTAACAGCAAAGTTCTTACCACAAAACTAATAAGAAAAACATTGAGCATCCTTACCTAAGTGACAAATTCTCGTTACAATTAGGTATTAATATTATATCTGATAAGAATCACCGTGCTTGCATGTGCAAAACATTAATTCTTGTAATAGTGAACACAACTAGGTATCAAACAACAATAAGTATTTATGGCAATCGTCATCATCAAACAAACAACTAACTTTATTATAATAACCCGTAAAGTAAGGAATTCATACAATGTGTGACCTCAGATGGCGGTTGCACCCGAAATCCGAGATCTTTACTTATCTGCTACGTGTGTACATACGTTACGTTACTCTTGTATTATGGCTTAGTGCGATGTGGTGGACTAGAGTGAGGTGTAGTAGCGAGCGTGAGGTAGTTGCGGCGTTTCAGTCTATAAACATCACAGTCGCGGACAACAAATTGCACAATTACCTAATTAGAAAACTTGCAAGGCGTACTCGCCCGAGGGTGCGGGCGGCTGCGTACCCGCGATACCGGCCCGCCCTTCGGCCCTTTCTACCGGTCCAACTCGGAAAAGATTACTTTCTAGTTAAAGCTAACTTACACCGCTATCTATATTCAACAAAGACATAAATGTAATAACATAAAATAACCAAGAAGAAAATAAACAAAAAATAAAATCACAATAAGACGTCATCTACCTATGAACGGAAATTTAATTTCGTTCTAGATTATGATTAACGCTTGGAAATAAATAGAGAAGAAGAGGGGTAGTAGCATTAGAGTGGCCGCGGGGCCCATTGCAATCGCCCGGCCGGAGAGTCCGGTCAGAGTGGCTAGCGCGCGCGGCGCGTCCTACCAGTAGCCTACCGATTTGTCTTACTTCTAACTTTGTACGCCTAAGTCAGTCTTTTCGAATGTTCATTTCCTACGGCGTCGTTGATCGATTCAATCTCTTTCTACTTTGCAATCGAGTGCAAAAGTACGTGGAGGTACGATAACTCCGGCAGGCAGATCCAAATCACGACGGCGAGGGACGGACAGGTCTTCAACGTGATCTTCATCCGGCAGAGGTGATCGAGGAGATTGTGGCGGCGACCTAGGTGGCGGAGGTGGAGTGCGCGGCGCTAGAGCCGCATGCGCGGCCGCTGCTAGTGCCATAGCATGCAAGGCTTCGCGACCTCCGTCTCTAGTAGCTCCTTCTAACGCTTGTTGCAGAAATGACGGGTCGATGAGAGGAGTACCTGTCTGATGATTATTGTCGTCAACGCCACCCGTCCCGCTCAAACCGTAAGGAAATGCTGCACCATTCGACTCTCTTTTGATACCGCGACTCATGGGACGACTCGTGGTTATACCGAGCTTCTTTACCTTATCGTAAAGAGTACGTGATGGAACGCCGTATTTACGCGACGCTTGCAGTGCGCTCATACCGTTTCTCACGCATTCGATTGCAGATAAAATATCCGATCTCGTGTATTGTTTATATCGTTTCCATTCTGGTTTCTGTTGAGGAGGGACATAAGGTGCTAAACCGGCCCTCATGTCTTGTTGAAAATTAGTCGGAGGTGGAGACGGATGGAAACTTCGTTGATTATCGTCTTCAAATGAGCGCTCAGTGTAAGGCGAGTGAGCGTCTTCAGATCTATCTGATCTATTAAAGTGAGGCGAGGAGGCTCGAGACGATAATCTGCGTGGACGATAATCAAACGGACGTTGAGGACTCATCGGACGGTCGGTTTCATGAGCGGAGCCGTTCGAGTGAAGACGAGGCGGGGCCGTCTGGCTGATAGGATGGCAAACAAGAGACATAGGCTGTGAAGAATCAACGGGAGACGTCTGTGCTAATACGTTCCTAAGGATAGGTGTGTCTCGAGTAGCCAACATACTGGATAGTTTCTTACGTTTGAGTGGGTTCATATCGGATGAATCGTAGGCTGCAGATAAGGCCGGTGCGGAGGGAGGAAGGGCCCAGCGCGAGGGCTGTACGGGCGCTGGCGGGGACATGCTTGAGGGCGCCGCTGGGACGACTCTCGGTGGAGACGTAGCCGGCGTGCGCTCCGTGCTACTCGGCCGCCGACGTGCTGGCAGCTCCGACATTTCAAAGAGCCCTTTTACCTCGAGCTGCTCTGCTACCTGCATGATGCGGGGGATGTGAGCTTGCGCCACATTCACCTCGCCCGTGTACATGTACTCGAGCAACGCTCGCATCTCGAAGTCCTTAACGCCGGGGAACAAGATGCTGCAGTGGTCCATCGGTACATCAGCCAGGATTGACTGGAAGTAAGGCGAGTTGGCGGCGAGCACGACGCGATGCGCCTTGAACGCCACCTGGTCGTCCACTACCAGCGTACAGTCTACGTACGTTTCTACTTTGATTAGAGCATCTAGGATTTCCACCAAATTTGTTTTGTGGTGGTTCCACTTCAAGCAGAATGTCTGTTGACCTTCGCTGCTCCCCATTTTTCTAAAGTGTGATTCTGTGAACAAAAAAAGACACAACGTTAATTCTGCTGTAGAATATTGTGATTTATTTAAACAAATAACTTTTTTAAAGTCGTTTAATTCATATTTTTTATACAAAACTATATACCCTATTTTATTGCGCTATTTTTGTGATATTTATTTCTTATTAAGTAATTACAATTATTATACGAAAAGGCTTTAATTTTTAAGTTTATTTTTAAACAAGATCTCGAGAAAAAAAAACATTTGAGACGGCAATACCTAGTGTTAAAATTTAATAGATTTCGCAAAGCATGATCACAAAGAAAATAGTATAAATAAACAAACGCAACACAAACAAGATCGTTTATAAATACCTGGCATATTGTCGTCGAAAGTCGAGCCCGGATACATCGTAACAGTTAGTTAAAATACAACACATTAACAAACAAACAGTCCTTGCACACAATCAACAGTGAATCCGCGAGCAAACAGCGAGCTCGCTAGTCACCTAGCGAGTGGACGTACGTCTGCACGCACCGCTACTGCTCAACTGCACTGCCTTACCACATTTACATATTACGATACGAAGCCCTTCCACACTGCCAAATTGACTTTTATACCTTTTATTCGACAGGTATAATCGAACTTGGGGGACCGATGAAAGCGGTTATGCCGGCTTCTCGCCTGTCATGCTGCCCAATACTAACCCTATTCGCAGAATTGATCCTTATTTACATACTAAAATGACCGAAAATAAAAAAAACTTACCTTAATTTCAAAGATTCGTAGTCAGATGCTACGAATTCGTAGCACATCTACGAGCAGTCCATTATTATTAGCGGCTGAATACAAACGATCCGTTTATTAGTAAACAATAATAAAACTTACCTCTACAGATTTAATCCAAAGTCACGCAATAAATTTTCACGCGGAAATGTTCAGGAAAATCATAAGAAACAAATCGCACTGTCACTTGTTGAAAGTTAGCACGAGGTAAGGGGTTGTTTCGCGAGGGTCGAGGAGCGGCCGCTGTGGGGGCGCGGCGTGCTCTCGCGAGCGTCTGACTGCGAGTACTGTAAGCGTGTGGTACCACACCCGCGCAACCGAGACGGCCGCCGAGCGACGGGTCCCCCCGCGCCTCTTGCGTGCGCTTTTTACGCACGCACCAGAGTGCAGTGCAATTGCGTGCGGGCGGGAGGGCCGCCGTCGAATGCGCGGGGGACGCAACGCGCCGACGAATTGCAGCCCACTGAGGAGGGCGCGCGTCTATGTGTGCGTGAGTGCGCACGCGCATGGTACCATGCTACGCGGCCGTCCATGTGTGCGTCGCGAACGCCGCTAACAAACAACAACATAGAGTTTAAATCGGCTTATAAAAATGCAGGCGCGCCTCGCGGCCCTTTTATTAAAATGCTGATATTTAGCTTCATCGCCATGCCTTAAATATTTATAACTATATTCAGAATTCATATCATTTTTCTCTCTGAAATTAATTAAACAACGCATGAATTCATTAGTTACTAGAAAAAATATTAGCTCTACTTAAATAAAAAACTTGGTCATGAGATATTTTGATTCTTTCATTATTTTTTTTCTAAATAAAAGTATTAATGTGGAATAATTTTTAGTACACTCATCAAAATAAAAAAATCTTATAGTTTTAATAGTTTTTCATTGAACCTAATATTATTTCACATACGATTTCTAATTAAAAATTATCTAATTAAAAGAACCCAGTAATTAATTTAAAATGATAAACTTCCGATCACGTGAAACATTTTTTACAGTATAGGTACCATAAAGAGTCAAATAAGTAACTCCGTACCCGTATTGTTTCATTGAAACTTCATTTACGTGAATACAACAATTTCGGCTCCGACTAATATCGCCCTAAAATTCCCAAAAGTGCGTGAACAACGCATCAAACGGGGTCATTGACACGTTGCCTGCCGAGGGAACGCCAAAATAGCGCGAAATGCACTCAAAAATAGAACAAGATGTCTGTGCAATATTTTTTGTGGGTAAAACTATCTTCCGCCAAATATTGGGGGAATGCAGTTGCTTGCTTACTGTATACTGTTGAAATGTAACATTTTGAATTTAAACTTAAGGATGTTTTTAAAAGTTCGTCGTGGATTCTTGTAAATTAAATTTAAACCACTTTTCTTAACTTAGAAATATGTTTTACATGGTATATATTACCCCCCTAATAATGTACTACGTGAGAGGATTCTCACGTAATACGTTGTAGCTACAGAAACACCTAAAACATGTTACGATGTAGTAGACTAGATTCTAATAAATCTTTGATACATGGCAAGATTCGAACCCGCAACGTTCTGCATTACTGCAGTTTTCTCGCACTGCACGACATTAGTTTTGAAAAACGCTTTCTGTGCCACATGGAACAACGAAGTTCCGAATATCTACTTCATATTTATTTCTCTTTATTACTACGGACGAATCATATTATATTGAAGCTGTTACTAGATAAAATGTCAATCTTAATGATTGTATCGATCACAAATGATACGGGACACGCGGAATTTCATCGATTGTGTCAATAAGTGTAAAGAGTTCCACTAATAGGTCCCTCTATAGATCAAATTTACAAATTGGATGTTAAAGGAAACCATTATTGTTATTAGTCTGAATAGTAAATGTTTAATTCAGTATTTATTTTAAAATTCTTATAACTTTGTGTGTGCAGAAAAAAAACAGAATTAAAGAACCAAGAAGTCTCTTGGTTCTACCAAGGCACACCAACTATTAGGTAAACTGTGGTTCTGTTTAATATGAAAAAAAAAGTTTTTAGTGTGTTCATGAAAAAGTGCTTTTATTCGTATTTTAAGTTAAAAATATAAATATAAATTACATCATTTAATCATCCAATTCTTCAATAAAAAAATACTTCATTCTGCTTCGAAATCGTATATTTTTTCTCACGGTAATTTTACTGGATTAAATAAACGAACTAGAGGTATTTGTAAACAATAGGGAGGGCAATTCGCTAGGACTCCAACATTGAGAGCACTTCAGACGTTTGTGCGTACCTACTTAATCATTTGCATATCGATGACGCTCTCTCGACGAGAGCACTTGAATCAGAACCATGAACATGATTGTGTGAACCTCATAAATTTGCCGATTTTAATTCTTTCTTTCTTTTATTATGTATGCAGACTTCATCATTTCAGCTGTGTATTTATTACTGCTGGACATAAGCCTCCCTCATAGATTTCCAGATGCTTTGGTCATAAGCGGCCTGCATCCACCGACTTACTTATACTTAATAGTATAGTCCACAAGTTTAAAAACGTGTTAAATAGAAGTAAAGCTCCTAAAAACATGTGCGATAGCTCATTTGATTTGGAATGACGTCTAGAAAAATGTTTTTTAAGGATATATTAGCACATAAAAAATGCGATTGTTATTAACAAAATAAGATTTAAAAAAAAGTTACCTATTTAGTTTTTCGTTAATAATTTCTAAAATAATGATATTTAAGGAATTTTGAAACATTATTTAGAAACTTTTATTTGTTGTTAATTTAAAATATTATATTTTACAAAATAATAAACTTTAATAAAAAAAAATTTAATTACTTTATAAAGTACCTTAGTGAGAAGAGCTCCACGAAGTGAAAAATGTATAGGCCAATTATTTTAACTTTTATGCCGTAATTTATAAAAACAGAGATTGGAGAAAAATTAGTTAATTAACAATGGTCTAACTTTTTGAAAAATCGACGTAAACATTTTTTTCACCAAGGTTTTTTTCGTTCAAGTGTCTAGATTTCACCATAATTTATTCAAATTTTTAAATTGTTATTTATTAGGTACTTTAAAAAAAAATTGAGATAATATACCGATTTTTGCCTATGCCGCCTGACTAAGATGACGAAAAATGTATAGAGTTGCAAGCTAAAGACTTTGAACTAAGAGTATACCTATTGCACTTAGTTATGTACTCCGATATACTTATTCACGATTATACACTATCAGTGGTCGACCACATAACCGTTAAAAAACACGATAAATTGGCTATTTAAAACGGAAACCCGAATGCAAATGTTCTATTGTCAATTCTTTAAAACAGTTATAACCTCTTGACTCTAACGTCGGGTTTCGGTAACTAATTAGTTTAGCGATTCGCAGAAACGTTTATTTCATAGTAACTATTTGGATATACTGTGGTATTGTACCTACTTCATTAAACTTGATATTCAATTTCGATTTTGGTTGTAGAGGCCAATAAACCTTAAAAATGTTGTTTTCTTTATTTTAAAGTTCGTGTCTAATTAAAAAGGTTTATTTTTAAAGCGGTCGATGCTACTTTACTTGAAGTCACAGTTGTAGAATTAGCAGGAATAAAACTACAACTCGATAAAACAGAAAACTGCAAAGGCAGACAAAGAGTAGGTTTATTATGATCAGGGCTGATTATGCCAATTTAATCCCGATTTTTAAAGTGATATAAATGTTCGCGACAATTGACGAACAATATGGAGAGGATAAACGAAAGCGCATTATGCTAATACCAGCATAAATAAACATACTCGTTGCATCTCGATCCCTAACCTATCCCACGAAGCGCGCGCGACAAAAACTGCGAAGGGATAAAAAACTAATAAAAAAGCAATAATGCGATCCCGCATGGTGGCTTGTTGAGCTGAAATTGAAGGGACTGATCAACCGTAAGGGATAAGTTTCGGGGACATTTTATTTTATAGGCTCTAACTAATCAGTAATTAAAATCGCGATATTCCACTTCTTCACACAGTCAATACCTACAGAATTGTTAATTTTGCACTATCAAAATTGATTTCTAACTTTAAATAGGTTAATTTACTTTCTTTCTAAATTCTTATACTTGAACATAGTTTAACTATTTTGTACGTAGAACCTAGTTCCAGTACAAAATAGCTCCATCGTGCATCTAAATATACATTGCTCAAATGCATCTTTTTTGCTCAAAAGTAGTTCTGCTACACAACTTTTGAATGGAAATGTGCTGATTTAATTTCTCAAGATTTAAGTAGATGACATAGGTCTGTACCTACAAATACGCCCCAAGATTAATATTCAAATGCGATATTTACAAACACGTACCAACATAATAAAATAACAATTATTAACAATGTATTAACTTGCATAATGAGAAAAGGGTTTGTAATAAAGAGATAATTGTAATTTCACGCGAACCACAGCGGTTGTCATTTGTCACCAGCATCCTGCCACGCGACGAGGATGAATTTATTATTATTATCATAGGGTGATTCTACCCTCTTATCATTAATTAAAAACGGATACATTAAATAATTTTATCGCGAAATTTGCCTTGGAGATGCCCTACCAATTCTACACAGTGTAGACTAGTAGGTATAAGAGAGAGAGAGAGAGAGAGAGAAAGTCGCAACTCGAAATATAATTAATTATCATCAGAAACATTTTTTAACTTATTTGCCTTTCTGCTTACAAACTTAAACATAAAGATTTCACTTGCTTTAAGTGACACATTACGTTAAGTAATTTTAGCTTAGAACAAGACAATATTTTACTTCACGTCTCGTAACGTACCTACCTACATAGCAATTGAAATTAGAACAATAAAATTAACATTTTTAGCATACAGTGGCATAGCAGTTTATATTATAATATACCTACCTATCTAATATATTCACTTGGGCGCGTATAGCAGTGGGCAACGTTAAAATCGTCCACGGGCGGCGATCCCGGATGCGGCTCATTGTAGCGAAACTCCCCGGGACCCACGTGAAACAATACACTCTTTCCTCCCATTGTCTCATTCTACCGCGACTATGACTTATATCTACTCGACATTTTATTTACAAATTAAATAGATAGGTACCTATTCTTAAGTATTGCAAAATAATTATTAAAAATTAACTGGAATGGCATTATTTTTACCAATGTTTAGGCGACTTTTGTAAATTGTGGTTACTCACTCATAGGTACACGTCTTTACATTCTATGCACCATGCATGGATTTGTTTTGCCATTATTTTACTCATATGATAATTTCGAGTACGTCATTAAAATAGACCACCGCCTACGGAGGTGGCTAATGTAGACAAATTGAAGGGGTAAGATTACGTTAAATAAGTACCATTGACCGCCCCAGGATAACCGATGGCACCATTGTAGTGCCAGCAGCCACCCCGCTTGCAAAACAGGGGAGGGCCAATGGGAAAATTTATACGTATTTTACCTACACATTGTCAGCTATTTTTGGTTAAAGCTGCGATAGTTTGACATATATATCGCAATAGGAGTCGAGAGCATCACAAAATCACAACCAATTCTCTTAAAATGAAATTATAGATACTAACAAAGGTATCTAATTAAAGAGTGTGAATACTAAACCGTTATTTATTTAATTAACATAAAGTACCTTGCATTTCGTTGCATTATTATTTAAAATGTCAATTTTGACTGATAACATCTTTCGGAAATAGGTCAGAAGGCTTTTATAAAAAATGTTTTCGATTAAAAAGGGCGGTTCTACTAACTGACGTTGTCAAAATATCGGCAAGCACCTGCTTCGTAGACAGGGTGGCGCGTAACGAATCTCAATATTATTTGAGTTTACCTAGGCAGTTTGTTTTATTTAAAAAAAACTCCGTTGATTACACCAAAACTTTTTACCTACTTGTAAGTACCTATTCATAATTAATTTGTGTAAAGTTACGTGGATATGGTAAGGTAATCATTATTAAATTAACTTCATGTAAATTACTGATTAAAATTCAACATTTAATTACATTACTTATTGATTAAATCTCCAAAGTTTTTCCTTAAAATTGTTGTAATAAACTAAGCACACGGGGATAGCGAGATAAAAATCTTATAAAGTATATCCGTAGATAATTCGCTCCTAACTCGCGGCCATGTTGGCTTCGTTGCATCTTAAAGAAATAAAACGACCGCGAGCTCTCTTCTTTTTTTACTTTTTTTATACAGGATCATTTTTCTTACTCTACGCTAGGGGATTATCGAGAAGGGTCGGTGGGCGAATGTAATTCTTACAATGTTGTGATAAGGTCGTATTAGAGTTTGGAGGCTGCCGCGGAGTGGACGTCCTTGGGCGGACTCGATCTGCTAGCCGCGAGAGATCGTCCCATCGCACACTGGTCGTTGCACTGACACGATACTTTAAAATGCATTGGAAAGTCGAAAAGTATTCGTGTGATATTTTGTTACGGAATCTGGCTATCCAAATGCGTCGAACGTCAGCCGGCAGGTATTATTAAGTTACCAACATTTGTAATTGGCTTCTGATACAAAGCATGTTAGAAAAACTGGATAAAAAATCTAGCTTGTAATTAGGTCACGGTATTGAAAAAAGTTACCACCTACGTGAAGGTAAGCATTGGGTGGTTTAAGTGCTAAGTGTGTTGTCCTTTTTAGTCATTTAACCATTAGTAGTTTCCATGTCACGCCCATCACTAACGACGTTGGCTACCTTCAGATTTACGATCGCTTTTCGATGTCGCTAAATGTTGAGAAAAACCACTTCGGTTTCGTAACTGAACGAAACTCCCAATTTATGAGTATTTATTTATTAAAATGTCTTTCGCAATTGACTTTGAACGTGGAACTTTTTGAAATAGTTTTAGTCAGTTAGATATTTGCATCAACTAACTGTTGTCGAAAGGTTAAAGGCCATGTTGCAAATCGCATCTACACGAAGGGCAGAAACTAAATCTTTTTGTAACTCATAGTTTTTTTTAAAATATTATCATCATCATAAATAGCTGTACAGCCCTTTCTGGACCCGAGCGTCCTTTAACGCTTTCTTCTATCCTGCCCTATCCAACACCACTCTCTTCCAGTTCCAGTTTTTTTTATATTACCTCATGAATTAACTAAAACCTACGCCAATAATAATGCGTTTTCAATTTCAAGTTGTTGTAGAAAGGGTTATGAGTAATTTTTAGCAAAATCAATAAATGTGAAATGTCCACCGTTCGTTATTTCCGTAGGGGTAAAATAGTGGTGCGAAAAGATGGACAACCCGATAGCGTGAACTACTGTGCTATAATTACAGGTATCATTTGCAATAAACTTGTGTGCATCGGACACCATTCTCGGAACGTGCTGGGGACTATAACATGCAAAAACAATTATTGAAATATTAAAATCAAATGGAACTTGAATACGTAAGTATATCATTCGTGATGTAGCGTTTATTCCGCAGTAGGAAAATAATGGTTATTTTTATAATTTCTAAGAAAATAATAATAGACAAAATGGTTTAGAAAATACGACTTATATTAACTTTTAACTCTTTTAACTTTGGCCAACGAACAAGTATTGCTATCCAAAGAGGCAATACAGCCAGCCTTTTGTGTACAATACCTAGATACTTATTTTTTGAATTTTCATTTTAATTAGGTATTTTAGTGAATTATGATGGTGTAATGTACGTAATATTTATTTACTAGTCTTTTTTCCTAAATCTAATTAAAAACAGTGAATGAAAATGTCTGGCTATCTTCGGACATAGGAATCTCCAATTTGGTTTATTGAGAAACACACCAACACCACACACCATTTGTCATTATAAAATTGACTATATTTAGATAGATATAGTTCATAAATAAGTTGCTAATACTGGCCTATCAATAAATCATTATGGACACTAGCAACTCTACTTTCATCCGTAATGCCATAAACATAATTGTGCATATGTCAGTAGTCAGTCCAAAACCTTTGTTGTTTACAAGTTTACGGTCGTTTTATTTGCAAACAACCCTCGGTAATAATGTTATGGGGCTGTGGTCAAAATTGTATTTTTATTATAATTGCTGCGTTTTATTGAGACTCGTCTAGGGTAAACGTGGTACCGGTACTTTGCAGCGAATAGATATCGTGGTGTATTTGTAACATATTATTAGTGAACATACTGATATTGCTTTGTATTTCAAACTTATTGAATGCTTTTATAAAAACGTATGCAATTTGTTTATACCTATTTCGGTCTGAATATGATAACATGTTTTAATTTTAATAACGGTTTCAAAATTACAAATGAAAATATTCACTACGATATTAGTTTTGAATAAATATGAAATTATTTGGATTTAGTCTTAAAATATCCTTTGCGTTTTTAGTAAAATAAAGATTCTTAAAGATTGTGGCTTTAAAAGCCATAACATACCGCTCCACCCATCTTTCCACCTACAAAATTAGAAAACATTTCACGGTTCAATTTGTAAAGCGAAATATCGAACACAAAAAATAAATATCACTTACATTTAAGTTATATCTGACAGTTTTATTATTCAAATAATAGCAAAAAACTGTGGAATACGTTGTCGTGTCCATACTCAATTCGACCCGCTTCAAAGGGCTTAGAGCTAAACCCTTTTTCTCATTTTTATATCACGAAAAGATTGCCCATGACTATTTTGTTGCCAAATATGAGATGATCCCCTTGTCCCTTCCAAAATTATTATTGAAGGTAAAATGTTTTGAATGTTTTCGTGATCACAACATCGTATCGGTTCTTATTTTTCGGCGACGTCTCTTCAACTCTACTATTTATAAAAAAATCTAAATGATAGAGCGAATAATGTTTGTAACACGTGTTATGATCATTTGTCAACGTACACGAACATTCCAATCTATGCTATTGCAATTTGTCATTTCGTTATCTCTCGCTATCAGTGTGCATTAGTTCTGGGTACTGATAACGTTATCTTTGGCTAGTTACCTACTGTAGACCACTGCGATCGTATGAAATAGGTAAATTTTTACTCCTATTAAAATCATTATAGTGCCACCTTTTGTGTACTGATAAATCTTGAGACCCTAACTACCTCTGGCCAACCAAGCAAACTTGTACAACTGGTAGAAAGGTGGGAAATGTATAAGTTTTAGTTTTTATGGAGTTTATTTAGTCCTAAGTAGGCAATTTACGTAATTAAAGTATATAGCTACTTGTAATTTATTTATAGTAACCTATTTATTGTTATCTTAAGTTCGTGTTTTGTAAACGTGCAACAATGCCTAGTATCATCGTATTTTGTTTTACATGTGCGTAACGCATGAATTTCCCAATAAATCTCACGTATTGTAAATTCAATAAAATTGGTAATTCGTTTGCGAAAGTGACAGTACTTTTTGTGCAACAAAAGAGTAGTTTTACGTTCTCGTGTGAAGACACAATGCGTGATCACTGCGAAACGCATAAAACACGCACGATCCGTATGCGAAGATAATACGCGTACACCAGATAAATACTGGCCATTGCCGTGATAACACACTGTCCATTTTGATACCATACTGACCATACATACCATTTTGCTTAAACTAGTTAAATATTAAAATTAATTATTATTATTCAACTCATAACTACATGCTCGACCACTGGTATTAATATAAAAAAGACACATGAATCTACATAAAGAATCGCTCGTAAAACAAAATTATACTGTAATTAGTAATTATAGTGTACAGTTACAGAAAACCACGACAGGAAAGGACAAACACCTGTCGAGATTCGCACAACCTTGATCGGAGTATGAATGAGGGGTATCCCCAACCAATGAATTGCAAAGTACACTTTAATAGTGCAGTCAACGTAAATGATGACAACAATGAACCAATAAATGTTTGCAAAAAAAGGCACGTGCGCGCGCAAAAAATACTCATTATTGTGAAACGAAAAGTTACGTCAATTTCGCACAATTGTACCAGGAGATAATGATATTATTGGAGGTGGTTTTGTTTTGGCAAAAAATGGTCAACAACCTCGTGTTTGTTTTTGCGTTCATTAAATAACATTATAATAAAGTGGTCTATTGTTTTGGACATGATAAATAAATATTTATCGATTCATGTTACAGCACTTTGTGGTTGCAACTTAATTTATATTACATAACGATTTACCAATTTATTAACCGAAAAAGACAAATGATCTCTACAGAGCTGTTAAACACAGACAATGATAGAAGAGTCAGTTTTGTTCGGTAAAAGATCCAATACCTTCAATCAACAAACTGATTTAGCAAATGAGTACCAGGAGAACATAAAGTGCCAAGAAGTCTCAATAACATAATAAATATTTAGGAAGTTGACCCAATATACAGATACCTACACGTTCACCTATAGGTATAATTTAAAATGATACCTACAGAATGGAGCTTGTTGTTTGGTCGGTCGATGACGATGACTCATTTTGGCAGCCGGTTCGCGAGGAGGGCGGTGCCAACTCAAGATACGCGATACATTTTATTCGCACACATTCAACCTTATGTAGAATTACTCACCATAATCATTCTGATATCCTAGTACTATCTATACCTACACTTTTTCGTAAAATAATGTAACAGCATTTTTCGCGGATTTTACAGGAAAAACAACATACTTTTTATATATTTTATACTCGTATTACATTTACAAAAGAATAGTACCTACCTAATAACGAAGAAAGTAAAATTATAAATTTATAAAAAAAAACAAATGTTACGATATTTTAAACCTAAACAGATTGTTCAACGTGTTCTCGAGGTTACTAAATATTTGGGGCCAAGGTTTTGGTGCTAATACAGATATTCATAAAGTAAGATAAATATAAATTAGTTATCTTTTGATAGGTAACAAGAACTCGTAGTACCAACTGGCAACGATAAATGCACGTGTAATTAATAAGCAGGTACACCTACCTTACGTGGTTTAAATTACGGTGAATAATATTGTTAACTTCACTGTTCCTTCTAGGTTATGTCTAAAGACACTTTATTAATTAATAAATTAACCCTTTAATAAATAGATAGGCAAATGGACATGTGAAGCAGTTATTAGTATCGGTGAATTCTGTTGGGTGCTGGTGGGTCGAGACCTCCATCGTCCTCGTGACCAAAATACGCGGCTTGAATAATTGAACACAGGGTGGTAAGCCACCCCAACCCGATGGACTTTTAGTTTTTATCAGTTGATTATAAATATGCCGATTTGAATGATGATCAATAAAATATGTAGAACAAGGCTAAGGTATGAAGATTACGAAACCCTTATCGAATTTTATGTCATTGTCATCTTTCATACCCATGTGTGTTGTAAAAATATGAAATTCAGTCTTATATTATCTACCTATCGTTAGCTGAATTGTATTCTCTCCTTCTTCTAATTTTATTTTACGGGTACCAAATCCGAGCTCTTTTTTAACTAAATGTTAAGTCCTTCTCTACAAAAATACTGTGTTGTCATATTTGAATCAATATTTAACTACCTATAACTACTATCGACTGGCTATCACAATAATTCAATGAAACAAAAACCAAATGATAGGCTACTTTTCGTACATCAATAACCGGTAATTACATAGAGATTTTTCGGAGTAGTGCGTTCGACTTGGAACCGTATCTATTTGTTTTCCACACGCAAATGTAGCGGGGTATTAGTATGAATAATTGATACATGTCATTTGGCAACCCCATTACTTGCCACCCCGGACCCCGACACCCTGTGGTCAGCGCCGGTTTACTGGTCCTAAAGCTATAATTTTAGAGTTAGTTTAAAATTTTATTGACATGCTACGCACGAAACTTTAACGATACCTAAAGATCCTTAGAAAGATAAATAGGATTTCGGCATATTGAGATTATCATAGTGGTGCCTACTCTTTCTTTGTTGTTAGGTAAATATTTTCCTGTGTTTGTAAGATATTTAAGTATAATTTGTTTATTAGAGGTACGAAGGATGAGACAGTGTCCACGCACTGTGGAGGCCATTGGTCGGTGGTTGATGCCCCACATCGATATTCCATACATTATTGAGCAGTCGCGTGCTACCTCCAAAATTTCCAATGTTTGGCGATTGATGTAGATTGACTTTTGTCATTTGCCTCGGCTATGTCAAATAGTAAAATGTTTTTCTATGCCCTCTCTACAAATTGTGGTAGAATAGTAATGGACATCGTTTTGTGTATCTAGGTATTTTCTGTATATCTGATTGGCACATTGATGGATGAAAGAAACAGGTTGATTCTTTATGTATGTCGTCCATTTGGGTGCCTACAATAGTCATTAACACGAATTTTATTATGACAAAATTGTCACGGAATCGCTTAACAATCGATAATTTAGTAATGCTAGAAAAGATAGTGCCAATACTTAAAAGATAACGCTACGCATAGATAGCAAAATGTTTTGCTTTCTATTGCTTAGAAATACTGTAGATAACGGTGTATGCGAATGAAGAAAGGCTTGCGCAAAACTTTAAAAACCCGTTCGGAACAGTTACTCAGATAAGAGATATGCAATATTGTGCAAACGTATTGGGTGGTTGGAGAAAGGTTCAGGGTTAGTGCAATAAAAGCGGCAACTTGCAAGGAATGATATAAAATGTCGGCACTTTGAAGTGTAGCGCCAGGCCGGATAACATTTTTACAATATTTAGAAAGTTTTATACAATCTTACAGTTATTTCTTTTGTTATGGCTGGGAGAATTGGCCATTTATGAAAAGGATTCTTTTAAAAAACGCATAATAAGTTAAAAAGTTGTATTCATTTAGAATAGGTATTCTCACCTATCCAGTTATCAGTGAAGTGATAACAATAGTTAAAGTAGGTACCGTACCTATACTTTTGTTGATTCTGCGTATTTGTTACATTAGCTAAGGTCTGCATACAATTAAACACAGTTCGATGAAACCATTATCCTTTTTTCCACGTCTTATTCATATAGTTTTTTAACTCTGAAGTTTAAAAAAAAATTAACCCCCTTACTTATAAACGACTAGCTGCGTCTCGCGGTTTAACCCGCGTAAGCCCCTATCCCACAGGATTTCTTTCCTTACACGCCACAAAGAACACACTCTCCAAATTTCATTTCTCTAGGACCAGCGGTTTGGGCTCTGCGTTGATATATAGATCAGTCAGGACTTTAAATTTTAAATATATAGATGACTAAGTCACGTTTGTCACTGCCTGTTAACTTTAAAACAGTCACAGTTAAAAACTTTCTTTTTCGTGTAGTGGTGTGGATCACCTAGTGTTGGAGTTTAAAGAAACAGTAAAAAACAAACGTTACTTAAACTCATAAACTTAGCCATCGTTTATATTATAAGTAAGGGGGTAAATAGGTATTTATATATTTTTTTCAAAATCTATTCATCATTTTAACAAATTTTATAGATATAAAAAAAATAACCTCTCTTACATACGTTTGGTGATAATGATAAATGAAAGATGTTAAACGATGCACTTACAACTATCGTGTGTGGTTTAGACACAACGAGACGAACAAGTCAAAAGTGCGTTTACATCCATAAAGTGCTTCAACTCATAATACGTATACGATACCATTCGTGATAAATATAAGTCCCGTCAAAACATTTAACTTATCACAAGGTAATAGGCCTTCCATTACAAACCCAGAGAGAAATGTCTTCGAAAGCATTTACCGTTATGGTCTCCTTTTAAAATAAAAGAGAAACAAACCCGCAACATTAAACCCTTTACACACGTTTTCTGCAGATAATGGCACAATTTTTATTATTTTACAGCTCGCCTCAAATATTGCAGAATTGCGCAAAGATGCCGACTTTAGATGTTGATGGCTAAATAAAGGGGTACAATAAAAACAAACGGAAAGGGTTTATAACACAATGCGGAAAAATTACGCAATGGCTAGTTTTACGATGTAAAAAAACGACTTCGCAGGTACGAAAAGGATCTTTTGTTGTGATGAGGGTTTGCCGGCGTGAAGTTAACAATAAAGGACCGTACTGCGAATACAAGTGCCATTCACCGACATAATGACACTGTATGCAAATAAATGCAAATCTTTTTACGATCACTCTATTGAAATTGACAATTGAGGGTTCAGCTATGAATGCTTGGCGCTACCGAATTCGATTATATATGTTGTAAACATTTCTCTTTTGTTTTATGTTCAGTTGCTAATAGGTACCGTTAAGGTTTCTGAGAGATATCCAAGTTGAAAAGTAGTAACAGAAACAAACATTTTTATTAAGATGGATGTACCTACTTATAACGGTTTTTGAGTCCTTGTGCTGAGTATATGTGATAGTGGATACTACGGACCCACTATCATAGTTATAATTTCTCATGTTGAAATTCGACACATGTGTCATTTCAAAGTAGATTATTTCTAAATTACCGACCTTATCATATCATTTAAAAGATAGAATGAAAGAAGTGGTAAAGTCACAAATTTTGTATCAACCACACGATTCTGTCGAAACTTGAAAGTGATAATAAATTATTTCCACAAAAACATCTACAAAAATTCATATCTCATTGTGCCCCTATGAACTTGATCTTTTTTATCAATACTACGCTCGCGGCTACAAACTCCGAATTATATCAGCGAGCGCGTTGCGCGTCGTCGCATTCCGCGCTTACATGCACACACTCACAGCAAGGCGATGTGTGTGTTACCAATACAATGTCACTCACTGTGTATGTCTTCAAAATTCCAAGCTTTTTGTTGACATAGAATCGGGAAACTTCCTAATGAAACCCTTGCATCAACAGTTACGAATAAAAGACATCAACGGGCGTGCAAAAATGGATCTTTGCGAATCATTTTGATTCAATATTTTTTAGATTCCTATCACTTTTCCAAAAAATCTATCTAAAAGCATGACAAATAAAAAAGTAATACAAAATCCTAGTGATCGTTGCTTTTGATATGGAGTAAAGATAGTCATGAACAAAATAAAAGCAATAAGTGTGATGATGTTGATGATATCATCACTGCCATTGATTCAAAGAATTGTCACACCACATACACACACATAGTGTGAAATATGTAGTAGAATATAACTTTGAATACAGAGCTAGGAGGCATTTAATCTATCAGCGTTCACAAACACATCTTCGCGACGAGCGCAGGCGCATTACTCACACATACTCAGACAACATTTGAAGAATTCTTCGGAGCCCCTACTACGATAAAATTCTCATTTTGTTATCACTTATCAAAGATATTAGAGAGAGTTAGAGTAGAGTTCATTTATTTTGAATATTTTGATTCAGAATCTGTAAGACACCATTTTCATATAGCACAATATGGCAAATTATACCGTCAGGCACATGTGGCATTCATCTACGAAGAACCTATTTATATATAGGTATACCTCCCTACTTACATACATAGGTATTGGTTACAATGAACGCATTGAAACTTAGTATCAAAATGTTTTGCGATCTACCTTATTTTTGAATTTTGGATTCTTGATAAGTATCTCTATCAACTACTTGACAGACTAACCAAATACAAAACAGTCATGTACAGAAATTCCCAATGAAATTGACAGTAAGTGGACATGGATTAACATTTAAGAGAGTTCCGCAGTAGCTTACCAATATCTTCATCCCAAAATTTACTATGTTTCGGTAAAAAGTTAAGCTTGGATGATGCTTTCGAGATACAGTAGTAGCATCTCCTAGTGTATAGTCACGAGGGATTGGCTAGACGGGCCCGAATATTGCTCACCATGCTAATGCAGCGGAGATTGGGTAGGTCGATGGCCGCTCGCTCCCGGACGTAGAGTCATTCGGCAGAACCCGCTCCACCCTCGATTTGGTCTCGCCCTTGATGACCGAAGACGTTCGTCTATATCTGATACGCAGTTATAAATTGTTTTGTATTACCATTCTTTTTAGGTTTTATCTCTAATCTACACTTGTTCTTAGTAATATTTTTAGCTCTACTTCAGTTTAATAATAATATTAGGTCAATTGAAACTATGTTAAAAGTTAAAACAGACATATATTTCGTTATATACACATATTTCAGCAGATTCTAATATAATACGTAACTCCAAAAAACCTGAAAGCAATTATTTTAGATATAATTGAAAAAACTTGAAAGCTACTAAGTAAGTACCTATCTACTACCAGACAAATTAAACAGACACAAATTAAAACTCATCATCACTGAATCCCTAAATCAATGGTTCGCTTTAGTAAAAAGTTAATAATCATATTATATCCGTAGCAAACTGCAGCACGATGACTAAGTTAAATTCGGTCGGTGGGCCGCGTAGCTGGCCAGTGACCTTGAATGCGCGGGCGCATAGATTTAGTGAAACACACATGAGACACACACACACGCTAACGTTTACTATTACACATGTGTGTGTTAGAGAAGGGCTGATTGTATCGTTGTTTACTGATAAATTCGGGCTTGATCATTTAAAATTACGAATAGTTGAAACCTAGAACGAACAGTAACAGTACAATAAATATGAAATACCTAATAATGAAAACTTCTTGAGGTTGCTACTTGTACCTACTATAAATACTAACTTACGTACTTAGATACTTTTTTATAAATGAATACCAAACCACGCCTTTTGCCATAGTTAAATGGTTCTCTTACTGCTGTAATCAAAATAATTCATCAGTACCTAACGCACACTACCGCGTAAACAGTAACAAAAAATAGTACCTAATATAAAGTGTGGGCGTTTGACAGGAGAAAATGTTTGAGCCGTCCGCGTCGTCGTCGGCGGATAATGGATGCATAATAATTGTGTGCCGCATCTCGTGAAAGTGCATCGGCTGCAGCCTTGACTGGAGCCTTTCCCTCGTCCATCACACCAGCCGCTCTCACCTCTTATACCCTAATACCGCATATTAAACTATCGAGCTGACATTTATCTGCCTTTCGTGCTTAGGAACCCGTCTGGAATGTTTCTATCTTAATTTAAACGTTGGTATAGGAACATGGTTAATGACTTCTCATTTATTGCATTTTAAGTAGGAACATAAGTATATGAAGTAAGTGAACGTGTGAAAGTATTGAATAAATGGATGTTATTTATACAAAGTGCGCAATGCACATAGAATCTTTACCTATATAAATGTAAGTAAAGCTGCAAGAAATCGGTGTTGGTGCCGGTGTGCGTGATGTGAAACAGGACTCGCTTGGCTATAAGACGGGGCGCGTGATAGGCGTGCCGTGCATGGCAAGGAGTACATCCTGCTGCACTACGGTGTAGGAGGGGGGAGAGTGGACGCAGGCGGGGGCAGACGGGCGGCACAAACTAAGCTGTTATTTCGGTATGCACATTGCATGCAGCGGCGAGGCGGCCATGGCGCACTTGCCACTCGAAATAGTCAGGTCAGGGACCGCGACTTCACTCGATCCTGCCCCAAGGTCAAGTCTCTGCAGCAGCGTACCCCCCGCACCCCCATGCCCACGTCGCGTCTATGCACATTAACTAAAACGACTCGAGTCACGACTCTACCGTCGCGGTCGCGTCGTTGACATAAAATCATAAAGGAAATTCCTGTTTGTTCGACCAAAAAGAAGGTCGAATTATTGGAACTTTGTATCACTCAGATATTGAACACAGATAAATCTGTTTATGAAGGAAAACTCGGCGCTATTTCACAAACAAGATAGAAATTGCAAAACATGATAAATAAGATGTAATTACGAGTCGATATCTAGCAATAATACGTTTTTCATCATAAACAAATGTTGGCGAACGTGACTCGACTTCAATTTAATCGATTCTTAATTGCGAATAGACAATTAAAAGGTCCGCGAGATAAAACTGCGATGATGTGCGCAGCGATCAATGATCGTTAGACCACGAACTTTGCGATAAACATGCCTGTAACTACCTAGTCAATCCGATATCACTTTACTAATTGCTACTTGTTATTGCGGCGCAGTTAACTAAGTACAAAAATATCGATGTTAAGTAAGGTTGGCATCTAATAGTAAAGAAGTACCTCAGTCCTAAGGTATTAAACTCTGTTGCATTTCAACTAAAACTTTGTAACAAGATTCACCCCAAAATTTTGGTTAACAGGCAGTTCTACGGCTTCAGCTTCCCTACGGATGGTCATCGACACATAATACTGAGGGAGCAAACCAAATGCTACTATGAGTCAACAACACCTGACCGTCATATCCTATAGTCTATCAAATAGAATGCAACCGTGTCATTAGGAAAGCTACTGAGTAGTTTTGTATGTACATAACGTCACAAAACCATTCTAAAAAAATGATTTTTCACAAAAGAGTTTGTAAAAAAAAATTTAATCGAAATTTGCACCTAGTTCACCACGTCAGTCACCGTCTATCCTTTGTATCAAATCATTTTAAATTTCGGGCCAAAACGAAGAGTGTAGAAAATATTCCATCCAAAGATTTGGTGTAAAATGTTCGTCTAGCTAGCGAGATCGTTGCGTTCCTGCGGCGATGTTGGCGAGGACATTGCACTTTTCTATCCCCCCCGCCCGCTTGAACCTTGGTCCTTCCACCCTCCGAAACCCGCCAGGCCCGCTGCTGGTTAGCGACTTGCTCCTCCGACCGGATTTTACTATTTAGTCGCTCCTGCCGGGAATGTTTATTTTATGGTCAAAAATGACAAGGGCTCTGGTCTTTTAACAGTAATTTCCAGGATATTGTTTGCTTTCATTTCTCCTTTTTAAATATTTTTCGTTTACTGACCTACCGTCACGTTTTTAGTGAATTTCTGAATGAATACTTGAATTAGGACTGTGTGTTGCTTGGATTTTCGAGATTTTAGGACGGAATAGTCATACCATACCTAACAAAATAAAATAATAATTAAAAAAACAGATGCAAAACATAACTCTACCAAAAAAATGTGAAAGAGCGAAAGTTGACTTTTCCATACAAGTATCTATCTAAAATCGCATTTGAATATGTATAAGTAATGTGTCTATTATGGTGTTATGGTTGTATGGAAAGTCTAACTCGGCCATATCTCCGCTGGCTTCTTCCTAAGACTAAAAGTAAGTATAAATTCTACGTACCTACCTATTTATTAGTAAACTGCGGCCAGACGTCGAATTCAAGCGGCGCAAGCGCATCGCTTCCCGTTACTCGTTATGTACCGGCGATGCACATAGACAATTATGTAATATTGTACCGTCAGCATAAAAATATTTTTCGTAGCAGAATATTTTTGGAGTAATAATTTTAAATAGAACTAGAAACTAGATAGATATTTATAATTACCTACCTAATTTTGTAGCAGACATTGTGAAATTGTAGTACATTATAGAATATTATTGTATAAATTTTGAATGTGAAAAAGTATCAGAACGTAATATTAATCCATAAGTAGGTGGATCTATAAAATGATTTGTCCTGACTGACTGACCGATTAACGAACCTACAGCCTAAACCGCTGATAGTAGAGAGCTAATATTTGGAGAGTTGTATTCATTATGACAATGGTAAATACTTACTACTAACTATAGGTACTTATTCTGTTAAACATTTTTATAAGCGTTTCAAATGCATGCTGATAAACAAACAGATGAAGAAAAAATAAGACAAATAATGACCGGCTAAAGCAATCTTAGAAGTATATGTATTTGTATCTCTAATAACCACAGAATATGCGATAGTCACAATCACAACAGGATGCCTTCTGATGTGCGTTTGTGACGTAATTTCAGTATCTGTAATGCAACTTTTAAATTATCATTTATCATATCAATTTTGTTTAGCGGACCCCGGGCTCTCGAGGGAGATGCAACCGGGAAAAACGCTCGGATGATGATGATTATGATCATATCAATTTTGTTTAATTCCCATATTATTCGATATTAGATTAAATAATAGAGGAGCTCATTGGCCTAGCTGCACCTGCCGATCTTAAACGGTCGTGCGGGATAAGCAATGCTTGACGCGGTCTTTACTTGGCTGGGTGACCGATAACTTGTGTGGCAAAAAATCATTTTCTCGAGCTCCTCCGTGCTTCGGAAGGCACGTTAAGCAGTTGGTCCCGGTCGTTATCTCTGATAGCAGTCTTTAGGTCAAGTTAGAGGCCTTAGGGCGATCTGAAAACTCCAATACTAGGTGAGCCACACCACTGTACGAAAAGAAGAAGATTAAATAATAATAAGAATAAATAACCGAAGTTATTTGTCTGTCGGTACCGAGTCGTGCGCGGGCGATGGTCAGGCCTGCCTCAACACGGTGCTTGTTCGGCCAGAAACGCATTGCGCCCGCGCACCAGACATGACGTAGCTTCCTGGACTTACATTAAACATTACACGGAGAATAATAAACAATCTACAGATGACTTTAGAAACACTTGGCAATTAAAAGCGACTATTATGATTATAAAACTATTCTTTGCCAGAATTAGGTAGGACGTTTATTTTAGCTTTTTTTATAATCTAATAAAGGTGCTCCGTCACCGGGAGCATTCGCGTGTATTGTAACATTATAGGTAGGTTCGACTTTGAGCATTATATAATAATACGCCCTGACTGACGAGCATTCGCGTATTCGAGCTGAAATAATGAGAAAGACGCTGGTGAGACTGCACAAGGAACATTTCGTCTACATTTTTTTGCAAAAGGTCTTATTAAATATACTAAAACTAAATTGACCTACCGCGGACCCCTAACATAAGTGTAGCATAAGTGCTACGGGTCCCCAAGTGTCCGTGGACTCCACTTTTGGAAACCCTATTCTAGTGAATGACGTTAAATGACGGCGAAAATGTGATTATGGTTTAGTTGTGTGCTTAGTGTTATAGGTTTTATTATTTATTGAATAAACAATTTGCGTTACAATTTACATAGAAATACGCCACATAAACTCAATAAAGTTTTAACGGACGTCAGTGCCGTCGACTTATAAATAAATAATTATCTAAACTAGTGCAGTGTGGTTCAGTTTCTTTTTAAGTAAATTATTAGTCTGCAACTAAGCCCGCTTTTGCGGCCGTAATTTGTAAAGTAAAAGTTGTTTACGTGTTAAATGTAAATAGAGTAAATGCATATCTAAAATGAGACAAAGGAAGACTAGCTAGGTTGAGCAAACATTATTAATGCAAGTCCGTAGGTACTTGATAATAGGCCTACCACAATAACATTCGTTGTTATTGTGTAGTGTGATAGCGTTATCTCTATGCAAATTGTCCCTTTTAGCTAAATCGCTAATTGGACTAAATATTTGCCAAACAAATGATAAAAGCAATTTCTTCTTACTTAGTTGTTATGTTACGTGATTTAAGGGCCTCTTTAGACGCGTTGTTTAATCATGTCGGGGGCCTAGTACCAAGCTCACGCCTGCGCCCGCGCCTCGAGGAAACCAAGTGTGAATATGCGGTAAGGTAGCTAAATAAATAAATTCTGTGAACAATAAGCAATAACACACTGGGCCATCTAGCCCCATGGTAAACTACTATGCTTGTGTTACGGTGACTTGACAACGGATTTAATATTATATTTTTATTTATTTTGTAAATACATACACAGTTTACTTACATAGAGAGACACACCAGAAACAATATTTATTTTTAAGCATAAATACAAGACTTGCACTCGGCGAGAATCGAATCCGCAACATTCTGCATTGCAGTCCAACGCGCCACTGACTGAGGTCGTCACAAACTACAATGACACCAACCATTTCTTTCCTTCGGCGGATTACTTAAGCGAATCCACAGACCGAACCCCTGTAAAAGTAATGTAGGTAGAGACTTCCTACAAATATAAGTATTAATCTACGAGATGTACCTACCTACCAACAGTAATTTCATACAAGTAGGTACGTACCTACTCATTATAATTTCTCCCTTTACATCCTTATGAAACGGATGGGACATGTACAGTCCAAAAAATAAAAGAGTTCGACGATTATATTTAGCGTCGCCCTTGTAATTATAGCGTAGGTTTCCTTAATTACAACCCCCAATAAAAAGATTGGTGCTTCCTACTTCCCACGTGAGGGAGGCGCGCATGCGCGGCATGTGCGCGATCTGCCTTAATTATTGAATAAATAAATAGAGTAGGTACCTATACATGTACAGTCAAATAAAGCGGGCGATGTAAGGACACCTTCAAGGGAACATCCTGTATCGCACTAAAATAAGTCTGAACACACAACACATTGAGTTGGAGCCAACTCAAATTCAAACTGGGCTTAATAGTTGTATTATATATATTAGTATTAATTATAAACTTGACAAAGAAGAGCGGTGCTTAATCTAGTGGTAGATACCTCGACTTTCTTACCGAAGGTCAAGCGTTCAAATCCCTACTCTTTTTTCCTTGCGAAAAAATTATGTGCGCTCAGTATATTACATGGCTCTTACGGTGAAGGAAAACATCGTGAAGTACCACACAGTTAAAGTAGCCCCAGACGTATTTTCTGTTCCTTCCAGGTCTAAGGTGCTGAGTAAGCTACTGTACCTAGCAATGTCCCAGACACTACATCAGCGCCATAAATAGTATAGATTAAAATTGCTTATTAATCATCTAAAAAATAGATTTCAAAAATATTATTTTCCCACCCATCTCCATACTTAACCTACTAGAAATTTTATGCGAAGTTTAGGTAGCTTCATTAATTAACACACCAAATGTTGTGCTTCACTCCTGCAACATTTTTAGTATGAAGGAAACAAAGACGCAGTGCGGTGGGAAGTACCAACTACATTCTAATGTTATCTAATGACTAGAGTGCGTTTCATCTTTAAATTTCTATGCCGTCATGTCGGTAGCAAAACAAAAAAAGTGCAAAATACAAGAAATTTATTGTGCTACCTTGAATTAAGGGAGATTTGTATATAAAGAATGAATTAACGAATCTTCCTGTATTCAAGGTTTAGGGTATAGCACATTCAAGATATTAAGGCAAGACTTTTTTGTTTTGCTACCAACATAACGGCATAGGAATTTAGAGATGAAACGCACTATACTGCCTAAAAGCCGCCAATCAATACGAAAAATATTATAAATGTGAAAGTTTGTATGGATGTTTGGATGTTTGTTACTCTTTCACGCAAAAACTACTAAACCGATTGCGATGAAACTTGGAATATAGATAGCTGGACACCTAGAATAACACATAGGCTAATTTTTATCCCGTAATTCCCGTGAGATCGGGACGGGACTTACGCGGGTGAAACCGCGGGGCGCAGCTAGTACGAAATAATTTGCAGTACCTACCTACCTATGTAATTATTAAACTTTTTTAGATATTATAGTCAAAATTTAGTACATATTTTGTCACGACAGATCGTAAAGTAAACAGGTTAAATTAAAAATACCTAGTCGTTTATTTAATTCCCCTACAGTTCATGTGTTCACTTCCTATAGACATTACTATAAAAGTACTACAAATAAACGTAAATATCCGGCTGTTCCCGACCTGCGACATATCTATTTTAGTTCAGAAACCGTGGTTTAATTGATCATGGGTTAAATTACTTCAATTAAAAATGTATTCGGATCTTAACTTCATATGGTACACCTCTGTGGTAACATTAAAAATAACCTGTAGATTTATTTATACTTACATAGAAGGCATTGACAGAAACAACAGCACACAGCTAGAAGTTACTGGGTTTCAAGAGATAGTCTCCTTCTTTTCGTTTAGTTTTCAGGCCTCTAACTAGACCTCACGACTGCTATCTGAGATAACAACTGGGCCCAACTGCCTAACGAGCACCGTGCCCGTGCCTTTCTGTGCCTTCTGATGCATTGACGAGCTCGAAAAATGAACTAAAGTATTGTTGAAAATAGTTTTTGAAGTAAAAGGGGTGGTAGGTAAATACTATTCTTCAATATTTAGAGACTTTGTTTTTAAATATTACATGAAAAATAAATTATAAAAGAAGTCTGTTTGAAGTAGGTATCCACACACATTTCGTAGATGTATTTGTCGTATTTTAAATCCATCTTTATGTCTAATAAATAAATCAGTATTTGATCAGCGACACGACAGGCCAAGTAAGTTCGATCATTGAACCCTATTGTTTTGCGTTGCGAAACACACCATTTGCATATCCAATTCGCTTTACAATAATAAGATATCGCAAAATCATACATTCCAATTTATGTTAATGGTGACTTTTGCACTGCACATCATTAAATATAAATGAAAATCTTTGATTTACATAATAATTGGTTTACTTACTTTGTTAAATGCACAACTCAAAGTCGTATGAATGCCAATACCTACCTATTAGCAGAATGGAAAAATTGTTACTCACAAATGTTAGTGAAAACCATACATTTTTTTCAAATCTGCTAATAGCATATTTAGTTTGTAGCGAAATTTATGAAAATAGGTAACAGTTTTATTTTGTTGAAACCTTTGCGTGTACTAAATATAAGCGCGCTTATATCTAGTGTCCCGTGTTTTGATATCAACCCTAAATAAAAGAAATGGGATTTCAATGGAGATGGACTCAACGATCTTTTGTAGGTCAGAGGTGATCAACGGATGACCAGCCCAGCTCGAGCGCACCCTTTCGCAACTGCTTTCAGATGGTGATCTTTTGGGGTTAGTCATCAGATGGCTGAAAACGCAAGTTGTCCTATGCGTCCACTTGTCCAGTTTTCAATTATCTTTCAAATATATTTTTTTCGTTTCGACAATAGAAACATTTAAAAAATAGTCACCAAAACTTAACTTATAAATAAATCTTCATGTTATATGTCTTTCAAGATCCTTACCCATTTCTATAGGTATTTTAGTTAATTTAGAGTTATGTTATAACGTTGTTTGATTTTTTTTTTATTCCTATTTTTTCTTGTATATACCTACATGCACATTTGAAACTCTAAACAATAATTTGCCTTAATAAATTCTTTATCAAATTGTTAACAATATAAGAATTTAAACTAGTTCGGATTTATTTCCTGAGAATATTTTGCTGTTTTCCTGTTCTTTTTAACTTGTTCTTTTTTTTGCAAAGTTCAATGTCAAAGTATAGCAAGTACGGTACAAGTTGTAGATCCCATGAGGTCAGCGGTCAGCGGTCAGGGGTGACCAACGGACGGACATTCGAGGGGTTGCGAATAAAATTTGACCGTATCAGGATTTAAAATGTTCCTACTGTTTTTTACTTTCTTACCTCTAGATACGTTTCCACTTTGTACGAAGCTATGACCAAGATTATTGTAACGTCGAGGTAAAAGCTTTCCTAGATAATATTTTTAGTAGAATGCCTTGAGCAATGAATATAAAAAATCCTTTTATTATTTTAAAAATTAAAGTTGGGGTATATGTTTGTAAGTATGGATGTGTGTTTGTTGCTTTTTCGCGCAAAAACTAATAAAACTCAGTATAGGTATGTAAATAGCTGGAATAAGTGGATTAATATTCTGATAACTGTAATTAAATAATTTCTATCATGTATGTAATAATTATGTAAAGCCATTTCGTTATTGATTCAGATTCGATGTTTTTATTACTTTGAGTGAAAGCATTCCCCGGTTTGTAATTGGGTAGCGGTAGCGGGTGTAATAATAGGATTGATAATGATCTATGCGACGAAAATCGGCCTTGTCTATGTGCTATTACCTATCTAGAAGGGAATCAATACTGTCCTTTTTAGTTTAATTACTGTGTAACATAGGGTAGTGTAGAAAGACATCGTTGTTTTTTAGGATTGTCGTAAAAAGCATTATATTTTTAGCAAAATGTCCCTTTTACTTTTACATCAAACGACTCAACGGAAAGGAAAATACTCAAACACCTTTAAAAAATAATGCTGTAAGAATACCCACCATCTATATGACTCTATTTCAGAATCTTGGATTAAAAATGTAAACAAAGAACTGTCAATGTTAAAGGAAAAAGTAAATAAAGAGACTTTCAAATAAATGTACTTATGGGTTTTTTGTTTAGGTACATTTTTGATTAAAGATTTTAAAAAAGAGTATCTAGGTAATCAAAGTCCTAACTATTAAAACACGGCAATAACATTTTATGTCTGTATTTTTTTTTTGCGAAATTCAATGGCAAAGGATTAAGTTCAAGTTCTCAGTCCCATGAGGTCACCGGTCATCGGTCAAGGGTGACCAACGGCCAGCGAAAGCGAAAACTTTTCTTGCAAACTCATATTGGCCAATCCTTCATGTCGACTGCATAAAAGAACGCTAAGGTCACCCCTCACCTGTGTGCTACGTCCTTTGTTAAAAATATAATACCATGCATATTTTCTTGAATATTTGCAACATTATCTCATTTAGCTAGGTATTTTAGCAAACTGCAAAGAAGTGTTAATGGCTGTTTTTGTAAAGATAACATCGTGGAATTTCTATAAAAAACAATAGATACCTACAACATACTTAGAATACCTACTTCTTTGTAACAGACAGTAATTTGCAATGTTGTTTTACCAGGAAACAGGATAGGTATTTTATCTAGTCAAATACAATGAAAGATTAAAATATGTAATTTTTTTTCTTACTACAAGTAAAAAGAGAAATAAAAAACATGGTACTTACCAGTAGAAACTCTACGCGATGGAACCAGGTGTGTCCGTCCGTTTGCCACCTCTGACCCTGGATTGACCAGTGATGTCCCTAGAAAATATGCCAATATAAAAGATTAGCAGGTTACTGAGAAACCTTGATATTGAATATTTTTTTTAGTAATGTTGAATAGAGTCGAGTGAAATAAATTATTATAGAAATGAGCATTTAGATTGAAAACCGTAGATATACTTTTATAGGGTATTTCAGAAACTTAGACTAAAATGTAAACAAAGAACGGTCAATTTTAAAGGAAAAAATTATTAAAGAGCTGTCACTTTCAAACAAATGTATAGGATTTTTGTTTACATTTTTGATGTTAGTTTCTGAAAAAGTGTACCTAAAGATATTTAGAAAAGCTTTATTTATACATATATATATCTATCATATATACAGTAATACATAATAATACATATATACTCTTTACTATAGTAATATCCACTCTCATACAGATACGATTCAGATTTGCATTTGTAACTACGTCGACATTTTCTTTGACGATTTAATGTAATAAAATAATGAATGTAGTGTAGAATAGGTAATTTCTATAATGGCCTGATACGTTTTTTTAAAACATACAAAAAAACGAATAATATGAATTAACACAATAAACGTCAGTATCAATTTTACAACTCGAGTTAAACGCTGGTCATTGGAGGGACAGCGGTCAGTCGTTCATATTTACGGTATTTTTATTTACTCTAAGCTTATTAAACCCTTTCCATTGTATTATATTCTTTTGAAAGGTAATTAATATGGTTTGTATTGTGCAAAATCCCCAGTTTTGTTCCTTGTGTTTGGCGTATTGTGTCTTAAGAAGGGCGTCTTTTGTCCATGTGTTTTGTCCAGGTGATCATTAGCCCAGTGGGCATTTAGCGCTGACCGTTTCAAATGTACTTTTCTCACGTGTATGGTAGAACCGTTTTGTGTGTGACTTGCGAATACTTTGCTTCTTTGTCAAACAATAGTTTTTAAACATTAGGCCAGCGTTAGACCTCTATTAAAACTCATGGTCTAAGATAAGGCACGCTGACCCAGAAAAAGAAAACCCAACGAGTAACGGATTCTTGTCCTGATTTAGGATCATTTAGTAAGGTATCTACATCTTTCTCACAGAAATATAATTATTTTGCTCAGTATATTTCACATACTCTCCTACCCAGCTATTTCAGAAACTAAGATCAAAAATGTAAACAAAAATCCCATATAGATTTATTTGATAGTGACAGTTCTTTATTTACTTTTTCTTTAAAAAAAAAACACAGTTCTTTGTTTACATTTTTGATGAAAGTTTCTGAAATAGGGTAATACCTATCTGATACTTACGTAGAAAACTAAATTACTTAATTGATTGTGACTCGAACGTCAATTAGAATAATATAATTTTGTGGATTATTTAGGTGTATTAAAATTACAAACAACATACATATTTATTGATTTCAACGGGTTAGCAACAGTTAACGTGCCCTTTGGAAACATTCGTACTAGATTCTTAACAATAGACGAGTAGTTCGTTTGTAATCGAATGCAAGTGAGTGACCAATGACCATGCAGGCCGCGATGCATCGCGATGACCTCTGATCTCAACCGTTACCCAATTCAGCAAAGCAAACTGGTTACAATCAAACTGTGTGAATCAATTTATCTTTCAATTTCTATAAACTACATCGAACATAATAGAATTGCATCGGTAAACCGGATTTAAGATGCTTTTATCAAAAAATTGTTAGAATAATTTGAGATAACAAGGACGTTATAATGCCTACCCTTGAGATAAATTGATATTTTTATTGTTATTTATTTGATATTTCAGTGTGAAGTAAATTAAGTAAAACAATAGAGAATTCAATTTATGTTGGCCTGGTAGCTATGTATTATGTATGTTATATGTATCTTTATAGGTATTTGTTGGTATAGCATGTTTGTATTAATTAATCGAATTTTATACTGTTACCAACGTATTCGGAATAAAATTGTTTTGTAAACAAATTCTTAAGCAGAAAAATACAGAAAGAATGAAAGACAATAAAGAATATAGGAAGCATTTATTCGTGAGTACTCGTCGTGTTTCGCTATGTAGCGTGGGTTTGCGAATCGCATCATCCGAGAGTGAGGAGGATCGCCCTCCTGCCAAGCCGACCAATAGGAAGAGGTCTAGATCGAGACCACGCTGCGTGTCGCGAATGCGCTGGCATATCGCGAATATATTAGCGCACCATGTATATACGAGTTAAACACACTTATGTACATTGTTCTTGTATTATATTATATACCATCAACACATAGAAATAAAACTTCTCATTGGCCGCTTAAACAGATAAAAAATACGGCTATGTATTCAGATATAGACGTCAATAAACATATCGCGTCACGAGATGACGTAAATTAAATACTTGTTCGAATTCATGATACCTTGGTAACTCGAGTCGCTAGTAAAGTTCATTATAGTTTTCCGCGGCGATTAGTTTTGTTGAAATGTCAAAGATCTGAATTCTCGAGCGGAAATACAAAAACAAAGGCGAAGGGGTGAATTCTATTAAGAATTGCTCTTAGAATGGGATTATTTCCAATGAGAAACGATTGTTCGTGGCGAGGGTACGATACCTATGTTTAGCAATGAGTTACGTTGCGATGTGCGGGAGACGTTGCGTAGTGCAAGCAACCCTTCTGTGTAAAATATATCTCATTTTAAACGTTTAAAACACGTGTTTGTTTAACGCTGATCCCTGGAGTAGGCGTCGGGTAACGTATAGCTTGCAACTGCAGTTAATTACACGAGGGCTTTTAAAAAAAGTTGTTAGGTACCGAGCGACGTACTGAAATAACTTGGTACTAATCGTTTGCATGGTCACATTGAAACAACAAGAAGAAGCATTTCGGAAATTAATAACTGCATTACACCAATGGTTGGCAATTGGTTGCATAAAATTAGCTGTAAGTTTTTGTTTTTGTAATGTGTTTTGTAAATTTTTGGTGCAATAAAGTTTTTATCTATCTATCTATCTATCTATCTATCTGCATTTAGTCAATCTATCGTATTAAGAGGAGTATATACGCCAACGACCTTGAAACTGAAAATCCCTGTCGGGCTCATCGAAAATTGTTGATTATTTCATGACGGAATGTCGTAGAACTTTTTTTTGTGCACAGATTGTAGGTGACATTGTTTCCTACATTTTGGTGTAGTTTTAAGACAAGAACCTCCTATTGGTACAAAGCCTATCCAAATTTTAGACAAAAAATGTCTGATTTGGCTAAAATGTCGATAGGCTTCAATACGTTTCGACATATTTGTATGGAAACTGCACTAAAATATCGGAAACAATGTCGCCTACAATCTGTACACAAAAAAAAGTTCTACGACATTCCTTCATGAAATAATCAACAATTTTCGATGCGCCCGACATGGATTTTCAGTTTTTCAGAATAGGGCCCTTAATGGTGCTTTTTGATGAAGCTTTTGCTTTTCATTGTAAAGGAATTTTACTACTCGAGTCGCGGTTTTACATGCAAAGTTTTGGAGCCTTATTTTGAATCGCTTTGAAATCGCTTGTGCCAGTTTGGACCATTAAAATAGCTGGATTTCTACCGATTTTCGTTCGATATCGGACTTCTGCGGCGAATGCTTGAGACCACTCGTTGCGGTCGTGCGACTCACATAGAAAAAAAGCGAAATCAAACGGAAATCAGACTAAATAGAGCTGTTTAAATCGCTCGAAGTGGCAAGCGATTCAAAAATAGAGCCCCTGATCTTTTGGGAAATTTAATGGAAAAATATTATACAAGGGCTTCATTTTATTAGCTTATCCGAGGTTTTAACGCAATTGTTTCATTTATTTTGGTAAGAGTAGCAAACACACAAAACATTCAAAATTATTTATTAAGAAGTTTTGTATCGTTTAACATTAACTACTGACATCCAAAATTTCCTCCCCAACCCTTTTATGATACATAGCAAAAAAGTCACGAGGGGATGAGATTAGCCCTCCAGTGTCAGGCAAAAACAACTGCACATGGGCGTATTTCAATTAGCTGACAGTTTGTCAACTATTGCGCTATTATTCTTCATGCTGAATGCAATAGGCGCCTAAACCCACACCCTTTTAGAAATGACTTTTTAAATATAGAAATAGCCACTATTCAATACGGCTTTTGTCTTACTTTTAATACCTGGAGTTATTGAGTTCTTTTTTTTCGTAAAATTTAAAATAAGGGGAAGTAAAAGATTTCGATAAACCTCTCGCAGTTGGGTAAAAAATATTTTAGGAACTTAATATAAACTAGGTACCTACTAGCTGCGGCTAGCGGTTTCGCTTTTGGGCTCAGAATCGACTTATTAAGTAGCATTGTATGTACTTGTTTATTTATTTGTAAATTGGTTTTGCGGGCGGACAGCCAAGAGTTTGCATTATACTCGTATTAGATAGTTTGGATTTAATCATTATTTAAGTTTTTGAACCGTGTATATAGGCGTGTAAATTAAAGAAAACTGCAAAGTAATAAAATTAAAACAACTAAGTACCTACAGCAATTCGTAGATAGTTAGGTAGGTAGGTACGTTATGTTAAGTTTTAATATAATTTCTCTGAAGATTGATATTTGAGCTTGAGATGTGTCTACGGGAAGCCAGTTTTCACATGAACAAAAACAATATCACCGTTATTTTCTATTTGCTGATGAAATACGCGGATATTCCATTTAACCCTTTCATGCAGAGGAAGTGTAGGTAAGTAGGTCAGACAGTAGATTGTGCATTGCACATGTTGTGAAAGCGTTGTAAAAAATCCCCTTTGTATTGCGCTTTGTTTCGACTTGCGAAAAAAACATTATTGGCTGCAATTTGTACCCTTGAGAGGCTATAGTTGGGCCGTTGAGAATTGGCGTTTGAATAGATTATGAGATTTTTTTGTACGTAAACTTAGTGTAAAATCTTCACTCTAATAAAGACATTTAGTACCAAGGAACACTAATTTGAAGGACTATTTTTCAAATCGAATTAGTATTCATAGTGTTAGGTCGTAGACAACTTCCCGATTGTGATTGTCAATAGTGTTACTTCCTTTGTCCGTCTACAATGGATAGAGAAAAGCATTTAAACAGAAAGAAATCCAAAGCATACAGATAACAGTGGAAATGGCGATGACGCAAAACACATTTAAATAACAATCTTGCAGTCGGGTGAAAAGGTTCTTATTAATATTCAGATATTTAAATTTTATGAATAAAGGCGTTTAAATATTTGGCCAATTCAAATCGAATCAGTATACGTAATAAAACAAAAACCTTTATCAATTTTTTTGCTGTAGCTCTCTCGCGTTTACCATTTTAACCCTTCTCGCGGTCTCGGCAACTATTCTTTGCCTAACAACATTTTTTATGTTAAACTCGTTTTTAAATGGCACATGCATAGGGAACGTTTTTTAGACAACACTATTTGGATAAAATGCAATATCATCAGTCTACCTGAACTAGCAGCCTTTGGTAACTTTTCTCTTAATAGATCGTTCATAATCGATTAGAGTTTGAAAAATGTGGGTTCAGAGGTAACTTTGAATCTTTGTTATGATTTTTCTAATAAGATTTCTGAGATTTACTTTGTAGTGTTCTCAACTACACAGTTTTTCATATATTTATGTAAATATAAGTTGTTTCAGACTCTACTGTGAAAACTAACGTGACGTTTTGTAACCTAACCTAACCTACCCACCTAAAATATCTATTTTTTTTGTCGTAACAGTAAATAAACCCAAATCCGCCGTCATCTCGCCAAAACAAACGGTCGGGTCGTGCAAAATGTCAGGTCGAAGGGAATACGAGACGATCACAAAAACGCACAGGTAAAAAGTCATATACCGGTATAATTGTCACAAATTAAAGCAAAAAAACCTTTTCACAAAAGATATCAAAATTCTGCAAGCCACACGAGCAGGTAGAGGAGATTTTAGACAAACCTTACTTTATAATGTTTTTTGTGATGAAATTGTGCAAAAGCGTGGGACGGATCAACGCATAACTGTACTCTGCAAGACATCGAATCGATACGGAACATAAATCATTCTTTATTTCCATTTCGATTTAAGAAAAAACTTATATTTTTCGCATCTCTGTTCCTTATATCCACGGTCCGATGACATGGGATATTCAGTGTTTTCTGTGTATCATATGTATGTATTTACAAAAAAAAGTATAATATGTAGTATATCCGTTGTCTAGTACCCATAGTACAAGCCTAGTGCTTAGTTTGGGGCTAGATTGCGCTGTGTGTAACGTCATGCAATATTTATTTATTTTTTATTTTATTTATATATTTTGAGAAGTCATCTTCATAGGAAACTATTGTCATTTGATTACCTTTTGTGTAGATAGGTATAGGTAAGAAACTTAGATCAAAAATGTAAACAAAGACTATCAATTTTAGAGGAAAAAGTACACTTTCAAATAAATGTAAACAGTTTTTGTTTACTTTTTGATCTAAGTTTCTGAAATAGGGTATACCTAGGTAGGTACTTTATTCTGATACTGCCCACCAATTCGTCGTAATTGTTTTTTTTAGGACAAACGTTAGATATTTTTGTTCATTCATAATAGTTTGTAAGATGTTTTGTTTTAAAAAAAGTAAATGTTATTTTTGTTATATGCATAATAAAACGTACTATCTATCTATCAATTTCGGAGTGTATGGAAAAAGTCAATTTTCACCAATTCTTAATGCAAATAGAAATGAAAATGATTTTATAACAGTCTCGAAAAATTCACTGTCACGAATCTGAAATTCCTAAAAAGGTAAAATGTAAGTTTACTTTGTCGCTAAAATAAACAATTCGGTTTCGACAGTTTTATATGAACATTTTTTGTTATGGAGAATGTTGTGCAAAAAACATACACAAAAAATCTAAATCTTCCCCGCGTTTAGTAATGTGATAAGTTTATTTTGAAATAGAGAATCCAGTTTTATCGGCTTATTTGGTCGCTATTCTACCTACCTAAATGATTATAATAAACTTAGTAGATTATCATCATCATCTAACTCAATTTCCATTGGAAAAAAAATACATAAATCATGTAAAACAAAATTGCAGGTTATTGAATTTTGAAAAAGATAACCCAGGCATGACTTTTTCAGTTTTATTAATGTTCACAAAAGGATGAAAACTATTTTAAATATTTGAAAATAAAAAGGCTTTAAAAACGAGAATGCAGCGTCTAAGTCGATTAAGTATACCTATGCAACAGCAAGTACCTACTTACCTACACTCGTATAGAATTTCAAAAATACTTTATCTAACCAAACTCAGCTTGTGCATTTGCGTAAGTCGTTGAACCCTTCTGAACAAAAACTCCCCCGCGAGTTTCAGCTCCGTTCTCACGCCTTGCGTTGCCTCTGAACTCTGACTCTAGTAAAAACTCAGCAAACTATAACAGTCTGCTCGAAATAGAGCGAAGATTGTTTAACGAGCACAGTTCGACTGCAAAAGCAATTACAAAAAGCAAGCACACATGTGAAATTATTATTCTAACGGGTGGCTGTAAAATGTGAATGCGTCTGCAGTTAAGGTTTATTTTACATTTACATTTTATTTTTTGAAAGGTTTGTTTGGAGGTAGGTAAGAAAAGATTATGCACTAATACTATAAAAGATAACTCTTTAATTATCAAGTAATGTGCACCTACTATTCTCTCCATATAAACTTTACAAACGTAGTCGACTGTTTCCTCTCTGGATAAAGATATGAGAGAAAATATGCTAATATACAATAAATCCTATATCAGCCCTGACCATGCTGCTACGTTTTGTTTTTTTCTTATTCTAATTTTTCTACATTTTATTTCTATTCCAATTAGAAAATGACCAAATAGTAAGGGGCATCGCCATGGGCGATATAGGTTTTATGGCATAAACATATTTGCTCTAATGTCTTTATCCAGGGAGAAAACAGTCGACTACGTTTATATGGAGAACGAGTAGATAGACTTACCTCTGAAATCAGTAAATCATAAAAAAACAAAGACAGGTATCATTATAATCAGATCTGCGTTTTAACGCACATGACAGCACAGGATGTAACATTTTGCTGCGAATGTTACATTTCCGGAGCTCCCTACCGAGTCCTACCATTATTCTTTCGGCAAATATGTTTTGACTTAACCCTTAACTGCGCCAGGTTACAAATGTGCCTTCTATAGGTAGCATTAAAATGATTGCATCATTATGAATCATTAAGAAGTGAACCGCGTCGCCACATGTCGATGCCTAAGCCCCTGTAATTGTAGCCAACAAACAACTTAGTCTTAGAATATTGATTGCTATACTCGAACACACTATTGATTAATTTGCCTAATGGTTTTGTGAACTATTTTAGTGACAAAGTTTTCCGTCGAATTTTGTGTGCGACGCTTTTGTTTCCAATATGTTTTCGATATATAGGTTTTCGAAATCTATAATATAGTTGAAGATATTTTTTAGCTGCTTTGTGTAGTAGATTTTTTTGTTTAACTATTTGGGGTCTAAATTTTTATACAAATTAGAGTTTATCAATTAGAAAATTACACTCAAATGAGTTATATAATTTTTCTCCAGATAAATCACAATTTTTTTTTTAACTTTTAAATTGGTACGTATTTATTTTAAAACAAAGGTTAATTTGATCATTATTAATTTGGTCTTATTTTACATACCAGCATACCATACCTTATTTATTATAAATTTTACCTATCCAGCAGTACAGTTATAAAACTGTATTTGCCCGATGTTCCCATTATGTTCATATCACCTGGCAAAATTTTTAAAAACCCTTTACATTTTGCACAATTATCTACCTACTTGCTAACGGTATGAACAATCTCGATTGAATAATCTCAATAGCTGTCATCACTTCCTCGATCGAGCTGAATTGTGGGAACAAATTATCGCAAACACTTCGATGTTGCGCAAAAAATGCGTTGCACAAACTACGGTATCGAGTATTTTGGATAAAAAATACTCCCACGCTACGAAAGGGTTGAGATGAGACACCTGACCTATATTGAATTATAAAAAAAAGTTTTCTTTTGCATTTTTTGCTCATTATTCTTATTGTTGACAGATAACAACGTATATGCAACGTGTAGGGTCACCAACATTTTGTTTTTGCAGAATATAAAAATAAAATGTGAAATGCTTTACTTTTTGAAAGAAATTTATGCGTTAAAATGTAATATCTATACTTATATTATAAATAAGTAACGTTGGTAACATTTATGTATGAATGTATGTATGTATTTTCCGGGTAATCTCCGAAGCCTCCGAACCGATTTCAAAAAATCTTTCACCAATGGAAAGCTACATTATCGTGCAGTAACATAGGCTACTTTTGATCCCGATATTACCGCGGGATCGGGACTTACGCGGGTAAAATTTTATATTCATTTTTTTTCATCAATATAATTGTACTCACTTTACACATGTTGATACTCTTATTTCAATTTGATTTGTCTATGAATATATTTTAAAAAGTCTTGTAAATTTTGATATTGAGTACACCCTACACAATATAGAGTTGCGTATATGGGCACAATACGCACAATGTCGGTGCGCAGGTAGCGAAGGGTTATCCGCTTATGCAAAAAACGACTATCCGATTAACACTTGCACAAAACATGATTTAACTTTTAACAAAACTATTTTGTTGAATGTTTTATTGCCATAATCTTGTTGATTTATGATTAGATGTAGGTACCTAATAATTAATGAATACTAGCTGCGTCCCGCGGTTTCACCCGCGTAAGTTCCGATCCCGTAGATAGATCTATACTAATATAGCTGACCCGGCAAACGTTGTTTTGCCTTATAAATTATAGATAATTGAATTTTTCCTGAATTTTCTTTGCTATAAACCTCACGGAGCCCGAGACCTTTCCAACGAATGCAAAACGGTGGAAATCGGTTCGTGCGTTCTGGAGTTTTAGCGTCAGGAAGGAAAACCCGACTTATTTTTATATAGTAGAATAAACCTTTGATAATATTATAATTTAACGTCTGAATACTAAGCCCGAAATTTTACCTACTATACGTACCCACTCAGCTACGGCGTACATACAGTTTGAAAATAATTAACAAAACGTAGCATAATAAGCTTTCTTTCCAATAACGCTTACGTGGCCACCTATAAAGTTTATTTACGAAGTGGGGTGCGTGTCGATGCGATGTTTTGGTTAGCAGCCTAACAACAAAGTGCTACGTGAATTTGGCGGCCTTTAACGAAACGAAGGTGTCTCATTAAGAATTCATTGACAAGAACGCGTGAGCCGACAAGGTAGGGTGAAAAGGCCGACAGGCGATGTGTTGCAAAATGAATAAATACGGGCGAGAAATAGGGGCAGTTCGCTAACGTAGAGCCCGATGTAACTCAATAATGCAGGCAAGCTTCGGTAGCCAACGGCCTAGACCTCTCCGAAGAGTGAATAATAGTAGAATTGATGGATCTTCTTCTGATAGTTGTGAATTGAACGACGCAAAACTCAGCATTGATAATGAGCCGGTACGTCCGCTATCGACACGATAATGTCATGGCAAACAGTTGCAATCGACAGTTCGCAAACGCCCCTTTTTCTTGATCGAAGTTTATTAAACAATTATTAGTTTGTCGTGGTCAATATTACAGGCCATCCATACCATTGTTGACATTCGTGAACAAAGTTCCTAATATAATAACCTAACTAATTAATACAAAGTTTAATTACTAAAATCTTTACAGAGTTTACCTTAGCTATCGTAGCCTTATAGCTATTGCTTTGCTATGTTTAGCTTAATTATCGTGTGTAATTTGAGGGGCACACTTAAAAACTGCATTAGACAGGCTGATAGATCTGTGCGCGCAAATGTTGGTAAAAAACTCTTTGGTTGAACACCATGTGCAGTCGCAGGTGCCCTCCGTTCCCACACAACCCTTTCAGCGCGGAGTTCTGGCTTGTACCGCCCCCGCTCGTCGCTTCGACCTCTTATTTGTAGGCTTCTTGGATTTCCAACCTAAATAGGTCTGAATAACGTTTTCAAATGAAGCGCTATTCGACTATCAAATCAGTGAACTCTTAAGCCGTTGTTCGATTAAGACGATCATTAGCTCCAAATTCTACCTGTTCCGATTTATAGACGCTGTCGTATCATTAAATTTATTGTGGATAAAATGCAATCCATATATTTTTTGCCTTTTAATTCGGACTGAATAAATGTAGATATGAATGCGTCAATGTGTAAAAGAGCTTTTGCTTTTTTTGACTAGGCTAGTCTTGTTGTCTATTGAACAGTGCTAATATATTTTTAGAAATAGTTAAAATCCCGTCACGAAAGATTTTTTGATTATGCATATCTCCTTAAAAATATTTTTAGTAAAATGTCTTGAACTATAGTTTAATTATTTCAATTCAATATCAATCTATATATAAAATTCAATGATCTATAGGTATATCAACGCAGACCCCAAACCGCTGGTCCTAGGGACATGAAAGAGTATGTTGTTTATGGTGTGCAGACATCCACTAAGGAAGAGTTTTTGGAAAATCCCGCGGGATCGGGACTTACGCGGGTGAAACCGCGGGACTCTGCTAGCAAATAATAAAAATTTAAAGTTCTGACTGATTGACTCAACTGTATATCAACGCATAGCCCAAACCGCTGGTCCTAGGATCATGAAATTTGACGAGTGTGATCTCTGTTTTATGTTTGGATCCACTAATGATGGGATTTTAATAAAGCCCACGGGATCGGGATTTATTAAATTAAATTAGTCAATAATATAAGCGAACCTGAAATAAAACTCTAAATCAAGCACATCTTCCTGACCAGAATTGAGAACCTTATAATGGCCGCCCAACTCTTGCACATTTCCATCACAAAAAAGCCATAATCACAGCAAAGGCACCGTTATCATTGTCTTTTTGTAAATGGGATGTGTTTTGTAGCCAATTAAGGCAAAGGGACACCGGCTGGGCTGCTAGTGGCCGCAATAAATCGCAACCCTACACGGAATGTTTCCGCTGCGTGGAAACGCGAACTCGGTCTAACCGACCCGCTTTGACCGGCAATAATTTTTGGAAAGGAAGTATTTTTCGTATGTTATTTTTATCATGTAAGCATTTTGAACGAAGTTTTTGTTCTTAAACATAAAAAAAAAATATACAAAATGGAACTTTAACGAAAGGACATCGAGCAAGCAAGCGCAGGACAGGGAGCGATTCCAGACTTTTTTAGACCAAAATTTTATTTCGAAAATCTCTACCTACCGTTTTCTATAAGTACCTACATTTTTTACTCAAAAAAGTTTCGATTGCAGTTCAGTTGCAAGTTATAGGTTATAGTTTAATTTTGAGTGTAGGTATTATTTGAAATTGCAATGATGTTGAAATGAAATCCAGATGTGAATTCTGTAGGTTATTCTGATTAGATTAATAGTATTGAAAAACCTAATAATACGTCGTTTAGCACTATTTTCGGGGTGATTATGACAAAAATAGGACAAAATATAAATTTGACGATCAACGAGTAGAAAAAATTCAATTCAGATGTGACAAAGTACCATTTTCTGATAATATTTTTATTTAGGCAGGTACTTACAAATCAATCACGTGCACAGCTGAAACGGTCTTTTTCGGGTTAAGCTCGTCTATGTATGTACATGATTTCTCGTTAATAATATCTATATATTTGTGGTGTGTACGTTAAAGAATAATTAATACAAACTCAAAACAATTTGCCTTTGAAATTAATGTTAGTACAGCATCCGCATCAAAACCTTGTGCGAAACCGTTAACAATGGAATATATTTGCTTGGAAACCTTGATGCTTGATATTTGGCTTTTGTCCAGGCCTAACGATAAATACCACAAATAGGTATTTAAACAGTTAATCTGTTGGAAAATTACGAAACCTCGTCATAATATTATCATCAATTTCTTTTTGGGTTTTTTAAATTTATCATAATCATCCATTTAGCTTATTTTAATTGATGGCCTTCTTAAAATACATAAAGCTGCACTCCTTAATTCAGTATTACAAATAAAGTTAATTCCCTTTCAATATGAAGTCAATAGGCCAAGATCTCGGCCCACCATTGGTCAAGGCACACAAGCTGCGTTATGCACATGCAGTGCAGATAAATATAGTAACTCTTGGCGTTTTTTACATCTGCCCTTACATGAACAATTTTGACTTCCGACCCCTATAGCTATAAAATTATCTAATACGTTAACTACTACCCCAAATTCTGATAAAATAAGGGGAATAGTTTTTGATAATTATTTATTAGTGTTGTTGATAGTGCAAAAGTAGAATGTCTTATATCTGTCATAATTATAAACTTATAAGACATGATCCACCATTGTAATTGGATTCCATTTGAATAAAATTTACTATCTATAGGTACCAGAAGGTGTAACTTAAAAAAAATATATTTTTGTGTGAAAATCTTAATGCGTTTCACAGAATACCTACTTACCAAGTTTCAACAGTAAAGTTCTTATAGTTTCGGAAAAAAGTGGCTGTGACATACGGACGGACAGACAGACAGACCGACAGACAGACATGACGATTCCATAAGGGTTCAGTTTTTTTGCCATTTTGCTACGGAACCCTAAAAAGGGAAACTGTTAATTTTAATACATAAATTAGATTAAATCCAACAACAACAACCTACCTGTTGTATTATTCTTACATTATGCTTGAAAAAACAAGTTTTTGATTTGACTATATACCAACCAACACATAACGACTACTTTAAAGTTTAAACAGTAGAGTACGGAGCTAATATTTGACAATACGATATGAAGTGAAGTGTTTCCGTAACCGATATTTCTCATTTAAGACTTGTTTGCCATCTGATAAAAAAGTCCGATGGCCGGTGGTCGCAGGGGTGGCTATCGAGGGATGGTACAGGCACAAACAGCAGATGTTACTGGTTACAATTACATAATCAACAGTTATCGTATTCAAATGAACGCGAACGCATCGATTCTCAGTGCTAATGTTTACAGGGAGAATCCAAAACTGGTATACCTATTATATTTCATTCCTCTATAACAAACTTAAAGGGGTATGATTAAAAGTGGCGTCTTTTTCAAGTTTAGCGGCCACGAATCAAACAAGGTTATTTTGAAAGAACTATGCCTGACAAACAATTTTTACTATGGCAGCAACTCTGTAAGTAATATCGGGGCTGAGTTATACACAACTTTAAAAGTAGAAAATCATCGAGATAATATGCAGTAACACTTTTCAAAATTGATTTTCTTTTGTTTGATTTCGTAGATTTTAAGGATTTTTTTCCATAGGCTTAGTATATTAAACAATTAAAATAAATATTAGCAGATTACTCTAAAGAATTAAACTCTATCAATATAATAATGTAGCTTGGTCTAGTCTATATCATTGGAATAATATTTTTTGTGAAAATACTCAGTGAAAATAACAAGTAAAGTGTTAGTTATAAATGGATGGTTTGGATAATTATTTTGAAAGTTACCTCGACGACGTTTCGGTGGAGTAACATTAACCGAGGTCGCACGTAGACTCACATTATTTAATTTATTTAAAGTAGGTACAAATAAATTCAAATCTATTAATAAAAGAGATGGCCACAGGGATAGGGCGCCGCCGCATAATGGCTCGCAGGAGCTTCGCCTGTCTCCTGTGGTAAGTGGACTAGGGCTACCATGCCACGGGCGGGCACGGCCAAAGAGGTTAGCCCCTAAACACGATGTGAAACTCCGCTTCGCAACGTGGAACATTGGCACGCTAACCGGACGCGCGAGGGAGCTAGCCGACGTACTTTCCAGGCGGAAGGTGGCCGTGGCGTTCCTGCAGGAGACTCGATGGAAAGGCAGCAGATTCCAGCTCATTGGAAATGGCCACAAGCTTATCTACACGGGTGCACCTGGTGGAGAGAACGGGGTGGCTGTGGTGCTCACTGAGAGGTTGCATGACGACATCTTGGAGGTAAATCGCTTTAGCGACCGACTTATGTGCGTGAAGGTGCTTATTGGGAGGGTCCCTACCCACTTAGTAAGTGCTTACGCGCCACAGGTCGGTTGAAGCGACGCTGATAAGAGGTCGTTTTGGGATAAACTCGGCGAGGTCCTTGGGGCTATCCCGTTGTCACAGGGAATCGTTTTGGGTGGTGATCTGAACGGTCATGTGGGTGAGATCGGGGCGGAATTTGAACGTGATCATGGAGGCTACGGGTATGGCAGTCGGAATGCGGAAGGAGAAGAAATTCTGCGTACGTGTGGCACTCGTTAACACATATTTCAAAAAGAAACCCGACCACTTGATCACCTACAGGAGCGGGGGGCGCGCTACCCAAATCTATTTTTTAATCACTTGGAGACATCATATCGGCAACGTGGCCAACTGCAAAGTCATACCCGGTGAGAGTCTCACTGCCCAACACCGTATCCTTGTCATGGATCTCTGTGTAAAGACCAAAGACAAACGACCGGAACCATGTCAGCGCCGAATCAGATGGTGGATGCTCGATGAAGTCAAGTCCCAGATGCTCGCCTCAGCAATCGGCGACAAATGTGCTAATGCTAAAGGCGAATCGGTACAGGAACACTGGGACCGGATTCAGGTGTCTATCGCTGATTCGGCGCGGTCGGTCCTCGGTATGTCTAAGGGAGGACGCAAGTGTGACAAGGAAACTTGGTGGTGGAACGACACAGTCCAGAGGGAGACTAGGGTGAAGAAAGCCCTCTTTAAAAAGTGGCAAGCGTCCAACTCTCCTGAAGATCGCGACGCGTACAGGTCTGCCAAACGTGCCACAAAGGGAGCAGTAGCCAGAGCCAGACGGGACCACTTACAGCCATTGTACGATAAGTTGGAAACGTCTGAGGGGCAGAAGCTTATTTATAAGTTGGCACGTTCTAGGATCAAAGCGGCACAGGATATATCCAAGTGCCGCTGTGTAAAAGATCCTAATGGCAACTTGTGAAGGAGAGGTGGCGCTCTTATTTCCACTAGCTGCTCAATAAGCAGTATAAAGAGGTGCAGCCACCGGAACTCCCTCCGAATCTAGGACTTGTGCCACTGATAACGCCTGAGGAGGTGCGCAAGGCTCTTCGATGCATGAAGAATCGGAAAGCTGTCGGCGCCGATGGAGTCCCCATCGAAGTATGGAAGGCTATGGGTTCTTGTGGTGTGGGCAACTTAACGAACCTTTTTAACCGCATACTCGAGACCGGTAGAATCCCCGCCCAATGGAGACTGAATGTTATCACTCCAGTGTTCAAGGGCAAGGGATCTGTGCAGGAGTGTGGAAGTTATCGTGGTATAAAGGTCATGTCCCACACCATGAAGCTCTACGACCGTATAGTTGACTCTCGGATCCGGTAGGACTGCACTGTCTCGGAGGGCCAGTATGGTTTCCGCCCCGGTAATGGTCCCATGGACCCTGTTTTCGCCCTAAGGATCGTTATGGAGAAATACAGAACGAAGAATACGCCTGTGCATTTTCTGTTCCTGGACTTGCAGAAGGCCTTCGACTGTGTTCCTCGCGTGATGATCTGGTGGGCGCTGCGGTCCAAAGGGGTGCCTGAAACTTTTATTTAAACCATCAGGGACCGAAATTCCGATTCAGTGGTGCGAACTGCTGTTGGTGACACTAAATCTTTTCCCATTACAGTCGGAGTCCACCAAGGATCCGTCCTAAGTCCGTTTCTGTTTAGCGTAATACTGGACGCACTGTCCGCTCATCCGAGACGCACACGAGCAGCCCCCGTGGATGCTCATGTATGCGTGGCGAAGGCGTGTAAATGCGTGGAAAGAGTCACTTGAGAACGGCGGTTTGCAACTCAACGTAGCGAAGACCGAATACTTGGCTAGCAATACCACAGATCCCACACCTGTCTGCGTAGACGGTCACATGGTCGAGCGGACAGACCAGTTTAAGTACTTGGGATCTGTGCTTCACGAGTCCAGCGACATCGATTGTGACGTCAAGTCCCGCATTTTGGCAGCTTGGGAAAAGTGGCGAGAGGTAACTGGTGTCATCTGTGACCCGAAAATGCCGGTCTATAAAACGATCATTAGACCTGTCCTTTTGTATGGTAGTGAGGCGTGGCCATTGCTTGAGCGACATAAGCAGGAGCTGCGTGTCACGGAGATGAAGATGCTGCGCTGGATGTGTGGAGTGACGCGAAAAGACCGCGTCAGAAACTCCCGCATCAGGGGCAGCCTTCATGTCAGAGACATTGCAGACAAACTGCAAGAATGCCGCTTACGGTGGTACGGCCACGTTCTACGGAAACCGGCTAGTTACGTGGGAAACAAATGTCTTGCTATGGTGCCTCCGCCCGGCCGCGGCAGATTGGGAAGACCCAAGAAGTGCTGGCTTGACGTTGTAAGATCGGATATGCGTGCAAATGGCCTCACTACACGGGATGCCGAAGATCGTGCGAAGTGGAGACGTAAAAGTAGGAAAGCGGACCCCGGGCTCTCGAGAGAGATGCAACCGGGAACAACGCTCGGATGATGATGATGATGATGATGACAAATAAATTCAAAATATTAGGCTACCATGTAGTCCTGTTCACTTTGCAATAGGTATAAAGTATTATTTTACTCTTACTTTGATGATATCATCACCATTTAAACAGTATTTTCATACTGTTGTAGCTCAGCCCCGATATTACTTAGAGGACTATAGGTTTAAAATATCATATTTATAGACGTAATACTACGAATTACTAGCAGAGATTTGGGTGGCTGCGCAAAAAAAAAAGACGCCAACCTCCGAACAAAATTAATCATTGCCCTTTACGTTATTGATGATTTGTTCTTCTTTACCGGAAAATCATAGAAAATGTCGGCATGCCTTAGGAGTCACCACGGTCCAAAAGCATGAGAAAATGGGGAGGCTCCCGTAGCGTCTTTCTGCCTAACTCCTCTGAGAGTAAAAATAAGAAGAGAAGTCCTACAGTGAGACAAATTAGCGGGCTTGACTTTTCATTATGTTAATTCTAACTTTTCAACAAGAATCGTCCAAATTTCTAGAAAAGAAGAAGTTACATTTTCTCAAAATCAATAACGATCACCAATTAAAAACTTAAAGCAAATCGAAATCGAAAGTCGTGAGAAAACCAAAGTTAGAGATATAACTAGGTAAGTACCTATATAAGTTCATAAGTATTGTGTTAAGTCACTGGAGTAAACGGCATCTGCGATTGTCCGCTGATGCAGTAACAAAGCAACTTTCTGGATGACTCTTTAAAACAACTTACCAAACGATTTCGGCTAACGATCTTATGACTATAGTAGCTAACCATTGCTGTGAGCGTACTTTAAAAATGTCTCGCGGTGAAATCAAACCACCAGTGTATCATTAAATTGGTGCCCGTAAAAAGTTCGGTTTTGTAATAGATGTAACAATCACGATGCGCTATGTAGGTAACGGTGCAGTGTCTGAGTCACAGGGAACTGACCTAGGGGCATGCAGCGGAGTGCATTGACGCCTCTGCCGACGCACTTATCAGTCGCATGCCTCTTCAGAGATAATGCATAGAACATGCCCTCTCCGATATATGAATAACACATGTGTTTTCATGTCTGACTTCACAGAATTGCTTTAAAGTTCAAAACACTGAATTTATAAAGAGAAGGCGACATAGTACTGTGAATTTTAATGAATTATAAATATGTACGCCGAGTTAAATTGCCGAGAATAATTAAATTAGTTATGTTATCTTTGAGGAAAAATATTATAAAATTAATTGCACGCGTTGTTAGTGTAGAGTACCAACATTGATGAGGGTTAACTTTGGTTCTTAATTTACGTTCAAAACAGACATTTTCATACAAAGAAAAGGAAGATTAATAAATTAACTGCCGAGTTACGTCGACCTTGTTAACAAATACACAGTATTTCGATCGAAATTACCTAATGCCGATAAAGGGATACATTCAATAAAATATCTAAGTAAAAATAACGAATAGGCGACGGAAATTTTATTATCATGAGCAATATTAATCGTGAAATCGTCAACTTGACCGTAATTCATATGATCTAGCCAAGGCCCCGTGTCGTCGTTGGCGGGTGATAAGACTGGTGTTTCACAATAGCAAGAATTATTTGCGGCGGAGGGCCCGTGTCGCCTTGAGATGCGCCACAAACAACTGTAGCGAACAAGCGAGCGCTGAAACACGGCCACTCGCCAACACAAGTGTCAACAGAGTCGACACATAGCTCCTGTTCTGATAAAAAAACCTGTGCCGAGCTATCTTGCTTAATATGTTTATTTCGTTCCAATTTTACATGAAGCTTAAATACTAACCGATTGCATTTGTAAATAAGTATATGGTTAATACAGTATCATGTGCCATGTAATTTATACATTGTTTCTGTCCTGATACAGCTTCTGACCTTTTCTTCTGTGTCTTTCGATCTTTCATAATCTTGGGTTCTAGTCTCTTGCATCAGAGACCACCAGATTAGATTGCCAGTGCACTAAATTCTAAAACAGAAAAGAATGGATTCGAGTGCTCGGTATGTGAGAAAAGACATGAGTAACGAGTATCGATTAGCTTTTGAGCCTTTAAAATACTGCCAACATTTAGGTACTAGTTGGAGTAGGGCACTGAGAAGAAGAAGATCGATCACTAGCTAAATAAAATACGATATCTTAATTGTGTCAGTAGTAAGTAACGCTTAGAGTAGTACAACATAGAGTAGGTCTTGCAGAACTAATTGTTTGTTGGCATACGTGACATAAACGTATCGCGAAGAGCTTTTCTTTGCGAGTGTACTGGTGCGCACACGCCGCGCGTAGGTACGGTAAGTGGGTCAATGTTGGCGCGTGACGCGGCCGCGGCCCTTCTCAGCTGCGGCTTCACAGGGCTCGCCTTGAACCGCTCAGCTAATGCCAACCTACGCTATTAATTTGCGCTTGGTTTTCCGCTAAAAATAAAACATTATTAACCTTCATTTTTCTAGTTCTTTGACGCCATTTTTGAACATGCTGAAATATAATACCTACCTTCCTAGCAACTCCCTTACCTATGTAATTTATTTACTTTTTGAAAATAAAGTCGTTTAAATCTCAAGTTATGGACTCAACTACCAAGTTACTCAACTTGATTTCCTTCAATTTAGAATGTGATTCTTTAGCTATTGAAATATGCAAATTTAAAATAATGTTAGTAATGAAGTGTTCTGAATACATTGGGTTAGTGGTCAATTCGCACGAAAAGATTCTCGCGACCTAGGCGAATAATTTCGTACTTTGCTTATTTTTGTTGCACTTTCTTATTCCGTTCTCTCCCCTCAAGCTTAGTCCCATTTGCAATCTAGACACATCAATTTGATTGTTGTCTAAAGAAACGTTTAATCAACTGAATAAAGTTTAAAATATACATACCTTGTAATTTGCGGAATAGGTCCACAAAAGCCTATTTACTTTTTGAAACCGTTTTATTACCCACTTTTATAATGCGTAAATTTTGGGAAGTTATTTCCTATCTTCCTACTCATTTCATATTTCGATATTGTACATGCACAACCTACAATAGTTCTCAATTTTATTCTTCAATCACCGAGGCTAATACCAGGAAATATAATATCTGTTTATTCAGTTGACATTCAAGTAAAGAGGAACGTCCGAATCGAAGGTTCATTACTCACATTTGCAGTACAATAGTCGAATTAAGAGCCCTTTAGGCTCGATCATCGTTAACTACCGGTAGAGAACAACAAGCACGTGCAGAGACGATTTGCATAAGGGCCGTTGTTATTGCTACTAGTTTAAGTACAAGTACTAATCATGGACAGAAGGTCTCATCGACCTTAACTCTATGAGTTGAGTTGCTTTTGCCGAGGTTCTTTGATTTGCCGTGAAACCACTTAACACTCCGACATTATTATTGTGGAAATTGTCGCTGAATCTATTCCACGTTTAGGTTTAACGGAAAATTAAGTCTACCTACTTTTTTTCACACAAAAAACTTTTGTAGTCTACTGTTTCCTCACTGGATAAAGACATTAGAGAAAATATGTTTGTGTCATAAACCTATATTAGCCATGACCAATATAACTATATGCCATATTCGTTTTTTTTTCTTCAAATTTATTTCTAATCTCATTAGAAAATGAAAAACACTAAAACGAAGAGGCATAGTCATGGCAGATTTAAGTTTTAAGGCAAAAACATAAATGCTCCAATGTCCTTATCCAGGGAGGAAACAGTCGACTTCGTTTGTATGGTGAAAGAGTTGGTAGAATTTCCTCTTAATAAGCTGATTTAATACTGCATAAAAAGTTATCACTTCATAATTTTGTTCGCGTACCTAACGGGATTTGACATCTCGCATATTCTGCGGACGATTGAAAATTAGAAAGTTCAAAATAAATGCTAAATTTTATACTTTCTTTTTATACTCTCGTTTTGACGTTCGTTACGTTTTACTGCAAATATTTTATTACAACGACCACGCACTGTAGTAATTACTTTCACCGCGATGAAATATTGAATAGTGACATGAATCGATTTCAATAATTGTAAGTAGTTTAATAAATTAAAGTTTCGTTCCTTTTCTTTTACAGGTGACTAAAACACTTTAACTTTTTGAAATGGATTTTTACAGAGGTGCACAAGTGTTTTTTAGATAAGTAGGCTGTTTTATTTGAAAATCTAATAATACGAGTTTGAAGGTACCTACTTAATGTTTTCTACAGATTTTTTTAAAGTTACTTACTATATAATATATATTTTTATTCATTTTTTGAGTTTGATATATCAGTAGGCATCCTCTATGCCTTCTTTCATAGGTAGACAGATTCAACTCCGTCCATCTATGTAACTAAAAACCGACTTCAAAAAAAACATAAAATAACTTCGCCTACGTACAGTGCCACCGACTTATCTGTTATGTAATCTGAAGTCGCACTGGTGGCACTGTACGTAGGCGAAGTTATTTTATGTTTTTTTTAAAGTCGGTTTTTAATTATTTTTTTTTGCTTTTTTTTTGAAGTCGGTTTTTAATTTTTTTAAATTATTTTTTTATTTCATCCTTTTTTTTTAGTGTACTTTCAACTACCACTAAAATCATTAAAATTGTATCCATAACTTTTATCATTGAGGAGTTCTGTGATGAGAAGGTGGTTTCAGATGTGGAGATTCCGAAACCATATTCTTATTCATCGGTATCTATTCTTTATGGCCTTATTCTATTGGTGAAAATCAAAAACTGAGCACTTTGCTGCACTCTCGAGGTGCAATCCTGTCCATCACTCCGAAGATCCTCATTCGATCTTCCCCAAAATTTTATGGGACCAACTGTGGTGTATCTCCTTTCAAACAAAAAAAGAATTATCCAAATCGGTCCAGTCATCTTTGAGTAATCGGGGAACATACATAAAAAAAAAAAAAAAATATCCCGACGAATTGAGAACCTCCTCCTTTTTTTGGAAGTCGGTTAAAAACATCAAATTTCCCTAAAAAAGAGAAAATAGATAAATCAAATAAATCGTGTCTTTTAAAACATTGGAAAGAAAAATTGATCGACATCAATTTTATTGAAATAATAAAATTAATGAAAACACGTCTTCTATTTATTTCATGTCAAATCGAAAAGCCCTTTTAATTACTAAACGATATTCATAATAAAGTAACGATATTCAATGGCGTCCTATATTATTCGCGAGCGCAAGGTTGGTTCTGCTTGCGCAAGAGTTACACGTGTCGCGCTCCGACCTCTTCTTAACACTTCCGATTCGCATGCACAGCACAACATTCAAATAATATTTTGTTAGATGAAGGTGAAGTACGAGTACATACGGAAATATTTTAAGTTTTAATTTATATCCGTTTATGGTTATATGTATACCTATAGGAACAAATTGTTTTGAATGACGTTAAGTTAATAGTGTTCTGGGCTGCATATAAATGAGTTATTATAACCTTATATATAACTTTAATAGAAAATAGTTATCGAGCTTTTTAGGACTTGTTCTATTTTACTTTTGGAGGAGGTAAGTCGTGCAGTGCAATGCAAAGTGCAAAGTGTTAACCAAATTTTGTATGTTAAAAATAAGTATTAACAGCAGGAAAGATACGAAAATATTATCCGCTTTCACATGAAAAATATTGGTAACCTCGCCTCCTTCTGTACCTACACTGTTAAACTCAGACGTCTGGAAGGTCGTCGAAAAATTTCGTCTGTAGCCAATCGTAACATAGACAAATTGAGAGAGAATTATTCTGATGCAAATTTCAGTTGTGACCTAAATTCGTTAACTAATACACTCACATACGCGATACAACGCGTAGGTATAGCTAATAAGTACTTAGTACCACAACACGTTTTTAGACTAGAACATTCGCTCGTAGCTGTTTCGTAGGCGCTCGTAGCTGAACATTTGAATTAATTTAAATGGTTGTTATTCTAGGTGAAACACCCATTGATTTACTGTGTTAATCATTATGAAAAATTAATACTCTAAAGCCTTTTCCATCGTAATAGAGTAATGTGAAATTTACAACCAACAGTCGCCAGTCGTTTTCATATCGCGAAAGAGTCGTCAGGCAAGCTTATGCACAAACGGGCCACACATTCAATTGTTTTACTGTTTTACTTCCATACATTGAGTCCCAATCGGGCCAAAACAAAATTAGACAGTCATTTTAATGTGGCACGATCCCATTACAAAATAGGAATCAAGAAATTTTTCATTATTCATTTCTCAGTGGTCTTTTGCGGTGGGAACTATATTGAAAGACATTTAGCAGAATGAGAAATGTTTCATTACTTATTTCACATTGCTCTTTTGCAGGCGGTATGTAGGTAAATACATTTAAAAATATGCATGCATCGGATGCAAGAAGACAAATAATTAACTAATACCTATCTAAGAAATGGAAAAGTCCTTTAAGTTTCGTGCTCGTGCCATTTCGGTCAATTTTAATAGCTCGATTTCTGTTAAATTTCATTCGATATCGAACTTCTGCGGCGAGTGATTGAGACCACTCGTTGCGGTCTTGCAATTCACATAGGAAAAATGCCGATATTGAACGAAAATCAGAAACCATCGAGCCATTTAAATCGCTCGTAGTGGCACAAGTGATACAAAAATAGAGCCCCTGGTCAATTGGTCAGATATCTGTGGGCCAACCGCTCATCTATCAATTAAAATGTTTAATAAAATGGGGTAAACGTACCTACTTAAAATGGAGTCTCACTCGCATTCATAATACCCATTAACCTTGTTCTATATTTTGTAGTAATTCTTTCGGTATTTGTTTATGTGATCATAGCTTGTCAATGATATTCGGTAGATATGCGCCAATGCCGCGCCGTTTGCGCATCTAATGTGCTACTCGACTTACCTACTTGTAGTTATTTCTGTGATATTGTTGAACACCTTGGAAGGTCGTTATATACTTACGTATTATACATATACCTACACAGTAGGTAGGTAGTTGGGACATTTCTACAGATAATACATGGATAATAGGTACGCAGTAGTTTTTATTTATTGGTTGGTTTATAATCTTATCTTTATATTCCCTATAGAGCTATTCATAACTGAATAGATATTTAAAAATATTATAGTCTTCCCTAAAAATCACATTTTATTTCTAAAATTTCATTAGTATGGGATTGATTAGGCAAATAATGTTAAATTGTTAATGTTTTGCACAAGTTCTCCTGAACCTCTTTGATAATTTGTTACTAATTCTCTGATAATTTACAACCTCGTCCTTAATACCTTCAGCACATTTAAGAGTTCAATTTTCCTGTAGTCAAGGCAATTTCAACCATAGCGAGGTTATTGACACATTTTTTTAATGTTCTGAAAATTACAATTTCTCGTAGTTTTCAAAGTCTGGTAATAAGCTAAAAGTTTTGTAGATTATAATGTTGTAAAAAAATAAAAATAATCATAAAAAAACCCTATTAATTTATAAAATATAAGTAAACTAGGTTAAATAATATAAAATCATCTGATTATTTTAGATACAATTTCATAAACAGCCATCCAACATAAAATCCTTCATCACAACTGAGGAAAAATGTAAAGCAAACAGCTATTTATCGTTAAATTAATCAGCATTGCCGGTCGACTGCTCCAACAGTTAAGCCCTTCACACACACAGCCATCATCACACACACACAATGAAACAAGGTACCGTAGAACTACGTAGAAGCGAAACACACAACGTAGTAGCAGACACATGTGTGGGTTAGCGTACGTGTTGTTACGGCGGACAAACGTAGCGAAGACTTTGTTTTGCTGTTGAGATTCGCGCGTGCAGTTGCGCAAGCGCACGTCGAGGCCATTGACTCGATGGACGTGTGCTGGGCGGTGGTCACATAGATGGGCGGTAGCGAGCGCGGGTACATACCAACAAACATAATAAGACAGTTAGATAAACATAGTGCCTACGGAAATATAATTGAAAAGCAATTCAACAAATAAAGTCGGACATCACCATAAATATTGGACTTCTAATACCTCTTGTCTGTCTTCAGCTCACTATTCTCGGTATCAAACCGCACTATATTTACTTGAGGAACCTACGGTCTAGGTATATTCGTCACACATGTAATATAGGTATGTAGCTAGGTACCTATTTGTATGAACAAGACATACCTACATAGTCCTAAAGTATGGTCTATTTGCTTATCCGCAGAGTGCCTACTCTGGGACTCCGGGCCCATTTACACGGGAGCCTTAATATTTAATATCCTACAGTGGGACAAACTAAGTGGATTAATAAAAAAAACAAAACACGTAATCTTTTCAAAAATTCATCTTATTAAAACAATACCAACATAACATTCCCAGACCTTGTCACCAGAGTCCGCTCCGCTAAAACAACGTGGGAGCGCGAATTCAGCATCCAGTTACGTTTCGTAACCGTATGTCACGCATCACTTACGTCGGGTCACATTGCAATGCAGATAGAAGACAACACATTTGGGTCATAGAGGGAATCTTGATTAAATTGCTTGTTTTTCTTTAGTTAGAGCTACGTTGGTACAACGTAGGTACCTACCTACATAGTTAGAAAAAGAGTTCACCTACTATTACTTTATGTTAAAGTATCAGATCTCGTTTAAAAATCGAGATAAAAAGTAGCAAATGTTGCTTCACATTGTTTGATTTAGGTAGGTACCTATCATCATTTATCATACTAGCCTTTTTCAAAATAGGTTCAGAAGTTTCTGAGCCTTTTCACCACAAGACATACCTACCTATACTTTACAAATATGTAGGAACTTACTTTTTAGGTACGAGTAGGTACCTAGTTAGTTAGCTTACTGAATTTTAGATAAATGCTTTTTGTTCTTCTATGGGACTTGAATCCATAATCTACTGAAATCATTGTGAATGCTAAAACGTAAAACAAATGTAATGGCGAAAGAAAGTCATTTGATACCATATTATTCTCAACTGTTGCAACATCGTGCGAGCTCGTAGACATTTAACGATATTTCATTCCTAATTTGTAGACGACTGGCAGATTCGTATCTCATTGAAAATGGCCATTACGAGACTTATTTTACTATTATATAGGTAGGTACATCAAATGGGAAGTGTTACAGAATACAAATGTTCTTTCTAAATCTGACTCTTAGGTATTAATTACAAATGCGAAAGTAACTCGCAAGTCTGTCTGTTACGCTATTAACCATAAACCGCTGAACCGATATTAATGAATTTTGATATAGAGATAGATAGGACTTTGAAGAAGAACCAAGGCTACTTTTGATCCCGTAAATCGGGAATCCGTGGGTGAAACCGCGAGGTACAGGTAATACAACACAATGAAAACGGTTAAATTAAAAAATATTGTAGAAAATAAGCTGTAGTTTTACCCGCGTAGGTACTAGATACCGATTCCATGGCAATATCAAGGTTAAAAAAGTAGACCATGTTTCCATGGATTCATTGATTGTCTTTGTACGAAGTTTCATCAAAATCGGACCAGTTGCCAAACATTAGGTACAACCAAACATCCGCAATTACTTTGATAGGGAAATATCTATTTTACTTAAGTAAGCGCCAGATGGCGCTTGGGTTCTAATTTGTATGTCATATGATGACCACGCGTACCTACCTATATATAAATTATATTAAAATCTATTAGTTATGATACCTACTACTACGCACTAAAGGTAAGGTAAACCTATTAAAAAGCTCGAACAATAAAGCAACGAAGTAAAATTTTCCAACAACCAAAAGTAGATTGAAAACGTTGGTATACAAGTTGCCCTCCCAAACTCGGCGAAAACTCCGAAATTATTGACATGTCCACCGCCGCGTACAACGGCTCCAACGCGCAATTTAATAATTTATGTCGCATCGATTAAGCCGGTTTTTAAACCAATTTGTTGTTCGGCCGTGGCCAATTAACGATAGCCTGTCGAACAGAGGAAAACTTCACTCGAAAATTGAAGGGCCTGTTATCGATTAGGGTCAACGAAAACTGTTATTTGTTAGAGAGATATCCAACTTATTCTACCCACTGTACGTTGCGCAACTATATTCGCGAACAGATAACGTAGTAGGTAGATATAGCCCCTCCGTCCTCTGTCCTCGCAGAATCCGGTCTTGACTATTCGCCTCCGTCCCTCTCGAGGCGTACGCGTATCTCTATCTCGTTCCCACCCAATGACATAGATACCGAACAGTTGCGAAACAGCGCGGATTATATAGCAGGTGGATTGTGCCGTAAACGAGTTTAAATAACTGCTTTCACATGTGAATATTTAGGCATGCATAACATGTTTTGCTATCTGTAAAACATAAATTCTGGCAATAGGAATCTCGCTTATTCGTCCATTACTCCAGTTATAAGTTAAGTATTTCAATATTCTTCCAATCTTGTTGGCGTCGGATGTTTTGTTTATTTTATAGAGCCACTAACAGTTTAAATATTCAATAAGGTGTAAAGGTATCAATAATACTAGTTTAAATGACTGCATAATATAAATAAAAGAAACCGTATATAAACAAACCTTCCGCGTCTCTGCGTGAAAGTAAACAATAGAAAGAAATATAGAATTAATGAGGCTTACTCAACGACTTCCAATATTCCTCGATAGATCTCAGCACGATCTAGAAACCACTCAAATCTGGACGCCTATGACCAATGAAAAATATTACAGTTTTCACTAGTCATAGGCATTCAGGCATAGGTATCCATCTACTTATTTATTACTAGCTGCAACCCGCGGTTTCACCCGCGCAAGTCCTAAGCCCGTGAAAGTGCACTGTATCATGGCTACATGTTACCAACGTTACCTCTTTATAATATTAGTAAGTATAGAAGAAAAATAATGAAATAACATCAACTTAAGGTAAACTCTACATACTCTTTTCTCCATACAAACTAACGCAGGCGTTCTAAGCCTACAATCGTAGGCTTAGAACGCCTGCGTTTTCCCGTAGATCTGAAAACGGAAAAAATGCAACATATAACTTTCTATACAAGCCCACGCATTAGCGTTTTTTTAAATGACTGATTTTGCGTGTTGATACGCGGTTCTGCAGTTTCAGCTATTACGTTTGTATGGAGAAAAAGCAGGTGGACTTTTCCCTAAACTAAAAGTAGTAACAAAGCAACAAAAGAAAGAGTCAAGTTAAACTCTTCTTGGTTATTCGACGTTTACTGACTAAAACTTCAGTCTGAAACTTAGAAAATCACTTCGTAATATTTACAAGTAGACTGGTAAACAAGGGAAAATTATCAAACCCCACGTTGCAATGTTAAACAACTTTAAACCAAGGGGGATTAACTCAAGGATTCGCAAAATACCTAATGCTTACGAAAGGCGGAGTTTGCAATATCCAATGCTCGCACGTTTATGGCGCATGCGTTATCGGTATAGATAAATCTCCAGATAGGTAATAATAATTATTAGAAAACTTTATCTAACTACATAGATACTTTTATTATCAAATAATATGAATACTTACGTAGATATAAATAAATATTAAAGTAATGTAGGTATTACACCTCCAAGCATAGAGAAAGTTACTCTCATCGTCAATGAAATGATAAGAAACCAAATGGTGGTCATGCAATTTTATCCCTGGATTGTTAGTAGAATTATACTGTACCTACCTGTAATCTCTTATCACTAGTTATCACAGAATCCTCGTATTATATACTAACTACAATTGACTCACCTGTGCTTGAATAAGACATCCTAATAATTTATGATTGCCTGGTACTATGTCAGTAGAATTTTTAGTTGTTCGCTGGTAAAGTGGGTATTTTGTTGTCGCATTGTAAGTAAATTATTTTTCTATAGATTTATTTTTTTCTTATTTTTTTCGTGAATGTTTATTGGTGTGTACAATAAAGCGTTCTATCTATATTATTTTCTACGTGGAAATTATTTAAAATTCGTGAATTATGTCACAAACATTGAAACCAGTAAAGCAGCGAGTACAGTCAGAGAACATCAACACGCCACCGATAGCCAGCGATAAGATAAGAACAATCGATATTTTCGCGCGATCCGCCCGCCCACCGGCCACACGAAAGGTCACCCACGTTGCGAAATAATGTTAAACCATGGTTAAAGCCCTAACCACACGACACAGTACATTGGTATGCCGATCACGAATTCCAGATAAAACCTGTTTTCATTGCCATAAACATTTCAACATATTTTTAAGCCAATACACTGTTTTCTGAGGTCAATAAATCACTAAGTTCGTAAAAGCTTCTGTTGATTATGCAATGAATTTGACTTGATAGAATTCTGACTAATTTCAATATAGTTTTTTTTTTATGTTAATAATTAAATAAGTAAATTAAACCGGTAGTAAATGATCTCTGTGGCACGCTGTTAATATTGCTCCGATACGATTAAGTGGAGAGCGTAGGTCCAAATCCTACTGTTGCATTTTATATTACCTACTTATCCAATTTTTAAAGATGTAACTTTATTATAACCTCCCTTTCATTTGAGCGATGCCCGCGGTTGCATCCAATTTGAAAACCCAGGTCCGTCAAAACCCCAAATAATTTGGGGCCGACACAGTTGATAAGTAAGGCATCGTTGATATTTACGGCCAGCCGCCTGCCTGACACCCTCTTTGGGTCCGAACAGTTTACCCGCACCGCGCGAGAAGCATATCAGGTTCTTTAGTCTCGCCCAGTTCCCCTAGTCGCCTTTTACGATACTCAAGGATGGTATCCCTATTCTGTGTCGGGGCTTCACGGCAATTATAACTATAATCCAACATAATTATAAATGCACTGTATTTACCTAGGTATCTATTCAAAATTATAGGGCGAGTAGAATATCTAACAACCTCGCTATATTCTGCAATCTATTTCCTACAATTACGTCCCAGCTATTCGTAAACGTTGTTTGCTTTGTGAATTTTCAACAAACAACCTTAGATGAAAACAAAAATAGGTAGATACGGTATATTCTAACATTGCGTATTCGAAAAATGAGCTAGAAACACCTACATGCATTTTCATAAAAAAATGTATTTAAAAACATTTGTCTTTAAGCATGATTCAGGCTTTGTAAATAATAAGCAAAAAGGCATTTTTATGGATGTCACAATTATAATCGCAGTGCACGTGCTCACGCGGCAACGGTTCGACATACGACTGAGGCTAGTGCGTCAGCTAGACGCAGTTTTATCGTCTCAGTTTCCGAGACTGGGTACCGTATCTTTAGTTTTTTGTTTTAATCTAAGCAAACAACTGTGAATACGGTACATTTCCCTTGAACCGCTAAATAACATAATGAAGCATTTTGCTTGTCAATGCTTTGCACTGACATTGACATGTGTGTTAAATTATAAATGAACCGAGTAGCGTGTATCACGGCGACACGGCCTGTCGTGAATGCAGATTGCTGGCCTAGTATGGATGTCACATAATAAATTTTGCATGCATACACTTCCTATGAAACATGAATATCTTGCCGTTACAATAATATGCCTAACCTACCAATTAAAATGTAATACTAGTACTTTTATAGTTAGATCTTGTATTGTTTCTGTTTGTAAAAAAATTAAAGCTCATAATAATACGTGCGATGGTTAAAAGAAATCATCGTCTAATACCATAGTGCCGCCAGGCCCCAACTGCTAGATAAACTGTGCTAATACTATTATCTTAGGGGTGGAAACATCACTCGCCAGTTCCCTAATTAGTCGGTTGCACTAACTTGTCAGTTTCTTAATTCGCCAGTTCCGCGAAAATCTGTAAAGGAAACTGGCGTTCCGTAATTCGTCAGTTTTGTTACCTTAGTTTCTACCTTCATGTGGTCAGTTTGTGTGAGTCGTTATTATTTCATAATTGGACTGTTATTTTGTACAGTTTCGTATGAATATTATTTATTCATTTCACTATCAATGTTTTATTTGTTTCTTGTTAAAATAATCTAAATATAACAACCCATCTCTTTATATAATTTAGATTAGATGTCCTCTATAATGACAAACGCTACTAGAAATGCATATCCATTATGTTAAAATCATAACCGTACTTTTCCGTAGTCTAGTAAAAATATTACTATCATAAAACCTATGCAGGCGATGTGAGTAGATGTAAAGGGAATTTTTACTGCAGATAAGAAGATTTCAAAAGCGAAATCCTTATTAACCTATTCCTTAAATTTAAAGTAAGAAAAATTGTATCTATTCGGAATCAGCTGTCCGAAAACGAAAGACAAATCGTTGATTAATGATCATTCACTTAAACGAGGGACTTGCGATATTTTTTTCAATGTCTTTGGTTAGTCGAGAAACGTATAATTGAGTGATTTATGAACTTGAAACCGTTTACATTTGACACGGCTTGTTTCAGAGGTGTTGAAAGAATTTTGTGATTAACACACATGTGTAAGTCAAAATCAATTAGATTGAAGATAAAAAAAAGTCTCCTAAAAATGTAGTTGATTTTCTTTTCGTTTTAAATTTTACAAACATCATCGTATGTTCTGGGACTCACCATGGCCCGAAAGAATTTTGGGACATTCGCTAATCCGACGTAGACTCCCGTGCCGTGCTCATAGGTCTTAAAGGTGTAAGACACCTTTAAGACCTATGAGGAGGCCCATATTGACCTACACTGGGACAAATTAGCGTGCTAACAATTCCTTCTTTTTGCCAATTCCAGTCATATAAGTTACCTATAAGCTAATTCAATATGAACGGGTAATGAACAAATGATGTGTTAAATTTAAAAATATCGAAAGGACAAAGATACTTGCGTAGGCATTTATCGATCTATCTTAAAATGAAATATAAAAGATGGTTCATTCAACTAAGAACAGTTATCAAGAAGCTATTGACACATTAATTTATTTGTAGTTAAGTAGATATGTAGTTTTATAACTCTAACTCTAAACATACCTATAATTACCTATATATAAATGATGATAAACAGATGATCGTAAAACGGAACGTCGGACCGGACCTACCCGAATACAAAACCAATAATGCTTCAGGCGTAGAAATAGAATGAGATTTTATTTAAAAACCGCAGTAACGTGTTAATTTTTATTGATTATGATAAATGTTTCCATATTATTTTAGTAGAGTTAAACAGAAAATATTTAGCACCGCTCTGGCACATGTGTCCAAACATCGTAAAATTAAATCGGTACCTTTAGTACTTTCTTAATATGGTATTATTTAGTGGTTGGTACCATGTGGTTTTAATAAATCTTTTGGAAATTGAGAATAGTTAATCATAGATAGAACAATTGCTAACAAAAAAAAAATAAGTATATTGCAAACTAATATGGAAAGAAGTAGGAAATGTTTTCTGTCTTTTTTATCTACTCAATATAAAATTTGATTAGGTATTCTACCTACAGCAAAATGCTGTAATTTCTTGTATTTGAAATTATTCCTAACTTGTTCAGCATACATGCGTATGTATGCTGTAAGGTACCTAAGTGCGTACTTAGGTATACCTATAAAAAAGAATATTAGCTAAACTAAAGTTCATCTGTCTAGAACTGTAGCAATAATTTGAGCGTTTACTTCCTTAACACAACAAAAGCAGCATTCATTATAAGAAATAGTTGTACCTATTCAAGAAAATATTCGTCGTTGACGTTAATTAAAGCTTATTATAATTCGTTGTTAGCCACGATCACGAATCGGGCGAGCAAGCGGCGCGGTTCTGTTGAGTTATTTTATAGTGTTTTTTGTGCGGTGGTAGGCGATTGCGCTCCGCCACCCTCGGGGCTCGCGCAAAAAACCCTCTGGTTCGTGAAGGCAGAATGTTTGGAGCAACGCGGGGGCCGGCTCGGCAGCCCGGCAGGACCGAGGGGCACGCTGAGATCGCTATCGCACGCACCCAATGCACGCACTATCCTAAAGCTAGCCACTTAATTGTTATGTATGCCGCAAAGCCTAAAATATATTTTGTAAAAATTGATAAGAACAACGAAAAGGGAAAGTTATGGCAAAACATGCAAGTTTATGGCCGTTTTCACTCGACGATTTTGTTGTGTTACTTACTTTTCATTTCTAAAACTTATCTGATTTGTTTGTTAATTTTAAACTGTCTTCTTTTTCGATTGTTTAACTAACTTTCTGCTCATTTGCTAAGTATCTATGTAGGTTGTTACCTAAATGCTAATTACGACCAAAGAGCTACCTACCTATATATCTTCATTCCTATAAAACTAATAGGTAGGTAGGTAGGTACTTCGGGTTTTTTTTTTCTCCTAAAAGGAACAGACTTTTATTTTCAACTTATATTTAACAAAAGATAAACATTTTTTTGCGTAATAAATAAAATATGTATAATATTTATTCAAATTCATTCGCGTAGCATAGTCGAGGAAACGACAGGTGGGTTACCTCCACAACCTGTTCTCATCTCCGCTGTCAAAGCAAATGACAGCAAAAACTCTCACTAACCCTTTATAATAATTCCCTGTATGTTGCGAGATAGCTTTTCTTTGTTTGGTAAAAAAACTTAAGATTGATATGGATTAGTGCCATAAGGTTTGAATTGTGTAAACTTCCCCCAAGTTTAATTATACATAATATAGGTATGAAGGTCTTTTTAGGGTTAACAAAAGTACCTCAAAAGGTAAAATAGGAATCCCTGAAAGAACATTCACTTATCCGTTCGTCTGTCTGTGTGTCATTACCGATTTTCACAGGAACAAGTGGAGTAGATACAAGATTTATATAGTCCGTATTAGATGTATATAAATCAAGGTTCTGAGTTAACACGATGAAAAAGATAAGGGCAAATTAAGTTTTTCGCGAAAATGTGTACGTAAGTTACCAACATTTATTTTCATATTTTTTGGATTCCTTTTGTATTGTGTAGACAGCTAAAGCGAGCCGAGCTAGCGAGCTGGCGAACGAGTAGCTGTCTACTGGCAGCAGATCGCATGCTAGCTCGCCCTGTGTAAATAGAGCGTTTAGATTAAGCATGTATAAAGTAGATATCTACAAAAGTTCAGGTAGTACGGTGCACTAAATCAACAGTAGTAAATCAACAGAATGATAAATTACTCTCGTATCAACAAAATATTTTGTGACGAAAATGTAAAAATTCTAGCAAGGGTTTTGGTGCACAAAAATGCGTATTGGTTGCGTGTGCGTGTCGCAGAAGGCAACAGGGGGAGCTCATTAAGGTAAAAAGCCGAGTGCAAACGACGACTAATGGCGAATTACACGAAGGGGAGCGATAGCCTTACTATTCCAAAAACGGTCAACACAATCGCAACAATTTTAACAAATTAACGTGTAGGTACTCTAACCAACGTGCCTCCTTGGCGGAGGGTAATCAAGTTATTTGTACGGTCGTACCGCAAGTTTCACATACTTTTCGCTTTTCCATAAATCAGGGGAACCTAGACCCCAGTTGTGAATGCGTGCTGATTTACGGCCCAAACAGGTAATTAAGTGGAACTAATTGTTTTAGTGCTAAAACGGACTCAGTTATATGAAAAACTAAAACCGTTATCGTGGCTTTTGGCTGTAAAAAGTATAACATATCACCTCCCTAGTATACCTATTCCTTCATATTTATCAGTTATATTATTAGGTATTACATTAATTTCAGTAAAAAACAGTGAGGCCTTACTGAATGTCTACTATTATTTAATCGAATGATATGCAAAATAGGCGAGGAGATATACAAACTCTAAACAATTAATCATAAAAATTCAAAATAATAATTACTGAATGTCAACTAGTATCTACCTATAGTTTGTAGTACAAACAAGCCTATATGATAAACAACTATAAATGTAATATTAACAGGTCCTCGTATCTAAAAGTATATAAGTAACAAAGAAGCCTTTGCTATATCGAGTGAATACTTAGTGGTGCACAGTCAGGGTGCAGTGAAGTCGGGAGTGTCAGGAGACGGGACGACGCGAGGGACGGAGGGAGGGGAGGAGGGCTATCAGCATTTCGGCGCGACCCCGTCCCCTTCACCCCGCGTTCCCCGCGCCGAATTCGCCCTGCACCTCTAACCGCGACGCTCCCCTCCAACAGAGTTAACCTTGAAAATAGTTTTTACCGGCTCGAGGGTATTCACCCCGAACCCGAATTCCGAGGCCCGGCGCACACTGCCACTTTCCAACCCACGCCATATAAAATCCCAATAGGAAACTTATACGTTTACGATTAAACGTGTAGTGTGATAGAGCGACAGGCGAAGGATATTTGACTACGTGGTTTTTTGGACCGGTCGTGAGCGCGGTGCTGTCGGGATTTTGTTTGTGAATCGTAGGTAGACCGTGCATGTCAAAAGAATTTTGATGCAATAAAAATACTTAACAAAACTTCTAAGGATGAGTCGGTTATTTTTATATTATTCGGGATACAAATGTAAAGAACAACTCAGTTTTGCTATCACTTATTTATTTACTTAATAGTCTTGTTACAAGAGTTTACATACGAGTAGCTTCTATTAGAAAACTTATCCTTAATTTTTCACAGATTTTTCAATGCACACTTTCCTTTTTCAGAACGATCTGTCCTCGTGACAGCCCGCGTTTTTCCCCTCACGCGCGTCATCTTTTTCTTTTTTTTTTTAGTATTGCCAATGGGTATTGTCACAAACAGCTATCGAAAATCATGACATTCGGCCATCCTAGCAAGTGCAGCCTCCCGGCGCACTTCTCATAAAGTCAGATGCTAGTACCTATGCACCACTTTTAAGATAATAAGGCCCTTAATTTATTATGTAACTAATTATGAGACATTCTCTTGAAGTAACAAAAATAAAACAATTACTTAGTCTTGAAAAATACAAACATTATGAAAACAAAAACCGATGCAGAACCTATGTAACTAATTTTATATAGCTTATAGACTCTTGACTTAACTCGTATAACACTTAGGTAACTAATTATGAGCCATTATCTTGAGACAATAAAAATAAAAAAATTATGTAAGTAAAAGTACAATCTCTTTTAGAACAAAACAGGTGCTGGACCTGTGCAACTAATTTTAAATAGTTTATAGACTCTTGTCTTAACTCGTATAACACTTAGGTAACTAATTATGAGCCATTATCTTGAGATAATAAAAAAATAAAAACAATTATGTAAGTAAAAGTACAATATCTTTTAGAACAAAAGAGGTACTGGATGGACCTGTGCAACTAATTTTATATAGTTTATAGACTCTTGTCTTAACTCGTATAACACTTAGGTAACTAATTATGAGCCATTATCTTGAGATAATAAAAAAATAAAAACAATTATGTAAGTAAAAGTACAATATCTTTTAGAACAAAAGAGGTACTGGATGGACCTGTGCAACTAATTTTATATAGTTTGTAGACTCTTGTCCTAACTCGTATAACACTTAGGTAACTAATTATGAGCCATTATCTTGAGATAATAAAAAAATAAAAACAATTATGTAAGTAAAAGTACAATATCTTTTAGAACAAAAGAGGTACTGGATGGACCTGTGCAACTAATTTTATATAGTTTATAGACTCTTGTCTTAACTCGTATAACACTTAGGTAACTAATTATGAGTCATTCTCTTGAGATAATAAAAATAAAAACAATTAACGAACTAATAATAGTTCTTAAAAATTGCAAATACTTTTCTTTAAAAACAAAATCAAATTAAAGTGAATATTCCCTTGTGTTTAAAATCATGACATTTGGCACAGACAAACAGAATGTTTACAAAATATGAAAGCGATAGCTTAGCGCTTAGTCGCCATATCATCCGATGGTGACTGTGACCGATGACATGGTCCAAGGTGCAGCTGCATCTTGGACGGTAGAAGATGACTGTCACTGTCATCCTAAACAGCTGCACCACAGTACACAATAATATTTATAGAATAACAATCAATAATATTTAAGGTGCGAAGCTTTACTGCACCATTAATGTGCATAAATATAAATTCGAAATATGTAAACCATAATATCAAAATCTACAATAGGAACAAAACTATTAACAAGAAATTATAAAGTCAAACAAAAACTAAGATGGATATACCTGGCAATAGAGGAATACTCATGTCAAATGTTCAGTTTATTGCTCATTCAACGTCACCACTACTATGTGAGTCAGAATCGCTGTCATCGCTCTCGTGTACTTCCAATGCCTTAACGTGGATCCATGGTCTAATACGGTCAGCAGCAATGACGGTGTCGTAAGCTTTACCCTTTTTCTTAAAACCTGGAACTTCGGAAATTCTGTAACGATCGTTTCCAAAAACATCGGTGATTCTATAAGGACCGATAAACTTTGACAAAAGTTTAGTGCTTTTGCCATTATTGTCATAGTTATTACGCAGGATTTTAACAAGATCACCAACTTTGTACTTGGGTGCTGGAATTCTATCCTTATCGTGTCTTTCTTTTCTTTTAGCTTGATCCTTGCATATGTTTAGGGCAACATCTTGTCTGATAATGTCTAAATTATCCCCGCGAGAAGTAGTATGGATGTTAAGTTTATTAATTAGATCGTCACGCATTCTAACACCGAGTAACGTTTCCGCAGGGGTTCTTTGGGTCGTAGAATTTACAGTATTATTAATTCCCCACTGGACTTTACCCAATCGCTTGTCCCAATCGCGTTCGTTACCATTGAAATTTTGCGCTGCTAACGAATTAAGAATTACTTGATTGTATCTCTCAGCTTGACCGTTGGCCCTGGGACAAGCGACTGCGTTTAGTGTGTGCTTTATTCCATGTTCTTCACAAAAACCCTTGAAAGCCGCGGAAGTAAAGGATGTGCCGCGATCGGACACTATTCTGGCAGGCAGCCCAAAGTCGTAAAATAAACTCTCAAGTATTCCCGTCGTAGTCTTGGTTTTTGTATCTTTAACAGCCTTGACAAAAACATATTTCGTAAAACCGTCTACAATGGTTAATATGTAAGTGTTTCCCTTTTTACTTCTAATGAAAGGTCCTAGGTGGTCGATGTGGACCGTGTGAAACGGTATGTTTATCTTTTCAATAGGGAACAAGTGTCCAGCCTTCTGTCTTGACGCGTTATCTTTATTATAGGCACACTCGATACAGGCGGATACATACTTTTTCACAAATCTTCTAAGTTTCGGAAACCAGTATTGGCTTTGCACTTTTTCCAACGTTTTGGCGTACCCCAGATGACCAATGTCATCATGATTGGCTTTGCATATCTGCCATCTAGCGTTACGTGGAACAACTAGTCGTAGTCCATCATCATTTTTCTTGTATACCGCGCGATCCCTAACTACATAATTCTCTTTGATCTCCTTGCATTCCTTGTCTTGTTCGGGCTTTAGAATTTTAAATATCCGGGCAACATCAGGATCTGCTAGTTGTAATGTCAACAGCCAGCTATCTTGTTCTATGTTATACATGTTAACACAAGGGTTTTCATCTCCTTCCATGACCAGTGTGGTATTCCGGCTTAACGCGTCCACATGAGACATCTGTACGCCAGGCCGATACTCAATGTCAAAAGAAAACTCCGAGATTTGCAACCACCATCTCGCTATTCGTGGCAATAAGTCCCTCTTTGTCAATGTGGTTCGTAACGCCGCGCAGTCTGTATACACTTTAAATTGTAATCCCAGCAAGTATACCCTAAACTTTTTCAGAGAACAAACAACGGCCAGTGTCTCCAGTTCATAAGAGTGCAGGTATTTTTCTTCAGGCGTAGTCTGCCTACTAAAGTAGGCTACAGGTTTCAGTACATGAGAATCTCTCTGCCACTGCATCAAAATGCCTCCTATGCCTAGAGCACTGGCGTCGGTATGGAGTTCTGTCTCGAGCTTGGGGTCGTAGAGGGCCAGGACTGGCCTCTTGATAAGTTTTTCCTTTAGAATACTAAAAGCTTTGTCCTGCTCATGAGACCACTGCCAGATGGAATCTTTTTTTAATAAGTACGTCATCGGTCGGGCTATCTCTCCGTACCCTTGTATGAACTTCCGATAATACCCCGTTAACCCAAGGAATTGACGGACCTCATGAACATTTCGAGGTGTTGGAAACTTGTCAACGGCTAGAATTTTTGTATTACCAGGCTGGATACCTTTCGCAGACACCTCATATCCAAGATATTCAACTCTTGTGTCAAAAAAACGGCATTTGGAGAGTTTTAAAGTGAGTCCGTATTGCCTAAAAAGTTTTAAAACTTCCTCCAGACGCTGAAACATCTCCTCTATGTCATTGGATGGAAAAGTACGTCATCCAAATACGCAAGTGCATACTCGTAACGTTTGTTGCCTAGAATTTTGTTTATCATTCTTTGGAATACGGCTGGTGCATTAGCTAGCCCGAAAGGCATACGTTTAAATTCGTAATGCCCATCGGGCGTAACAAATCCTGTAAGGTGTTGGCTATCCTTAGACATAGGGACCTGGTAGTATCCAGAGGCAAGGTCCAGAGCCGTGAAAAATGTGTTACCACTAAGATTTGAGATTTGATCATCGATCATTGGTAGTGGGAATCTATCTTTAACAGTTTTGTTATTAAGTGCTCGAAAATCTACGCAAAGTCTTTGTTCGCCAGTCTTTTTCCTGACCATTAGAATTGGACTGGAATAATTGGAAGTAGATTCTTGTATGATGTCATTCTGAAGAAGCTCGTCAATCGTTTCTCTTACCTGTCCCCGTTCAAAGTGGGAGAGACGATATGGACGATACACAACGGGCTTATCATCAGTCAGCTCAATGTGCATCTCCACATCTGCCACGCAACCGACTTCACCTAAATTAACAGCGAAACAATCCCTGTATCTTTGCAGTAACAAATGCAACCTATCGAAATGTTCGTCACTTAGGTTGTCGCCTACTTTGATGTCGGCTCGTTGTAGAGGCTCAAGTGAAGTTGCGCCTGTGAAAATCCTATTAATCTGTCGAGTATCATGTTCTATGAAAGGAACAGCCCTAGCAATCATAGTATTAGGTTCAAAATTTATACCCGATGATGATAAATCGGTTACCACTACACTACCCCTACCATTGTTTAGGGCGTAAGCACCTTGCAATAAACTAAATTCGCTCCCAGGTTGAATAGAACTGTAACCAGCAATAAATACATCTCCCGTAAAATTGGAATCGCTCGCGTAGACGGTCACAGTATTTGTGTGTACGATTCGAGTCGCATTAGCAACATGAAGTTTAAGGATCTCTTTTTCGTTATTACCATCATTACCACAAAAGCCTTTATAAAAAGTTAGTCGGCTACTATCTTTCAAAACTGTAATGAACGGAAGTTCAGTGAAATTTTGACCAATAATCAAAGAAGTCTGCATGAACCTATTGTCTACTATAAGAACTTCGATAGATGCATCAATCTCATCTACCCCGACTGTAACGTTTGACTTGTATAACGGTTGGATCGAGGAATTCCCGAATCCTCTAACTATTGGAATTGCATTAAAGTTCTTAGCCAATTTTAAAGTTTCTGCCTCACTCCTGCGTATCAAACTGCATTCGCTGCCAAAGTCAATATAAGATTTGAAGCTTTGATCATTAACAGTAATAGTTTTGAAGAATTTATTGTTTGAGTCACCCGCAGAATCAATCTTTAATACCTTCCTTCCGACATTATCTGTTTGGTTTAACGCAGGGCGTTGTAATGGCTCCTTCTTGCAGTTCTCGCCGTCGTGACCTATCCTTTTACAAAGCCTACACTTTAATAGAGGCTTATCGCACTTGTTAAAAAAGTGGCCTTTTGACTGGCAATTAAAACACACTAAGGAACTATTCCTGAGCTGACTGGGACCAGTGCTAGTATGACTAGTCTTCAGGTGACTAATACGGTCACGGACTCGGAGGGGCGGATGAACGGGCGGTTGCGAACGTTGCGAAGAAAGAAAGGTTAATAGACCCTCGGGTTCAGTGCATCCAAGAGTCTGCGCGCCGTTCTTTAAAGACCTGTCACTAAGTCCGTGGATAACGCAATCTACGGCCCTTTTGCCAGTTATATTACATCTGTTCAATAAACCTAATTTGTCATAAAAATATTCGCGAAGGGTTTCATCACTTCGTGATGTGCGGCTGAGCATTTCTTCCAAAAGGCGCCCATAGTTTTCCTCACTAGGAAACGCCTTCAAGAGTTTTGACTGCCACTCACTCCATGAGAATATCACTGATGGTAGAGCCTCAAACCATTTCTTAGCCAGCCCGGCAAGTTTTTGAAGAGAAAAATGAATAGTTTGTCTTTCATTCCATTCGTAAATCATAGAACATTCATTTACCTTCCGTAGCCAGCTTTCAATGGTTTGAGTTCTGTCCGACGGGTCAAATTCGGGTACAACATTATTCAAATTACTATTATTAAAAACAGAACTCTTACTTGTATCTCCTCTATACTTAGCCAGCAGTCTCAGTACATGATCTTTTGTCAGCCAACTTGAACTTTTTCGTTTTCTCTTAATCGGTGAGCTGTCCCTGCCACTAGAACTTGACATCGCCGAGAGACTCTCTTCAACCCTCCTCCGTTTTGACTTCTTTGAATTAGTGGTAGTATTCTTTTTCTTTACAGGTGTAGTGCTTCCACCGCTTGTGCTAGAAGAACTCGACGGAGAAGTAGGGCCTGTCTTGCTCCTTCTTGTTTTCCCTTTCGGTGAGGCATTAGGGGTTATTCCATCTTTGGCTTTGCGATTCTTTCCTCCAAATGTCGTCAACCGTCTGGAGACCTTTTTTGTCTTCTTAATAGATGTTCTGTATCCGTCGCTAGAAGAACTCAACATCGGGGACAAGCTCTTCTTTGGCCTCTCTCTTATTTTGTGCCTTGGCTCTGGCGGGCTATTAGGGGGCGTTCTACCTTCGTCCATAACTAAAAAAAAATTAAACAAAACCATGATGTGACATGTAACGACTAATCTTGTTAAAAAGTCCAATCACATGAACATTGTCAATTCAAACTGATATGGCAAACAATCGTATGGGCGCAGTCCACCTAAGTCGATCTGGCAGACAATGTTCAATCCTATGAACACAGTCCACCTTAGTCAGTCTGGCAGACAACGTCCAATCGTATGGGTGTAGTCCATCTAAGTCAATCTGGCAGACAATGTTCAATTGTATGAACACAGTCCACCTTAGTCAGTCTGGTAGACAACGTCCAATCATATGGGCGCAGTCCACCTGGGTCAATCTGGCAAACAATGTCCAATCATATGGACACCGTCTCCACCTAAGTCAATCTGTGAGACAATGTTCAATCGTATGAACACAGTCCACCTTAGTCAATCTGACAGACAACGTCCAATCGTATGGGCGCAGTCCACCTGAGTCGATCTAGCAGACAATGCCCAATCATATGGACCCCGTCTGCCTAAGTCAATTTGAGAGACAATGTTCAATTGTATGAACACAGTCCACCTTTGTCAGTCTGGTAGACAACGTCCAATCATATGGGCGCAGTCCACCTGGGTCAATCTGGCAATCAATGTCCAATCGTATGGACACCGTCTCCACCTAAGTCAATCTGTGAGACAATGTTCAATCGTATGAACACAGTCCACCTTAGTCAATCTGATAGACAACGTCTAATCATATGGGTGTAGTCCACCTGAGTCGATCTAGCAGACAATGCCCAATCACATGGACACCGTCCACCTAAGTTAATCTGTGAGACAATGTTCAATCATATGAACACAGTTCACCTTAGTCAATCTGATAGACAACGTCTAATCATATGGGTGTAGTCCACCTGAGTCGATCTAGCAGACAATGCCCAATCACATGGACACCGTCCACCTAAGTTAATCTGTGAGACAATGTTCAATCGTATGAACACAGTTCACCTTAGTCAATCTGATAGACAACGTCTAATCATATGGGTGTAGTCCACCTGAGTCGATCTAGCAGACAATGCCCAATCACATGGACACCGTCCACCTAAATTAATCTGTGAGACAATGTTCAATCGTATGAACACAGTTCACCTGAGTCTATCTGTCTTTTAAAACTTTCGAAATTGACTTAGCTCCGGAAATCATAGTGGTACTTCACTCAGTGTGGAATTTTGCATCACAATTCACTTTCCAGTCTTTATTTACACATCCACTGAATTAAATTTTGTTATTAATTGATGCTTATACCTATTTTCTGGTGGCATCCAAGTGTTGGAAGTTATGTCTATGTTCACACATAATAAAACTATTTATCAACTCTGATATATGAATACTTAATGCCAAGTGACATGCCTCCATTAAGTTTTCTGGTTTTCAGATAGTTCAAAATTATTACTCAAGTTGATTAACAATGTTTCTTTTTTATAAAAAGAAATCTCTGCATTATGATTACGACACTTTAATTTAATTCATCGTAGGTTTCTGGTGACTGGTTATCTATTGTTATCAGTAGATAACTGTTTAAAATTTAGAATATCCTGACCTGACGTCATTTTATTGAACAATAGCTATTGACAGTTAACCCGAGTCACCAATAGCCCACGGCAAAATATCGTTATAGATTTTCTTCGTTATAATCTTTTCTCATGCAATGAATCGATTGTTATGATTTTAGAGGCATCTTGCTAGTCTCGATTTGAGACGAACCGAGTTTGTTCTAAGTTTCTAACGATGTTTTGAGACAAAACAAAGCGTGGGCGGTACATACCTTGGTTACTCGCACTTCTGAGATGTAAAGAACAACTCAGTTTTGCTATCACTTATTTATTTACTTAATAGTCTTGTTACAAGAGTTTACATACGAGTAGCTTCTATTAGAAAACTTATCCTTAATTTTTCACAGATTTTTCAATGCACACTTTCCTTTTTCAGAACGATCTGTCCTCGTGACAGCCCGCGTTTTTCCCCTCACGCGCGTCATCTTTTTCTTTTTTTTTTTAGTATTGCCAATGGGTATTGTCACAAACAGCTATCGAAAATCATGACACAAAATAGACAGAATCAAATTGGTCTTGAGGTAGGTAGTATGTATGAGGTGGCAAAATAATTTGCAACAACTAGATAAATAGCCCTAGATACCTACTATAAACAGCATGTCTACTGTTCAAAACTTCACCTAACAAGGGCGCTTTAAAAGTACTCAGGTACATACACAAGTTGTTGCCGGCTCTTTAAGAATCTTTACGTTAGTAGATGCCCCGTTGAAAACTCAATATTATTTTCGTTTAACTTTCCAATAATTAACCTATTAAATTCCTGTGATGTTCACATTTTAGTTCGAGGAGCAGCCTATACATTATCACATTCGATATACTGCATATAACTACCTAGCTATTTCGAATATAGAATCAAAAAATAAAGTCACGCACACGAAAACCTCCAACAAAATAAGAACAAAAATTCTAATTTACCTGCAAGCGATGCAGCTTGAGAGGAGGGAATAAAAACTTAAATTTCAAGCCCACAAGCAAGGCTGGCGAGCAAAAAAGGTAAAAAACAATGACGACGCCCACGCGAACCCTCGTCGTGGACCGCCTCTCTACAACTCTACATCTACTTACAACAATAATGTTATAGAAATTGTGACTTAACTGGATAAAGGCGGTAAAGAAGAGGTACTTTAAGATTACGCGTACCTACGTCTTAAAGGGATTGCAATACAATCCGTGTTGTTGTGGTAACTTCAAAATCACATTAGATGTTCTGAAAGCAGAACGTCCATTTTTGATACGATGTAGGTTAGTGGTTAGTGGTTCTTGCTTTTTTTTTCTTTTTTGTTGTAGAGAATGTGTCTAAGGTAAATCTAATTATGTTAACCTATTTCAAAATATGTTTGCAAAATCAGTTTTTCTTAACTTAAAGTCTCACTTATCTCAAAGATAACTTACTGACTGACACAGTTAAAAATAGAATCGACGGAAGCTCGACTGATCGTCCGCTTGATAAATTGACCAACTCATTCAAAATCAGTGGTCATCTTGAATGAAAGGTAACCTCTACCTACTTTGTACTGTTCCAAATAAATTGATGAATGAACGTTTTGAACTAAACAATTACATTCGTTTTATTATTAGTTTGTTAGATTATCAAATAGAAATTGGATTTGTTTTTTTTAAGCATTAGGTAACTAAGCAGAAGCTATTTTCTTTTCAATTTTCAGGAGTTTTCTTCAAATCAAAATACTATCACTTTTCACTTGCCACATTTTCGAGTTTCAATTGCCCTAGAACTATTTTCATTAGAAAGAACTCGGCTTTTAATATAATTCTTATTAAAACTGTATTAATAAAAAAATAAGTAGGTATCTGCTTATAGCTGTTCAGTCAATTGCTTGATATTTTTAATCAAAATGAATCATCTTAACTTAAAAAATTGTTATCATTTTTGACGACATCTAAATGGATGTTCCAATTCCAAAGACCATTTACTACACCACAATCTAGTCGTCAATCGATGGTGATTACGTTCTCGCACAAACAAAACGTATGAGAAAAGATATTTGAGCATGACTGTGGAATAGAGAAAACATCAGGAAGAACCTATTTTAACAGTTTTATCATAGTAGTCTCTGGCTAGACCTAACTATAGAGTAGGTATAATGATTCCCTGCATAAAGCATGGAATGTGTTCCGGACAGTTTCGCATTACCCGAAATTCACGTTATACAATTGAAGGTATACCAAATAAAGCACTTTTTTTGTATTCGGCGCCATAATTTATTGAATATGTACCTACCGATCAATGCACTAATTAATGCGGTTACCCTTCATTACCCAGAATAGCATGCAAAGTCACATTATTGACAAATAGAAGATTCTTATAAAATAGGTAGGTATAAATCTATTTTATAAGAATCTTCGACGACCTCTGTGGCGCGTCAGGCGAATACTCGTCTGCAATGGAGGTTGCAGGTTTGATTCCCGCCGGAAGCAAGTATTTATGCTTAACAGTAAATATTTAGGGCTCGAAAGCGCTGTGTGATATTCACAGAATTGATTTATTTATTACTGCTAATGTTACAATGCCTAAATATGGTGTTAAAATAAATTAGGTAAATGATGTGGCTTCCATTGCAACTAAAGACAATTTATTGGCACTTACAGATAAGTTATAATAACGCTAACTTATCTGTAAGTGCCAAGATGCACTTTCTATTCCCGTTCAATTTAATATCTTCGCGTATGAGTCGTCAATTTGTATCAGAGTAGACAACCCCAAGTGCACATGCACATTTTGATTGGTGGCCAGCTGTCCGTGGCAAAAAACCGCTTTCTAAATTACGAGTATCAAACTTCGTATTCCTAGTGTACACCCGCCTTAAGATCGTAATCAGGGCAAGAAGACCATGCTTCCGCATAAAATATACGTTCCCCCGAAAACTCGCCGTTGAATTAACGAACTATATTCACGTTTTTTATGGGATTCGCACTGTTGACCTATTTAAATGACTTTACTTACTAGATGAATAGCACGGTGGAACCTGCTTTTGGATTACTTTTATACTTACTCGCCTTTATTTAAAAGTGATGCTCTCCTAAACTACAGTGCTCTTAACTTAACCCAGCCATAAATACATCTTAGGTATAGCTGAGATTTTCTAAAATATAAAAAGGTTACTTCTTAAGTAAATATGTACTTACTAGAATACCTATAAGTACCTACCTATATATTATGTTACTCTGTTATACATTATAATAATATGGTCCTATCCATATGTAATCCATTTTGAAGGGGTTGTAAATACAATGTTACTAATTGTTTAATCACGAAGAAGTTCCAAAAAGCACAAAGTTCCAAGAAACTTTAATTGGCGCCAATATTTTTTGTCGTCAGATTGTAGTCTGAAATTTAAAAACAAAGTAAATATAGGCTCAAAGAATGTATAAGTATCGCTAATATCGTTTCAGGCAACTGTGACTCTGTGACCATGAAAACAACAAAGTTTAGGAAACCAAAGCTTTAAGAGGATAGTCTCCATACAAACGTAGTTTAAGTTTCCCTCCCTGGATAAAGACATTAGAGCAAATATGTTTATGCCATAAAACTTATATCTGTCATGCATGATGCATCTACCTTTTTATTTTTTTCATTTTATTATTTTTTAATTTTTTATTATTAATTTAATTAGAAAAAGAAAAAAAGGTAGATGCATTGTCATGACAGATATAGGTTTTATGGCATAAACATATTTACTCTAATGTCTTTATCCAGGGAGGAAAATTTAAACTACGTTTGTATGGAGAAAGAGAATGGAGACTATCCTCTTAAAAACACGTCATTAATAACAATAAATTATGAGTCAAAATATTTTTACTGATTTTTAATTGTGAAAGCTTATGACAACATACCTAATCATGACGAGATTTCATACTTCCCAATTATTAACCGTCTATCTATGCTACATTACCAAACTAAAAGTTAAAATTTTGAAGCATAAGTAACAATTTAGTATAGATAAAAGCTGCGAGCCGACGTTGCAGCCAAAGCTCAAGATAAGAATTGTTTACACTGCTTGAGTCAATGTCCTCCTCCTGCACGAGCAAGGAAAACCTTGGAGTCGCTATTAGTGTTACGTAGTTACTTGTTTCTTCCGCTTATAAAAACCTTCAGAGTTCGTTGATCTTTCATGGTTAATAAAATTAATATTATTAGGTTTATTTGTATTGTTCTCAAGTAGGTACCTCATGCTAATTATTTAGCTTCGGAAAATAATACGAAAATTTACCCACACCAATACTTCGCCCCAACTTACCATAAGGCTTCTTATTAAGGTCCAGACAACGTAACAACAACGTTTATTTTTATAAACTCAAAGGTATACTGGTACAAAAATACATAAAACCTAAGACCTACCTTTTTCTACGGCTTGAATCAAACGATCTGCATCACAAGCAGGCGTTCATTCGCCTACTAAGCTATAGCGCTCGCCATCAAAATAAGCTAAATATTTTTTGCCCAAGAGAGGCTGCAAATGCTAGGACATTTGAACAACATTTTCCAGATCTAAATAATGGTAAAGATTAAAAAGCGCACGTAATAAGTAATTACAAAAAGCTGTTTAAAGTAGATCTATAGGTACTTCAATACTAACATAGGCAGTAAGTACAGGCAGACAATCCAGTTTCGTAGCGTTATTCGTAGCTCGTAGACCTAAGTTATGAATGTTTTTACTTATTTAATATCAAAGTTTATGAAGCATTCATCAGTTCATACTACATACGTATAAATTACAAAAAAAAAACAATTCAAAACATTAAAATATGGAGAAAAATCTTAACTTAACTCAAATTCGGGTACCAAAATTAAGCAGGTATTAATCAAACGTAACAAAACTTCCTTGCATACTTAATGTAATGACTGTACTATGAGGGTCATGCAGAACGAGAAACCTTGTCCAAACCAATACACGTGTGTATTTATTAGGTACCTATTCACAGGTGAAGACCTTGCGAGGTCATTCTGCAATTGAAGGTTCCATCAACGCATATTATGTAGATTACTTGTGTTTAAAGTTGTTTTTTGTTTATTTCCCTATAAGTAAAAATACATATTTATTTACCTACGCAAACATTTTGATAAGTAACTGAAAAAAAGGTAAGTAGATACTATTTAAAAAACCTAATAAAAATGTGTTATAATATGTTTGCTAAGAAACTAATCAAAGTTAATTTAACAATAGTTAAATGTCGACTCTACGATTTTGTCTATCCTCCTGTTCCCTGCGCCCCTACCGACTGGCTCGTAAATAAATTGAGCCTGCATTAGTGGCAATTGTTCGGTATTGCCGCTCCACGAAGCGAGCAGTACATATACCTACATACACCTTACTAGGTAGGTACGAGATACGCACGCGCTTCTACCACCGTAGTAGCAAAATTACATATCTAAAGAAAACTTCAAGATTTTCATACAAAAAGTTTTTGCAACAGACGTTTACACCAAGTATAATTACACAAATTCAGTGACTTCATAGTATTATAGTATGTACCTACTATAATACTATGAAGTACTAGGTCGCCCTTAGGCCTCTATCTTGACCTAGCGACTGCTGTTTATCAGAGATAACAACCGGGACCAACTGCTTTACGTTCCTCCCGAAGCACGGTGGAGCTCTAGAATTTGATGTTATTTTTTAAAAGTCTTTGCTTATATTATAACTACACTACGCTGAGTTTTTCAACCGATAGTAAAAGTCAAAGTAACAACCAAAAGTAACGTCACAAATGCAATCTTCGAAAATCTTGTTTTGACTTTTATTATCAGAATTATTGTAGAAACTGGCAGATAGACCACGTTAGACTAACCAGGCAAAACCTATAATTATTTACCCTTACCAACAATAACCCCTGTATTTATCAGTATTTACCTATGGCGAAGCCGCGTAATTAGGTACTCTACTCTACCTAAGTAAAATTTTGTCTTATTTTCGCAGACTTTGACAAATCGCTGACAAGAACGAGACACATGCAATACTTAGCCAAAGTAGTTCCTCGACTTCTCTATAAATACAGCGCTAATACTGTAGCTACAAGGGAGTAGCTAGATAGAAAGGTTCTACAGTAATGATTTCGAAATAATTATAAAGTAGGTAAGTAAGTACGTCTACAGTTCGTTCCCCTAAGCATATCTCACGAATTTAATCGCAAGTTGTCGCTGTTTAAGGCAAAAAGAAAGCCACTACCTACTAGGTAGGTTTTAGTTATTTTCTACTCGGTATTAAGATACCGATTATGGACACTAGGGACTTCGCCAGTGTCAAGTATTTTATGTATGTCAGCGAAATTAAACAATTTACATGCATTTTAAGGTTTCATAAAATTAAACTTCAGAACCTTATTATATCCTCAACGCGTTCTCGCCAAAAACCATAGGTAAAGTAGGTACATAAGCTTAACATTTCCAGTATAAGTATTTAAAGATCCAGCAACAAATTCAGTATTATAGTTTCAACAACAAAGCCCACTACCACCACCTTTGGATAATTTCAACCCTAGAGTTAGATCTAATTTTGACGCAATATACCAAATGTTTTGTCACTGGATGTGACTTAAGTCAGCAACACTGTAAGTCACATCCAGTTATTGTTATTGACAGAATAATATTATAATTTAGTTGAAGTGTTTTTTTTACTTTAGTACCTGGTTCGATTCATGGCTAGAATACTTGTACTATTTATGTATTCTCTGCTAGAATGGAGACTTTAGATATTAAAATAAAATTACATTTTTTCTGCTGCTGAATGAAATCCTGAAAACTTCTTTCCGCATCCTTCACTGTCTCTTGTAATTTAGAAATTGTAGGTTCTTCTAAGCTAATCTACTCTGAAGGCCGGTCAGAAAAAAACCCTATACTTCTTTATATTTTTACCCATCTAACTACTTTAAAAATAAACCCATCTAGATTCTCTAAAAAAACACATCGTAAACGCCCCTGCTGGGCTCACCGAACTTGATAACTAATTGCAAAAAATTTCGAATCGAAAAGAAATCGCAGAGATACGCGAGCCATTAACTTTTTCATCCACTTTTTACAAATAACGGGACCAGAAATTATTGCATGTAATCTTTTGTTATTTCTTTTGTTTTGGACAAAAAACATTAATTCCCACACTTTTCATCTTCTGGCGTTTGGGCACAAATCGACATCTTATGGCTCTTATTTAATAAGTTCTATGAAAATAATTGGTTATTTCTGATAAAGATTGTTTGACCTACTTCAATATGAGGAAACGCAATTATTATCCTTTACTTGCTTACATTACAGACACAATACTTATTAGAAGTAAGTACTTACTTATTTTATTTTATAATCTAAGTAGGTCCTTCTATATTTGCATATTTACCTACTCTAATTGAAAGGTGCACATTTGACCAAATCAAATCACCTACCGTGCCTATCTATTACAGCCGCGCACTGATTCAGTACTTTAAAAGTAAAAACTTTAAAGCACCTTTAGTGCTTTAAGTTTTTTTTTAATAGCAAACGCTAACCACTACGCTATGACACCTCGTTATGTATGGATGGAACGTTAAATGGCGCTCATATAGCTGAAGTAGGTAAGTACCTAATGCAAAACATAAGCTACCCATACGAATATTGCGTTTACGCAGAAAAGAGATACCTATAGCGTGTACGAAAAAACTCGCATTAAACTACAGGCAGCAGATACAGGAGGTAAGTGAACATTGAAGATGAGGTACTAATAATTAATTTAAATAAGTATCTAAATGTCATTATACCTACTTAGTCTAGTACTGGCCGTGTACCTATATAGCACTTGAGCTACCCCATCTCTTTCCGTAAGTGTCGTAAAATGCGACTAAGAGATCTGGGGGAAACTAGCGGACTTGAAGTTCTCTACACGCGGTGGCGGGTAAGGAGGGTTGATAGGCAGATGGCCGGCCGTAAAATATTACCAAATCTATTTACCTACAGTAGATGTGGTCAATGATGGATGACTACCTACTGTGCTGACCCCAAACAATTAAGAGTTTCAGCGGACCCTGGGCTCTTTAGACTCTTGCTTGAGAGACACAACCGGGAACATTAGTTAAGATGAGAGATACGTTTTGAAGTCTGTAGCGTTTTGATTTTAGCGTGTGTACCTACCTACCTTCTTTATATTTTGATCCTTACATTCTTTCCTTGTGCATGTAGGAAAGCTATTTTATTTATTCCAAAACGTCGATGTTTTTTGTGTTAGCTAAATTTCAAACGTCATGCCTTTTTTGTGAGGCGAATAAAGTTTATTAGAGAGCGCGGGATAAGGGTTCGATACAAAAAATGCCATATTGTGAAAGGTCGCCTTGTCGCTTTATAAAAACCACGGTGTTATCGTAAACCCCTCTCATTTGAGTTTTTTTCCTTTTGATAGAGGTGTTCTAGCAGGTAGATGAGAACTTGCAAACTAAGTACTTATATGGTTTTTTGTGAATGAGTTTATTTTGGAATATCTTATAGGTACTTAGGCCTTTTGTGGTCGACGGGTACCTAAGTAAAAAAAATAGGTAAGAACTAATTTGGAGGTATATGTTTCCTCTTGGAGTCTCTGGACTCTTGTAGGTCTCTGATGTTGTTAGGTAGGTATATTTATTGTGTGTGTACCTACCTATGTAATAAATACTACATGAGTGGGTGTTGGTCCTTCACAAAAAAAAACCGCTAGACGGATTGTACCTCCTAGCTAAACACGTCACGCTTGAACTTGTAGGTACCTAATCCCGATATTTTCACGGAATTGTGGTTTGGATAAAATTGTAGGCTGCATGTGCTTTATACTTGCCTACCTTAGTAGGTAAGTTTGTATAAAGTACACGTAGGTAATGGTATTAAGTAATGTGTAATTTGAAACAAATTAAATCTATATGTTCGTCGCTAGTAAATACTTACCTCCAAAGTTATTGCTTAGATCGCTGGAATTCAAGAATATGAAGTTCGTTTTCATCACTTCAGCGAACATTGTAAAAAATTTGTAAACAGTGACATCTATGTTAACTCTGTGTTAAGTCAAGGGTGACAGTGTCGCTATTCAACAATAGATGGCGTGCCAACAACAGTATATCATCAGCTGATTGTCAATGTCACAATGACAGTTGGAATGAGTGACATGACAGTGGGGAGTTTTCGCTCGAGCAAACTCGTTCGGTTCGTGTTGGTTTGGTTTGTTTTGCTGTTTTGTTCGAAAAAATAAAATTCCGTGAAATAATAAATTAGAATTCGATCTTTGTTAACGTTACATAGTTACTTACAAGTGCTTTGAACCGCAAACAATATGCCACAAAATAAAGTAAGTACATAGTAATGTACCTACCTATACTTAAGTACGAACTTCCTCTTTCATATTATGTATACCTAATTTAAAGTACCCTACTTAAATACTCGTATACTTCACAGCAATTTCCCGTATTGAAGAATGACAGGCTACTCCGTGCTGCTTCAGGCAAGGAAGTAGATAAAATTCCAGTCTGGGTAATGCGGCAAGCCGGCCGGTATTTGCCAGAGTTTCAGGAAGTGAGAGCTAAACATGATTTCTTCACCGTCTGCCGCACTCCGGAACTGGCCTGCGAAGTGACGTTGCAACCTTTGAGAAGGTTTGACTTGGACGCATCAATAATATTCAGTGATATTCTAGTAATTCCACAAGCTCTTGGAATGACAGTTTTAATGGAACCTGGTTTGGTAAGTAATAAATAATTAATATAGTTAGCCTCCTCAGAGTGGTTTGGCAGTAAGATGGGCGGGAGCCTATTTCGGATTGCAAAATGTCCCATGCCTTCAGACTATGTAAAGGACCTCTTGATATTATCATATTGAATATCAAATATTGGATTGGATATCATGACCCCATGACATTTATTAGCCAACAAAGATACTTTTTGTACTCACTGGTAATGTTGAAGGTGTATACAAAAGGAATAAAGCTTAATCAAACACAGTTTAAGTCTTAGAATTTTATTTTTGCTCATAAATATAAAAAGTAATTGCAACATTGACAGGGTCCGGTATTTCCAACGCCATTGGAAGATCCATCAGAGATTGACAAACTGCAAGTGGATGGTGCAGTATCAAGATTGCTTTATGTCGGAGAAGCCATTACATTGACACGACACAAAATTGAGGGGAAAGTTCCTTTAATAGGATTCACTGGTGCACCTGTAAGAACATCAATTATTTATTTTAATGCAGAAAGAAGATCATGCTAGCTTTTCTATTTTGGATGCAAATCGTATAATTTAATATTCCTTCTATACAACATTTTTGGCAATCAAATTTTTGAATTCTGTTAGATAGATAGGTTAAAGTTTGCATACATTTTTAAGCCAACAGTTATATTATAACTTAGAAAAGACTTGATACAATCGACTTTAAAATAGGATCATTTATAAAATTAAAGTACCTTGACACTGCGCAAAGACTACGTTTTGATCATGAAACATAATTCCCAAAGATCCTTATTGTTTCAGTTCACATTAATGGGGTACATGATTCAAGGTAAAGGAAGTGCAACTTATGATAAAACAAAATATTGGCTTCAAAACCACACAAAGGATGTTCACAAGTTGCTGAAATTGTTAACAAATGTTATCATAGACTATTTGGTGATGCAGGTAAAGTTTATAATGAATCAGTAATAGATAAAAGAATTGAAGATGGATGAAGATTGAAAGAGGAAGATTGTGTTTACACCAGATATTCAACTCAACCTCTTTACTTTATAGGTGGAAAGTGGAGCACAATTGCTACAAGTTTTTGAGTCCAGTGCTGATCATTTAACAAGGGAACAATTTCTAGATTTTTGCATTCCATACTTGAAAGACATAAGGAATGGAGTCAAAACGAAATTGGAAGCTAAGTCTTTGGAGCAAATACCAATGGTAAGTTCTCTCGAGAAAAAATATTAGATCCTAATATCTTTGGATTCATTAATGTGTTTTAGGGTTCTGTACTCAAAGGTTAAAAAAAGGAACAAAAATTAAAAGGTTTTATTTATGTATTTTTAAATGTTTTTATATATAGAAAATAACATGACATGACAGGATGGGAAGATCCTGTCATGGGAGGATTTTTGATGATGTATTTCTCCTTGTAAAATATTTTCTAGTAAAAATGCCTTGAGCAATAAAAACATAAGAAATATTGTTTTTATATAAATAAAATATATATTTTTTTGACTTTCAGACAGTTTTTGCCAAAGGTGGTGGACATTCTTTAGACGCGCAAGCAGAGTTAGGGTATGAAGTTATTGGCCTTGATTGGACTGTAGATCCAGTTGAGGCTAGAAAAATAGTTGGGGACAATATTACATTGCAAGGGAATCTCGATCCACAAGATCTGTATAAATCACCAGTAAGTACAGAGAAGTTACACTAACCCAATTGTACGTTTTTGTCTGCAATATGCGAATTTCAAGTCAGGGTCATTTGAAAAGAAAAAACTGGATCTATATCAAATCAACCCCCTAGGCATATAAGGGTTAAAAATCTATCAATTGTAATTTGATTTACAAAATGTTTAATTACTGAAAAAAAATGATAAGTCATTCATGGCAATATTTCAAAATGATAGTTATTCTAATGTAGATTGTACTGCAGAGGACTGCAAAACATCATGACAGTGCTATTTTATTTTCAGGAAGAGTTAAAGAAACTGACAACAGAAATGGTGAAAAAGTTCGGTAAAACAAGATACATAGCTAATTTAGGACATGGAATAACCCCAAAAACACCTATAGAGAGCATGACTGTTTTCACTCAATCTGTTCATGAGGCTTTGTAAACTGATATGGTGATGTAGTTTAATTTTATATTATTTTGCATATCAATTATAACTTTGTTATTTTATCATTATATTAGTAAGTGCATTGTTATTTGTTATGATGGGTTAAATAAAAAGGGATATAAAGTGTATGTTATTTTGATTATTAATTAATAAAGGATATTTCCGTATTTCAGCTTCTTTAGAGTCTTGAAAGGATATCCTAATTCTTTATGGTGCACATTAACAGCATGTTATTATGATTTACATAATTTGCGTAAAATGTCAAGTTTCTACATTCAGATTTGTCATACAGTAAGGTCCTGGCTTTGGTTTTTTTTAATACTTACATTGAGTATGTTGTCTTTGAATTTTGGCCAGTGGCCGGTATATCTTCATCATGTGATCCTACAGATTTCTTCACATACTGAAAATAGGGGTAAAAACAAGTTAGAACCATCGTAAAGACGCTACGGAGCCTATTCCGGATTTGTGGGACATTCACAAATCCGGAATAGGCTCCCGTGCCTTCGGGCCATGGTGATAAGACTAACGTCGACACATCGTGAGGTTAAACCGCAAGAGCGATGTTAATAGCGCACATAGCTTTTTCTCTGAGAAAAAATTTAATATTGAAAAGAAAAATACATTAGTAGTGTTACAAACTTGTGGGTTGACTTGTATCTGCTCATCCATCTCCTGTATATACTGATGCAATTTGGTACAAGCCGCCATTTGTTGTTCAAGAACACACAAAGTTTCCGGCGAGGCATACTTCTCGGGGCTATCAAGAAATACCACCATGCCATCTTTCTGATTAATCATCGCGTAGATTTCACCTTCTTCTATCTACAACAAATTATTTGAAATATAAGTCTATTTTATGAATCACAAAGTTAAAATACGCGTTTAATAGTTTAGATAGATTTTTGTTTTACGAAATCATACTAATATAATACGAAAATTTGATTATTTATATATTTGTTTGTTTGTTCCCTATTCACGGTCAAACTGTGCGACCAATTTGGATGAAAATTATGCGAGATCAGGATTTACTATAATAAAATTGTTATTTATATTTAACACACAAAATAAAAAATCTTACCATGTTAAGAATATAAGTTTCGGCCTGAGCTGGCCCTGACAGATGCACTCTCGCTGCAACATCGCTCAGGGAAAGCGTTAAAAATGTTTTTGTTAATCTTTGGATATTCTTTTTGTACATCGAACTTACAACCTGGAACAAAAGAATATTGAGTCTATAAAAGTAAATACCTACTAATTAATTAAACATTTTACTTATCAATACCATACTAACATACTCAATACTAACTATAAATATAATTGCAGTGGCATATAATATCCATGTAACTCACATAAGCATTATTAAATGCTATGCAGTGGCCGGCAGATTAGTTGAAAAAATGGCGGATGCGCAGAAGTTGATTTTTCATAGAAGTAGCATGTAAAATGTACTGCGTGAACTTTCCCCTTCCACGTCAACACTTTTCAACTTATTTGCCGGGACCTGTACCTACCTGGTTAACCAATCCCATGTTTTTGTCCCTGACGAAAGCTTCCCTGTGCTTGATGGCAGCGTGTTGTGATGTCGCCAACTCGTGGTACGCGACAGATAGTGGTTTTAGGAAGCGACACACCACTTGTGATGTATATTTTGGCATTTGTATAACCTAGAACAATTAAAAATATTGGCGTCAGTAAAATGGTGCAAAATTATCATATTTCAAACCATTGTGGAATACCAAACACCACACCACAGAGGTTTGTGAATGTGATTAACTTTGGTGTATGTTACTCCTTCACGAGAAAACTACTGTTCCGATTGCTACAAAACTTGGTGTGTAGATAGCCAGAGATCTGGAATAACACATAGACCACTTATCCCGATACCCACCGGCACCGGGATTTACGCAGGTGGAACAACGGGAAGCTAGTAAAATTATATTTGCCTCAGCATTAGAACATTAGAACATGTTCTCATAGTTAGTTCTCATACTTACCTCGGCGTTTCAACTATGTTACAATGGTCAATGGTCGGGAAAATGTAGCTATGTTAAAAAATTGTATGAATTTAAATAGTTTTTTATGATGTTTTAATTCTGAGGCAAATATAATCTAAATTAATTGGAACAATGGCAGAAAATATAAGAATAAACATGTTGTTCTTTTATACTTGTAGGTAGTAGATATTTTTATAAGTCTCTCACCTTTCCATGCAAAATATAAGAGACTAAAATGTATTTCTTGTAAGCCTCCAACATTATATGAGAGACAACCATTGCAGGTACTGTTACAACTACTTCAAAGAAGTAAAGTGCTCGGTCATAGTTCTTCATTGCAGTGTAAATCATGCCTCCATAGTAATAGTACAGTAGGAAATGTTTGGAATCATTGTTGCCGCCCAACTAAAATAAGAAAGATCACACAATTAGAAAATAGTAGGTATTCAAAATATATTGGAATCATATTGGTACTATTCTCAAATATCACATGCAGAGACTATTGCAATATTTTAATTATACTGAAGTATAAATGATACCAAATATTTGCCTGGAATCTGGTGGTTAAGTTGTGTAAACCAACGAAGACCACTATAGGAAAATCGCAAACCGATACTGTGAGTGTCGTCTGTCGAGTACAAAATCGAGAACAAAGTGAGCTTAGTGACAATAGTAGGGGATCAGGAACTAGACCCAGCGAGCGCATTAGGAAGAGGGTAGTTCGATATGGACGCCCCTAACTGTCATAACTGTCATTGTATGGTAGTACTAGCAGCTCCCCGCGGTTTCACCCGCATAAGTCCCGATCTCGTGGGAATATCGGGATCAAAAGTAGCCTATAGCCTTCCTCAATAAATGGACTATCCAACCCCGAAAGAATTTTTCAAATCGGACCAGTGGTTCCTGAGATTAGCGCGTTCAAACAAACAAACAAAAAAACAAACAAACTCTTCCGCTTTATAATAGTAATAGATTTGTGGTGAGAACAACAATGTAAGTTTAAAATCGTAATTTTATGTCCATTAATGTAATGCTACTGGGTGATTTCTTTACCTCTGCACTTATTCCGGTAACATCTGTGTCTAAGAATTCAATAGCTGGTTTCATACATTTAGACAGCAAACAAAGTTGGCACAAGTCTGCATGGATTGAAGTCAACTGCGAGTCAAATAGTTGTATTTTTCTAATAGCCTTCTTTAAAACTTCTATCCCTCTGATTGGTTGTTTTAACTCAATTAAGTGGTTGGTGAGATGATGGCAAAGTTCAGCATCTGAAATACATAGATAAATGTAATTGTTTACAAATATGGGTCCTTTTTGCATGAGGGTTTGTTTCTGTCAGTGGAAGAACCAGCCGACTTGACCCCGCCGACTTTTTTACCTTTTACCACATAAATGTTACCTCTTCAGATATATGTCCTTACTAGCAGCATCCCATGATTTCACCTAGGTACGTAAGTTCCGATCCCGCGGAATTTTTCCAAAATTATTTAGGCTGTGTGTTAATATATTAGTAAGTCAATCAAGTAGTCAGGACTTTTAATTTTATATGTACCTTACCTATAGATGAAATAGATTTTAGGTTTGTACTGAAATGTTTTGTTTAGATTGACACCTGACCTATATAGCACATGTGCTCAGTCTGGAAAACTGATTGCAAGATTCATGATGAAAAATTAAAAAAAAGATTTGTACTGAGATTAGAAATTAAATTACAATATTTTGTTTTTCATTACTGTTTATGATGTCAGATATTAATTTTATGAATCTTCTGTAACTAAAGAACCTAAATCATAAAACTTACCTAATTCCAATATATAGCTATATTGGATAGGATAGCTATACTATAAAAATATCAAATATCAGAATTTTAAGGATACTAACATAATTCAGGAGCTAAGCGTACTTGTTCCCCATTACAGTTGTTGATAAAATCTTGAATTTGTTGAAACATGGTTGATCTGTCCACATCTCCTACACTCTGAAATAGTATCAACTTCAACTTTTATACAGATTACAAAACACTTTACTAAACACTTTTTAAACTTAAGTACCTATATGATTTTCGTTCTTTATAAGAACTAGTTTAGATTGTATTATAAATAATTCTAATTAACTTTAACATTCGCCAGGGTTTACACCAGCCATGATCGCGAATAGACTGAAATGGCGAGCTTAGTTTTCCATCAAGTGGGTAGGTAATTTTCACAACTACCCTCACTCTATGCCGATCAGTAATCTTGTGATGTTGTGGTGCTTGCAAATACTCTTCTTTGAGTATTATCTCTTGTGGAGGGGAGTGCTAGTAGGTGGGGCCCTCTCCTTCCTTCCCCTTCCCCCTCCCGCCGGAAGGGCACTCCATAGGGAAGGGGATGACCTCACCCCCTCCCCTATCCTCATGGGCAGTGAGTGATGCTAGAGATGTCATCATGCCTCCCCCACCAAACTAAGGATGGGTCAACCCTGTTTGTAGGATTGCATAGCTAGGCCGAATGATTTGTTTATTTTGGTTGGTAACAAAACAGGCTACGAAATTACTTCTTACAATATTCTATTCAGTTCAGCAATACACATATTAAATAAACCCTAATAAGGAGGTGCAACTTACTGATGGTATTGAGAATTTAGCCACTAACACTGCTAGGACACCAAGCGAATGCTGCTGCACATCCAGAGTTTCCAGAACTGTGTTTAAATGAGCGCTGTTCCGTTGCAGTACTTCTTCTGACTTGCTTATGTTATCACATAGTTCCCGAAAGTTTCCTAGAAACATTATAAAATATTTATAAAAACTTCAAAATCGGTTGAGGAGTTAAAATGGAATTGTTGTAAGAATGATCTTAAGCCAGTTGTTATTCCCAATTCGTTACATCTTTTTGTGTGGTAGGTACCTATCTTGTCTCATATCATGTGGTGTGAGACTATGTTGAATGAAATTATAAAGTGTATGGTTTAGGTTTATTCTACTAAAATATCGATTGGTCGAATAGTCTCACTGCATTTAAATAAACTACATACGGGACATCAAAGCCGGAATTATTACATTATTGTAAACTTACCAGATGCAGACATAGAGCGCACATTGTCGACGAATTGTTCCAAAGGGGATGCAGTAGCCATCTCTGCTAAATGTTGTAATCTTTTACAACTCGCAAGATAGAAGCTATTTAATATTTTATTTGTATATTTTTAGAAACTATCTGCTCCGCACTCAGCACAAAAACCAAAACGCCAAAAAATGACAGTTTTCATAGCTGTCAACGTCATTTTTGAAGTTTTAAAGTGCCCTACACACGTCTAAATTTATCTTACAGATAAATCGCATGCGAGAAATCTTTACGTTAAATCGTACGTGTGTAGGCAAAACTGAGAACTGTACGGTTCAACTGACGATCAAATCGAAATCGCATAGATAAAACTGAAGAGCTATCAGTTTTTGCCACAGTTTACCTAGTAGTTGATACTTCGGGGATTGGTTTCACGCCGTACTCCGGCATATGAAGTCCGATTTCGATAATTCTTTTTTTATTTGGGAGCTGAGAGTCCCGAGTAAAATCTCGGTAAAGATCATAAGAGAAAATTCGAAATGATGAGCAGAATAGCATCCCAGAATGTAGTAAATTACTTATTTTTGGGCTTCTATCAATAGAATCGGCTCTTGAACAGCTTGTGGAAAAATATTATCATATTAATATTAAAATTATTCATTCGATCAAGTCATAATACGTGTTACTTCAAGTTAAAAGAAATCGCAACTGATAAATAAAACTGAACGTGTGTAGGCACTAGGGGCGTTATATTTCTCGCATGCGATTTATCGCAACGGTAAATCGTCTATAGAAATCTAAACGTGTGTAGCGTCCCTAGCGAGAACGCAACTTCCTTTTTCTTTTTTTTCTTTTTTGGCCCCGGACTCTCAAAAAAAGACGCGACTTCCTTGCTGTCGCGTCATTGTTTTTCCGGTTTACGCCTCCACTCCAAGTCCAGCCAGTGACTACCTTGTTTGTGGAAGCTTTCACCCTAAGTTTGTCATCTGCTGACAATGTCATACTGCTGTCAAAGTCATAGTCGTTGTCTTCTTTTACCTTGGCCGATTTTGTCAACAAATAAAATAATTTCTTCAAAAACCTGCATTTTTAGCGAATAATATGGCTATTTTACACAGAGCACTGTTTACGTGGTTCATATTCCTAGTGTTCCTCATATTGCTATGCCTCAGATTAGAATCCCGAACTCACTGGAATTGGTTCATCGTTTTTATTCCTATGTGGGTTTACGACAGTATTCTGTTAATTTACGTGCTGTTTCATATGGTGTCCCACTGCAGAAATGGCATAGAACGTTTTAGAGGAACTATTAACAAAAATGTATGGTACATCGCTGCGATTGGATTAAAGATGGGAGCACAGATCATAATCTGCATAAAGTTGGAATATACTAGCGTACAACTCCCAATATTCGTGGTTATGACGCCTATTTGGATGTTGTTGCCCGTACTCTGCATAGAAGTATTCATGCATCTAATAAAACACTCCAGTGGAAGTAGTAGATACTAAACAGTTACGAACATGTGAGCATTTCTCTAAACCTCAAAACCCTAGCTGTAACTGACTATAAAAAACCGAAGTGTGGGAGTAACATGTGACCAGTGTTATTTTAAACTTGGCACACATTCATTAACGTTGAAAGTGTGTGTACTTGTCAATTCTGTGTGTCACATACTACAGTGATATAACAACTCCATCAAAGGCAATATTATTTATTTTTAAAACTAAAATGCCTTCGATAGAAGAAAGTGCTTTCCTCAAAAGTGTTGTGGTGACCGAGGTCCCTGCGGGTTCGACAGCTGTTCTGAATTGTCACAGTAATGATTATGATCACAATTTTATGTTTTGGCTTTTTGACAAGAATAAAGTCATAGGCCCTGGAAACGAATATGATGAAAGTAAATTTAAGTATGAAGTACTGTCTGGAAAGCTACATATTGATGTAAGTTAATATTTTTAATTTATTTACATAATAAGTATAATTATGGGGGTCCATTGGAAAAAGTGGGGTGTTATTTGTTAAAATGTAGATTCAGATACTTTTATATGGCCTTCTGCTAGCAGCTTAAAGCAACTTGATCAGTCTACGTATGGTAGGATGGTCAATCGTTTGTTTGTTTGTAAGAGCTGTAAATGGATTGAGTCTGTTGAAGTAGTTAAAACAGCAAATGACAGAAATTAAGTTAAAACCCAGATTATGGCTTCTGAGCAGTGGAGTTAGCCTAAGGATAACACAAATGGAAACTTATCTATGATACAAATGTTTACGTTAGTAATTACGTTAACAACTTTTGTAATGTTTACTTTTAAATGATAATGATGATCAATTTTATATTTTTTGGGTAATTTTTTCATGAAAAAAAGATTGATTACCTGTCATCTTTGTCTGCCTTTTGTCTAAAACATTTTCCTAAGACTAAGATATTTATATGGACTTCTAAACTGAATTAGTACAGTAGGTACAGTTAATTAAACCATGGTTTTGTGTGACTGTTAGTAATTTATTTTTTTATATTACAGGGTTTTAACTATTTTCGATGCAGATTTAACCTTCCTTTTAAATCAACTCAAACTTTTAAAGTAACAAACCAAGATTTTTTTCTAATAGTGATAACCCTTTTCTTTTATTTTCAGGATGTGTCAGCATATGAGTCAGGATACTACAAGTGCATATCTCAGAAACTCGATGGCACAGGATACTCTGTTGGCGAAGTTGAAATGCTGGTCACAGGCTCAACATTCTCCGCAATAGATGCTATTAAGCTTGTCGCCATTGTGGTCTCAATCATTGTGATAGTTGGCAGTGCAGTTCTCTACTATAGATTGAGGAAAGACTGGAACAAATATGAAGGAAGGGCTGTCATGCCAGGTATGTTTAAAAGTACATATAAATTAGAGATCATGGGGAATCCAACACTACCTGCCTTTGGTAAGCAGGGACCCATGACCATGAAACTTAAGAAATAACACCACTCTTGGTTGATTTGACTGGCATGAGTGGTGAGGCATTCACACACCTTGCGATGTCTGGTGGCCCTTTAGCCAGTTTTGAAATGAATAACTAGTTCACTTATTAAAAACTAATTCTCAGCCTGTAAATGGCAAAAGCAATTTTTGTTGGAAATTCTTCCCAAAATATTTTAAAGGGCAAAGTGGAATACACCTAAGTGTATCTAAATCTATCAGTTTTATTTTCTGACCACTATTTCTCAGTTTTTTGATTTTTGTGTCTTTCAGTAGATGATGGCGAAGATGACGATGCAGATGCTGATGAAATATACAATCCAACTACAACATCCATCAACCCTCCGCAACCTGTCGCTGGACCAAGTAGAAACCCTTCGTCAGAACATTTGATTTACGGCATTGACAATCAAGGATTAGATACCGATTTTAACTCTGTATTTGAAAATATTCAAATCAAATCTCCTCAAAGAAGCTTAATTTAACAGTTTCAGATCATCAACAAAGTTAACAACAGCATAAGAAAGATTTCAATTTAATACATCATTGTATGCTGTCTGTACAGTAGGTAGGAAAATATAAGTATGAAAGTTGTGTGATATATAGATAGATGTACACACATCAACACCGTCTAGGGATATTCAGAATTTCTCAATTTACTCAAAAATTGTGTTTACTAACAAACAACATGTATATATTTTTGTAAAGCCTACTTATCAGACTATGATTTAGAATACAACAAAATATTGTTTTATGCTTAAATATTTTTTTATTTTAAAAAACGCAAAAAGTGAAATAATGTTAAATTTAAGATAAAATGTCTATCTAAGGAAAAAAATAAAGTAAAACGAAATTATTAGGTTTTTTTATTTGAAGTTAAAATTAGTAGTCAGTGAAACCACCCATGACGTTAATCACGGCCCTGCAACGGTTTTTCATGCTTTGAATCAGGTTGTCAATATCTTGCTGCGGAATATTGCCCCAGGTCCTGCTAAGATGCAAAAAAAGTTGCTCTTCAGTCGCAACATTTGAAGGCAAATTCCTCAAAGCCCTTCTTTGAAGCATATCCCACGCGTGCTCTATGAGGTTTAGGTCTCACCAGACCTAAACCTCATAGAGCACGCGTGGGACTGTCTAAGACCGACACGTCGTGCTCCTCTAGCCAGCTGGTCACCACTCGCGCAGTGTGCGGACGGGCGTTGTCGTGCATGAGCGTGAAAACTTGGCCCATTTGCAGTCGATGGGGATAGATTATTGGTGCTAGCACCTGATTACGGTATTTTTCGGCAGTCATAGTGTTTCTGATCCAAACGAGGTCTGTTCTTCCACCAATACGAATTCCCGCCCAAACCATGATTGTTCCGCCATGGTATGGATGGACCTCCTGAGGGTGTTGCAGACGGTTGTCACGACCAGAAGCTCGCCATACGCGTACTCTACGTGAATCAGGATGAAATCCGAATCGGGACTCATCGGTAAACAACACTACCGACCACTCGATATCTTCCCAAGGCAAATGTTCTCTAGCTCACTGTAATCTTCGTCCACGATTTCCTCTGCGTAGTGCTAGAGTACGAAGCGGCCTGCGAGAATGAAGGTTAGCCTCGTGCAGTCTTCTCCTCACAGTTTGGTCACTGACAAGCACCTGGTGGTCTGACTGGAGCGTTTAAACCAACTGCATGGCCGTAACATTTGGTTGTCTTCTCGCGGCCACTTGCAAAAATCGGTCTTGTCTTTGGGTAGTTATCCGCTTTCCGCCTGGATGCCTTTCAGCCACTTCACCAGTAGCACGATAACGTGACCACAATCTTGATATCACGTTTTGTCATGTTCCAATCTCCTCGGCAATACTCCGTTGAGTAGCCCCAGCTTGGAGCATTCCTACTGCCCTTAACATTTCGTTTCTTGTTAAATGACGCCGCTGCATGATGCATACAGTTGTATTAAATTGTAATTAATCAAAAAAAAAATTTTAAAACTTCAATTTGTTTAAACAAAATGCTTAAAACTGCGTTAAGTAAATTTAAACCTTCGAACTCGCTACAATAATTGCCGCGCTAATCTTATGTTTTTAATTATTTTTTTAAATTCAAATTTGGATCATACAATAAGGCCTACACAATAAGGTTCCATTAAAATATTTTTAAATCGGCCAGTATTTTTTAAGTTTAAGAACTTTATATAAAATATCCCTAGACGATGTTGATGTGTGTAGTTCAATGTTCCTAGGTAATCATAGCTTATTGTATAATTTAATTCATAAGAAGTCATAATAATTTTCTAATGTTTGGTTTCTGGATATTTTAATGGCCATCGAACACTTCCAAGTTTTAAGACTTATTGTGTCACAATCACCGAACACTTATACTCCTAGCGGAGAAGAATGTCGACACCATACGAAATGGATGTATACAAAATTATATTGCTTTTTTTTATTACAGCGCCATCTCGTGGCCTAGCATTTTGGCAACAAGCATTTTTGGCGGGAACCTTCGAAAGTTCAGTTCAATTAATAATCTCTAGAAATAGGTATTTCGATCTGGTTTAAAATCAAGATTTTTTCTAATGGAAATTCAGAAAGAAATTACATTTCAATAGAATAATTATTGTTCTATTGATATGTAATTTCTATTAGAAAAAATCTTGATTTTAAACCGGATCGAAATACCTATTTCTAGAAGGGAATGTAAAGAGTTAAAATAGATTTGTTTGCGAATTCATTTATTCCTAATAGTAAGATTACATTTTTAACTCAAATAACAGAAATGCAATATCATAACATTAATTTTAGATTTTAAGATCTGCTACCTATATAAATATTGACCTATTCAAATAAATATTGAAATAAATCATTTAAAAAACCGGTTCAGCGGTTTTGTGTGAGACTTACACAGACAGTTTCACCTTTAGGTATTAAATTAATAGGACTAGCAGTTCCTATCACAAATAAATCGTTATCTCCTGATGGTCCAGAACTTCAACTGCAGCGGACGACCCTGGTTGAGATGTCTTAACATTTAGTTGATCCTGTAAAATATTTCACATAAAATTATTGTTTCATAGGTGTAATATGACCAATTTGTTACTTTATCCTATAAATATAATAAATGCGAAAGTCCGTAATCCTGTGTGTGAATATGGTTATGTTTGTTACCTCGCCTATGTATACGAACCAATTGTGCTGATGTATTATTGTTAATTCTTCTCATCCGAGCGATGTTCCCGATTGCATCCCTCTCGGGACCCCGGGGTCCGCTAAACCCTTCATTGTTTTTTTTTTATTTGGGGTCGGCGCGGTCGGTAAGTCATCATTGACCATACCTACCTTCTGCAATTAGATTTAGCAATGTTTTTACGGCCGGCCGCTTGCCTGACACAAACCCTTTTAGGGATCAAGCAGTTTATCCGTCACCGCGCGGGGAGAACTTAAGGTTTGCTTTTCTCCCTCCGATCCCTCAGTCGCCTTTTACGATACCCACGGGATGAGATGGGGTAACCCTATTCTATTCCGGGGCTACACGGCTAATTGTTAATAACCGATCATAAATACTTAGATGAAAACAAACAAGAGTAGATACGGCATATTATTCTAACATTGCGTATTTGAAAAATGAGTTAGAAACACCTATATGCACTTTCACATAATTATTGTATTTAAAAACATTTGTCTTTAAATATAGGTATTTTTACTATACATTTTATTTTATTATTTGAGTAAAATTATGTGTAAAATGTTTTTTTTGTGTTTCCCTGAATGATTCAGGCATTTGTAAAACGAGCAAGAAGGCATTCTGATGTATTTCAAAAAGATAATCGCAGTGAGACAGCACTTGCTCACGCGGCAACGGTTCGACATACAACTGAGGCTAGTGCGTCAGCTAGATGCAGTTTAATCGTCTCATTTGCCGTGACTAGGTACCGTATCTTTAGTTTTTGGAACGAAGTTCCTTATCGCGCGTTGCGAAAGGGGGCTAGACGGAAAAAATTAAGACCAAAAGTTGTAACGACACTTTTTGCTATAGTTATAAGGAATTTCGTTCCATCCAGGTGTCCCTTGACACCTCTCAAGTTTTTGTTTTAATCTAAGCATAAATATAGGTAGTTTGCTTACTTGATGGTCCTGCAGCGAACGGCCCTAGTTGAGATGTCTACACATTTAGTAGATCCTGTAAAATATTTCATATAATAATTATTATTTCATAGGTGTTATGACCAGTTTTGTTAGTTTATCCTATTAATATGATAAATGTGAAAATCCGTAATCCTGTGTATGAATATGTTTATGTTTGTTACATCTCCACGTATACCTATGTAATACTACTGAACCAATTGTGATGAAACTTAGTATTATAGGTTGATAGCTAGGGATGACAAACTCACTACTTGAGGCAGATTTCCCAAGATTACCTATTATTATTATTATTGAGTAATAGTAACAACAAACATTAATTGCCTATACTTTTAATAACAACGGTTTTCAGTCTTTACAAAAAAACCTTTATGTATACTTATAAATTTAAAAAAAGTCTGAATTTCAAAAAGTCGTAAAACATAAGTGTTCAAGTACGAAGGGTGAATAAGTTTACCTACCTGGTATATCGAGAGAAGGAAATCATTTTTTTTTTTTCAATGTAGTACAAACTTACCTTATGGTTTAGCAATGCGGTAGGTAGTTGTAAATTTCCCAAAGATGGACGGTCCCGGCTGGGAATTAACGTGAACCGTCGAATGAGATGAACTTGTGCCCATTATATTCCTTAAATGCTGATCCTGGAAAATAAAAATAACTTTTCTTACAAACTTAGGGATAAAAATTAAGGTATAGATACAACAATACGGCTACTTTACAACAACTTTGGTTGGAAATCCGGAGATGACAAAGGGGGATTGGGAAAGCAACATTTTGTCCACATTTCACAGCTGAAAAACGAAATACGTACCTATCTATGTTTAAATTTGCAATAATTTACAATACATGGGTAAGGGTATGTACGTTATATAGTTATTTTCTATTTCTAGGGTTCGTAGGAGGTGCAAAGATATCGTGATTCTGACTTTTTAGGTTAGTAGGTATAAACAGAACTTACCGCAAAGCATTTCTTCTTCCAGGTTTAGGAAACCGAGATAATTTAATGCCCGGCACTTTGCCAGGCATTAAATTATCTTTGCTTTTCACATTTTCTATAAACGTAAGCCATATTGAAATAAGTTCACAACACAAACAATATATTCACTTAAAAATAAACAACACAAAGAGTCAATTTTTCGCTTCCAAAATACACCAACACTAATGCGGAGCAACAAAATTCACGCAACTCAACGTAATAACGGAGAAAACATAAGTTTTCCAAGATAATTCTTCAACACAAACTATTCAACCAACATGATATAGTCCGGGCGGCGGCTGCAAAATATCAACCTCATCGAATAACTGAAAAATATCACTTTCCACGAAAAGAAGACCTAAAATAAATAAGAAAAAAATTGGTCTGCCGGGGTACTGCTTGGGGGGTCCTTCGCAGTGAATTAAAATATGGTCCACTTCGGATCATCATTTTATTTCATGTGGTTACTGAACGAAACATTATTCTTGGCTTTAGAATTAATTAATATAGTCTAAAAAATCAAGACCGGTGTTGGAGGGTTCCGCAGACCAACCAATTTTACGAGTCCGGTCGGGAGGTCCATTTTACCTCATCGAGTTACCGGATGAAACTAAGTTTTTCTAGTGGCTAAAATTATGCTCTTTAAACATAAGTTGGTCTGCCATCTCGCTCGCGGTAGTTTTTGCAGTCCGACCACTTATGAACACGCAACTCTGAACATTTTGTTTTAAGTTCGGTTCAAACTGATAGGTAGGTAACTACTATAATAAAATAATTTATTTTATTATAGTGTGACCAGGGGCGTCTCTAGCTCATGTAGCGCCCGTGTGCAAATATCTCCTTGGCGCCCTTTAGTAAGAGTTAAGAGTGATTCCATTATGGAATAATAAAGGTACAAACAACAGTACTAACTTGACGTAGGAACCCCTAATATTATTTTTTAATGAAGTTGAAAAAATATGTCGGGAACCAATAGGTACCTACATACACCAATATCTTTTGAATGAAATGTCCGAATTAAATAATTCAAAAGGTTCTAGAAAGGTATGTTCACGAGTTCCAGGTCGGCAATGGCACACGTACCTACGTAGGAATTTTTTCCCTTCCTCATAATATCCGTAGCCTCCATGAACACGTTCAAATTCCACCCCCATTTCACCCACATGACCGTGCAGATCACCACCCAAAACGATTCCCTGTGACAACGAGATAGCCCCAAGGACCTCGCCGAGTTTATCCCAAAACCACCTCTTATCAGCGTCGCTACAACCGACCTTCGAAAGTTCAGTTTTAACCATTAATATTTTTTCTTGATTTTTCAAGATTTTTTCTATTTCAAATGTAAAAAATCTTGATTTTAAATCAGATCGAAATACCTATTTCTAGGGAGGAATGTAAAGAGTTAAATTAAAATAGATTTGTTTGCGAATTCATTTATTCCTAGTAAGAAATAATATATACCTACCTATAACAGATAGCATTTCTGTTATTTTAGTAAAAAATGTACCTAATCTTACTAGATTCATTTAATTTTAAGAACTTACTATCTATATAAATATTGACCTATATAAATATTGCAATAAATAATTTAAAAAAAATAGTTTCACCTTTAGGTATTACAGTGATAGGACTAGCAGTTTTTATCATAAATAAATCTTTATGCTAGATAACTAGCTAAACGATTTACACAGAGGTGTTACAGAATATTAAATGTTTTTATAGTAAAAATATTGAATATATTGTGAACAGCGTATTTAATTGAGGAAAAATATTTTTTATGAACATTTCATGGTAGATAACCGAGATACTAAGTCATGCCTCATGTCAAAGGAGTCATATTGAACTCTGAGCGTAGTGAAGGGCTCTGGTTTAGTGATACGAGATATTCAAGCTACCTTAGACTAGAAGTATCATTCATTATCTCGTGATATCTCGCACCGTGAGAAGAGAACCCAGTTTTACATATACTTCTCACCTCACAACTTCGGAAAAAATCGTTTTGCACGCAGATTTCTGTGTGAATTTTGCACGCTAGTGTGCAAAGAGTTTTCAAAATTCGAATCTGTCTTTTCCATACATTTCTCTAAAGCAAGTCCTTAGAAAATGTGCGTGAAGAAAATACGTGAGAACCATCAGTCGCCTTCTACGACACCCCAGTATGAAGAGTTGGGGTTGGCCTATTCTCGTCCGGAACCAACCCGGACAAGACACGTACTCACAGAAGACCAGCCTCGGGGTTTGCCAGCGAGCGATGGAGCGCAGTATTTTGAGTGTCAAATTAATGGACAAAATCCGAAACACAGAACTGCGCTCTCGCACAAAGATCGTGGATGTCGGTCAACTACCAGGTTGCGAGATGGCAGACCAACTTATATTTAAAGAGCATAATTTTAGCCACTAGAAAAACTTAGTTTCATCCGGTAACTCGGTTACTGAGGTAAAATGGACCTCCCGACCGGACTCGTAAAATTGGTTGGTCTGCGGAACCCTCCAACACCGGTCTCGGACGACATGATTTTTTAGACTCTATTAATTAATTCTAAAGCCAAGAAGAAGGTTTCGTTCGCCACATGAGATAAAATGATGGTCCGAGGTGGACCATATTTTAATTCACTGCGAAGGACCCCCAAGCTGTACCCCGGCAGACCAATTTTTTTCTTATTTTGTGTAGGTCTTTTTTTCGTGGAAAGTGATATTTTTCAGTTATTCGATGAGGTTGATATTTTGCAGCCGCCGCCCGGACTATTATGACTTTCCCGTGTTGCCATTAACATAAACTTCATATTTCACAGTAAATTTAAATTGGTCCAGATAGTCAGCTGTTTTTTCTTCTTTTCAAATATCAAATATTATATTTACTTGCAGCTATTGTATAATATAACGGTTAATTTCTTAAATTATACATATTTTATATAGTCAATTAACAAATCATTAAATTTATTACAAAATCAATAGGAAATAAACTCCAATGTTCGGAGACTTTGGATAACATGGCAATCTACATAAATTAGTCGGTGTGTTTATGGTTTTTCCACGCCATCTACACAATACACCAAAGGAACTACTGTGTACTGTGCCATCTACATCGATTTTAAGGTATTATATCGTTCTGCGATGCCAACTTAGTACCAATATATGGGTATAGATAGAGCTTCCATCAGTGTTGCCTAGGTTCAATACATTTGTTAACAGCGCCTGGTCACAATGGGGTCAATTCGAGCAAACCACCGACTAAAACTTAACCTAACCAAAAACAGACTTATTTTAGTTAAGTTAAGTTGGTATGCTATTCGGTTTTGTCCACAAACTAAACTTAGAATTTGAAAATGACAGGACTAACACGGACTAAATTGGATTCACAGATAAAAAAATGAGAACGAATGGTTTATGCTGTGAGGTTGGTAGTACTTTATTCGTCTAGATTTCTCTATGATTATTTGTTTACTTTTTGTAGTTTGTAATTCGTCTGAATCAGTTTTGTTGTATTTTTGTGTCGGAAAATGTATATAAGACCTAACGAACGCAGCAAAAGGAACTGCTTGTGGAGTGGAGAGTGGCAAAAGGTAGGTCTTATTTCTGACGCAATTTACCTATGCTAATTGCTATTTCGATAGCGTAAGAGGAATTAGATTTATTTATCTACCAATCCTAGTGCCGGCGGCCCAGGTCCCGATTCCGCGAGAATATCAGGATCATTACTAGCCTTTAATCTTCCTCGATATGTGGACTATCAAACACAAAAATATATTTTCAATTCGGACCAGTAAGTTCCTGAGATTAGCGCGTTCAACCAAACTAAAAAATCTCATAAGCTTTCTATTCATTAGTCTAAATATGTTAAATGGATTAAGTCTAGTAAATTTAAGCCTTACCGACGCAAATAGGTCCACACAGAGGGTCTGAATATAGTAGGTATTGCATAAAATGCAATTTTAAACCATGAGGTTCTGTGAAAAAACATTTTTGCTATGATATATTTTTCAACTTTCAAGTCATAGTTTATGGAATCAACTAGCTGCGTCCCGCGGTTTCACCCGCGTAAGTCCCGATCCCGTGGGACTATCGGGATCAAATGTAGCCTATAGCCTTCCTCAATAAATGGACTATCCAACACTGAAAGAATTTTTCAAATTGGACCAGCAACCGCTGGTCCTGAGATTAGCACGTTCAAACAAACAAACAAAAAAACAAACTCTTCCACTTTATAATAGTAATAGAATTACTAGCTCTGCATAGTTTTAAAGATCTAAGTGTACATACAAAATACAAACAGACACGACAGAGAGGGAAGTCACTTTGTTTTAGACTATGTAAAGATTAAAGTTGTCCGAGTACCAGTTTTACCAAGAAACCAAATACCAATTATTACTCGGCTCAATGTTTGTCATTACAAGTACTTCGTAATTAACCATGTATGAAATGTATTTCCTCTTTTATTTTTAGAATTGGGATGTCTGGCGCAGCAAAACAAAAACAAAAGCTCGAAAAGTATGGGCTCCATCAGCGGAACTGGAGGAGGTCCTCTCAGGTCCAGATTTAACAGAGATCACAATAAAATATTGGAAATTGTAGGACCTGCCTCTGTGTATGGTTTTGCGACTGTAGAGCAGGTAAGTTTTCCTTTAAAAACCAAGTGATACATATAATTAAATATTTTTGCTGTATATCTTAAATTATTTATTGTTAATTTCAGACCCCAAATGGAACATATTGCTGCTGCTGTTGCTGAAGTTCCTCCTGCTGTGCCTGCTCAGCTAGAAGATCCTCAATGAGTTCATCAATCACCGCCACAACAACTTGAGCTGCCCAACCGCCCCCGTATATGCCGGCCTGAGCGGGTGCAAGCCCCAAGACCACCAAGACCGCCTGTTGCCGATAGCCTGACAGCAGCATTAAATGAAAATATTAGGCTGCTGAGCTGAGCAGATATTGCACTGCCATTAAGAGAAAATGCCTGTGCTAAGGTGCGGGCAGCTCAAGTTTTAGCTGAAGCGTTGAGGGAAGACACAGTTGAGGAAATTTTTGTTGAAGAGGCACAGTAAACTCCTAACTGGTTTAACTGTATAGACAATTCTAGCTAAATCTGAATCAAATTCTTTTTTAACTACCTACCTAGTATATATTTTGAATAAAACTTGTAAATGATATAAAATTACTTTTATTGAAAATAATTGTTGCCTCCTAGTATGTGCAAATAGGCATATTGCCACAGGTATTTTATTATTATTTACTTATCAGGCAGGCAGTTGATACAATTGATAGATGCCTGTATCCAGCTATTCTTAGTCTGTTTCTGTATTGGCTAAGTATTTGTCAAGTTTGTTCTTGAACTGGCTGATACTGTGCCGAGATGATGTCCTTTGGTAGCTTGTTCCACGCTCTGACCACTCTGTTGCTGAAGAAATGTTCGTGAGGGTTGTTGTCCGAGAAGGTGGTGCGTAATTTGAGGTGGTGACCTCTGAGACGATCATTTGTGTCACGACTGAGTAGTTTGTGAAAGTCCAGCAGGTCGTAGTCATTTGGTAGGTATACAAAACAGTTTTTTAAATTTGTTATCCGGCAATACGAATGGATTGGAACAGTCTCTTAATCGTTTTAATCTAAGCCCTTCGTCATTGCTTTTGCAATAAAATTAAACAAAAACATTTAACAAAACACGTTTTTCTGAGGGTTTTCACTAAATCTGTCCATAAAGGCCGGCACTCAGAACACCTTTCAGCCCGTACTACAGCCAAAATTACAAATTTATCAATCGTAACGTTATTTATTCGATAAATGTTGTTATTTACTTCAACGACCAATTTTAGTCCACACAAAATTAGTCGCGACTTAATTTTAGTTCGACGTCTAATATTTTGACAGTTTTGTGGCCGTTTCGAATAGCTAAAAACGTTTTTTAACCTAATTTAGTTCGACCTAACTTATTTTGGTTTAGTCCTGTCATAATAAGTTAAGTCGGCGTTTTCTGAATAGCAATCTGTAATTTGACACGTCTTAACTAATTTTAAGTTAAGATAAGTCGGAATTTGGCTTGCTCGAATTGACACCAATGTAATGCTTCAGATTTCAGATCAGATATTTAGATTCTTCTGTTTGTCTATCTTTTACCTTATGGAACTATTTGATTGGACTATTTAACAGAGTTTCAAAAATCTCCAGAAACTAAATATAGAAGATCTAAACAAATAATAATAAGACCAGTAGGTACCTACGTAATAGGTAAATCAAAAGCCAAGTGGGTAACCTTCAAAGTTCTTTTTACAAGTTTTTATTATAAAATCTAATTCACATTAAAACAGTGTTTTATTTTATTATGTGATTGTTTTGTTAACATGATTATCATATCCAAAAACAGCGCAACAAGCATTGCAACAGATAACCTTAATGACTATGTTGGTTTGGGAAAGCAATAATTTAATCTGTAATCATATTATTTCATACTTAGCTGATTTCATTAGAAGTATTCTGTTTATCTGGAGTTCCCTGTTCATTAGCTATTGATTGGGGAGTAGTATCAAATGTTTCATCCTCTTCTTCATCTCCATCAATCTCCATTTCAAATACCCTCACTCTTCTCATACTTTTCGATAAAACAATGGCTACCTTACGACCTCCTGACACAGCTAGCCTCAGCCCATCCAGTCTGTCTAAAACCTTAAATACTCCAGTGTCTAATAATGGAGAAACATTCTTTTTCATTAGTTTATCACAGAATAAATATGGTTTACTCTTAAAGTCATTAGCATTATCCATTAAAATCTTCAAAGGTACTTGAATAAATATACTACTTTCCTCATTAGAAGGATGTTTTGTAAGCACAGATATATATTCCAATGAATAGAATTGTAAATCTAACACCGTTATATTATGATCTTCTTCTAAGAAATCCCTATTGCTGTCTTGTATTAAACTTGAAGAAAAGTAGTATTTCATAGCAGTCACTGTACTAGTATTCTCCTTCATATCTATTGACATAAAATATATTCCTTCAGATCCATTCTCAATATTCATGAAAGCCACCATAAACCTCTTTTCATTGCTGTCATATATCTGGGAAATTCTCAAATTATTACTGATATTTCCACTCAGTTGATCTTCATAGCATCTGACATTATGGAAAACAGAAAATTGTTTAGTTATATCCTTTTGTGAAACATCAAACACGCTGCAAGCAGCTGCTTTCAAATGGTTTTGCTGTTGCAGAAGTGAGAACTTTTTGAACTCTGCCATAGAGAAAATTGTGTCATTATCTTTGAGCAGACACGAGTTTTCTTTGAGGAATTTGTGCCAGGGGTTGTCATCATCATCAGGGAGTAACGTCAAGTCTTGGTCTTGAAGATACTGGCCTAGTCTTTCCAAGTTGAATTTAACTGGCTTCTCTTGTGTACCTTCATGTTCCTCATCCACTACATAGTCAAAATTGTAAAGAAATTCAGCGATATGGCTTAATTCTTGTTGAGTTATTTTGACTATTTCACTGGGTGTTTGTTCATCTGACAAACGTACAATGACAACATACAACCATCTGAAGAATGCTTTATAGTTCCGCATTGATACATCTATGACTTGTTGTAGCTCCAAACTTTTGTTCAAGAAAGCGCAACATGCTTTTATTCCATTGGTGACTGTTGATTCTTCAATACCCAGAATCTGTGAAAGAAAAATAAAAATTAATATTAGTTTGTGGTCTGGGTGTCTCTCTTTAAACAATTTAATATTTATGTATTTACAAAAGAAAAAGAAATATAAGTAGGTGTTATATCCATTGTCTAATAAATAATAATCACCACAACACAAGCTCCTAATAGATTACTATGGGGCTAGATCAGGGGTTCCCTAACTTATTTGAGCCACGCCCCCTTTCGACCATAAAAAAAAAACCGCGCCCCCCCGTCCTACAGTCCAGATTATCAGGTCTGAATAAAAAAAGATTTAATAACAAAATAAGTATTCTTATTGCTCATTGAAGTACTACCAAAGATTCTTGACAGGCGTCAATTTCAAATATTTTCATCAGTCATAATATCGAGCAGTCTGGAATGCCATCTCTCAACGATCCCGTGTGGCCCGCGCCCCCCTGGAAAGGCCTCTGCGCCCCCCCTGGGGGGCGCGCCCCCCACTTAGGGAACCACTGGGCTAGATGGTAAGATGTGTGATGTTCACAGAATATATATATTAAAGTATTTCATCTAACTATACTTATAGTTGCTCCTGGTCACGAAAACACCTGTTATTGTAGAATATATTATAGTTACAAACTAAAAATTTTTGGATATCGTCACCAGATTGGGACTCATGCCGGTGACAGCTAATACCTACTCACCTTATATCTATCAGAAATCCTAGTGAGTCCTCTAAGTTCAGATAAATAATAAGTAAGGCTGTGTCCAACAACATTCAGTTGTTTCAAAACCAATTTTTGAATTGTTGAGTAACTTAGTTCAACAGAGTTTCCCAGTTTTTTCAAATCATTTGTAGTTAGTTTTTGTAAAAAGTATAATTGCAGCTCATCAGATGGTGCACCTGTGAAACAAAAAAAAAACTTGAGAGGAGTCAAGGGACACCCGGATGGGACGAAGTTCCTTACAACTATAGCAAAAAGTGTTGTTACAACTTTTGGTCTTAATTTTTTCCATCTAGCCCCCTTTTGCATCGCGCGATAAGGAACTTCTTTCTAAAAAATAATTAAAAATAAGTACATGATATGTATTAAGTATTAGTAGTTCATATTTAACACATGGCTTTGGAAATAGAATACCATCTACATACCTAACATAAGTAGTTCCAACAAATCTGCCGAAACGGCACCCTCAGGAACAGAAGAAGCATAAAACGCCATTTTAGTATCCATCTCCAATAAAATATGTTCCCAAGCCTCAGTTATAGATGTCATAGTTTGATCTAGGTGAGTCAATAGATTTACTACTTGAGTGTACTTGTTTGCAACTGTAAACAATTCTTCTGCATATGCTGATAGTACACTCGTATTTATAAGTGAGAGAAGTACATTATTTGAGTATTTGTCCAAGTATAGCACTTGCATTACACTAAAATCATCTGACATTTTTATATCTACAACTTTGTATTCCCCGAAATCGTCTTTAGCTACTTGGGCTAAGTGCATTGTCCCATATGGGTATCTGCCAAAGATATTCATGTAAATGTACCCTGTTCCATAACCAATTAGTAACATGTTCAATTGTGTTGGTTCTTGAAATTCTTTGAAGTCTTGGGGATTGTCTTCAGTTTGAGTTTTGAATCCAGGGCAACCCTGCGGTAGTTTTTGTAGGAATAATGATGAATCATCCTGTAAAATGATAGATACCAATTAAGCTAGATTTTTAACCTTATTTAACTTTCATAAGTTAACACTGTGGAATATTATCTGTACTGACTATGTTCTGTGGTACTGTAAAAAAGAGTTTCTGATTATGTGATTTACTTAATATCATCATTTGAAATTTTGAGAATCTGATGATTTTCTAAATAGAGATTCTTTCCACATATATTGTCATATAGCTCATTATTAGACATTTATGTTGTTGGCTGCTTTGCTACTTAAACTTTCTGATCAGCTTGAATCAAAAACACCTAATAATATGAAGTCAATAAGATTGTCTTACATAAATATTATATTCAGCAGCAGTCTCCAGTTTTATAGATCTAACAGCCCAGGTTATGCAAGTAACTCCACAAAGTTTTGGAGTATCAAATTCATCAGTTTCTTGTTCTAAGACATACTTCTCCAATATTTCTTTATCCTCAATGTCCACTATGAATACTGACCCGGAACTGTATCCTATGGCTAAAGCCTGAAAACAACAAAACATAACATTGTTACAATTTGATTGGATTTTAACAAATGCATCCATTCATATCTCTGGTGTAAATGTAGCTTTATCTTAAACTAGTAATAATTCAATAGGAAATGCTATGTAGTGGGTATTTTTTACTTGAGACTAATTTTCTAAGTATTACTGACCTTTCCATCCGGCCTCCATGCCATTGCCTGTACAGTAACATCTTCTTCAGGCACAGGCAAATTCCATACTTTTTGCCAATGCAGTCTGTGGATTTGGACTTCCCCTGTAAAAACGAGCAATGCATAAGGTTCAAGCACAGCAATAGAGATGCTAATAAAGCAGAGTTAATTTGGTAAGAAATGTTTCGTACAGTGATAGGATAATGTGACGCTTACACTTTACAAAAAAGAAAACAAGGCTACGTTTTACGCTTTTGACAGTATACCTTTAAAATTGCTTAGAGCCAGTAAATCCAGTCTATTGCTCCAAACCATCAAGTCTACTTGAAAGGCAACATGTCTCTCCCCAACCTGTCTCATACCACAATGATACATTTTGTATTCTGGAAGCTGATATATTCATGGAACAGTGTTAAAAATATAAATCGCCCGAAGTTAAATTTTTTCGAAATTACACAAAAAACCTTTGAAAAACCAACAAACAAACCAAAACCGCCATTTTTTATGTTGTGTCAAAAAAAGTCGTTTGACATTTTATTTATTTTCGGTCATAAATCGATTATGGCCATTTGTGAATAAACCAGTGTCAAACATTTTATAAAAACACACCGTCGTTGTTTACGCCATTCGCCTATAACTAAGCATACACGAACAGATTGAGTACCTATTATGTTTCGCGGAAATTAAAATTCAGCAACACATTTACCTCACGCGTTTCTAAAATCATTGTTGCATGAAAGTTGAAACTTTGATGAAAAACTTGACATTGGCGTCTAGTCAGTCATCACGCAAGAAAAAAAGTTGTAGGAAATAAGGCTCTCCCCGTAGAGGGAGAAAGGGGACTTTCGGCGGGAAAGCGGAGACAACATGTTGTGCTCCAATTTTATTTTCGTTAAACTATGTTGTAAACTCGGTTAAATTGTGTAATTTTGGTGGAATCTTATTCAATTTAGTTCCGTGAATGTGCACAAGTGTAGTGAAAACAAAATTGAGTGTTAAACATGAACTTTCCGTCGTTCGCGCCGAAGATCCTTGAAGGTTATAGTAAAGTTGCCACCGCTTTACCATAGCCCCTGACTTGAACTAAAGGCCCGATCGGGCTAATTTCATGCAAAATACTTGATACTGGCAAGATGTACAAGATGTACGACGCCAAAACTATATTGAAGAGGGAGAAAGGAAATACTCTGTCTAGGGTCTAGGGGCTCTCCCACACAGGCGTGTAATTATCGGTTCATAGATAAATAATTATTGAAGGAGGGAGCTGGGTGTCTATTACTCAAAACAGCGATCGATTCTATCTCGATTCTAGATAGAAACCGGAATGAAACCTGTGAAGTTCCAGTAAACTTTTCTAAAACTTGTGAATTTAACTCGGTATTCTGCGAGCCAATGACGTCACACAAATGTGTCGATTGGTATCGAAATTGGTCAAATCCATTCAAACGTCTGGCTTGCAGAATACCGATTTAAGTTCACAAGTTTTAGAAAAGTTGACTGGAACTTCACAGGTTTCATTCTGGTTTCTATCTAGAATGGAGATAGAATCGATCGCTGTCTTTAGTAGAATAGACATTCCAGACGGAAGGTGACCGAAAAGTGGCGGAATGGCTACAAGCTGATCTAAACTGGTGCACCTGTTGAAAAGAGTGAGGTGACTGTGGTGCTCACTGAGGAGATCATGATCTTGGACGTAAACTGCTTTAGCGACCGACTTATGTGCACAAAGTTGATTATTGAAGGGGTTCCTACCCACTTGGTATCTTATGCTGCTAGCAAGGCTGATAAAAAGTCGTTCTAGTATAGACTCGGCAGGATCCTTGGGGCAATCCCGTTGTTGCTGGGGATCGGAATTTGAACGTGTTCATGGAGATTACAGGAAGGTACCTATATCCTGGGCGGAGCGGCACTCCAAGTGCCGCTGCGTAAAAAGTTCTGAAGGTAGCCTTCTGTGCGCGTACCGTAAAAGGCACCAACTTTGCCCGTTTTTTTTATAAAATCGAAAAAAACTCCTTCTTTTTCTATAGGAACATACATTTTTTATTTATTTGTAAGGTGTATTACGATCATATGGTGCATTACATAACTATTTGAATAAATATATTACACTTTTTTTTTCCATTTTTTCTTGATTTTGATCGCGGGCAAAATAATCCGCATTTGTGACCAACATTGCCCACGCCTATTTTTTGACTTAATTCGAGTCCTATTTATACGTAATTCAGATAATATCTAGAAAAATATATAATCTAGGCCTAGTCTTTAAAATTTTGTTTGTAGCATAAGCAGTTTTGCAGTAAAATCAGTGGGCAATGTTACCTAGCAATTATTACTCTTTTCCATACAAATCCTAACAAGCTGTTGTAACTCTCTAGGGTTGTCACGTGTCTATTTTATAAGTTTCGAATGTTGCGAATATCAGAAATGCTATGTAAATTAGAATTTAGTATTATAAATAAAAATATATTATCAAAGTTTGACAAACCAAGTAACTAAGTATGTATTTGTTATAATTTTTAAGGAAAACACTGTTTTCTTAAAAATTATAACGAATACACTATATTTTGCAAATTACACAGTGACTGATGTTTGTGATTGTTTAGTTTGTTTCAAGAAAACAATCTAAATGAAACAAAAGAAAAATGATAAATTGGGATCCTCATTTTTTTGTGTCGGTTAAAATGAAATTTTGGCAACCCTATGTGCTTTTTGATGAAGGGCAAAGTTGACAAGAATAGGTCTGAACAGTTCAGGGTATCTTTGCCCACCGCCATTACTGTTGTATTTTAAGGCTTAGAATACTGAAACCTAATCAAAAATGCTTTAAAATTGGTATTCTATAACATACAGAAAAATCAACTTTCCTGCGTTTTCGCCGTGATGTAAAATTCACTCTAAAATATCTGAAAAATTTGCCCGCAAAAAACACATCACATTCGACAAGACCTGACCTGACAGGTGACTGAACGAAGTTGGGAACCATGGCAATGCATCATGTTGTCAGATACATAATCTACTTTTCTGCCAATTATTAAATATAACCATAACGCTAAAATATTTTTCAATATTAACAGATTTGCTTAGATACTGCTTTTTGGGCAATGTTTTGGTGTTGGCAAAGTTGGTGCCTTTTACGGTACCCACGCCATAAAGCGTCCAGTTGCAAACGGGAACATCACTCGGATGATGAAGAATAACGCGCTTATGTGGCAGAGCCTTAAAACTTTAAAAATCGAGCGAGCAAGATGTACTAGGTACTAGGGCTTGCATTATCCGTTCACTTTTGGCTATCCGGATAATCCGGATATTAAAATTACATTATCCGGATAATTCGGATAATTCGGATAATTTTTGAAATTTAATAAAATTAAGCAAACAAACCTTACTACAAAGTTTTAATTGATAAAAACAAAGGTTTTTAATAGATATATACATATTTCAATAGTTTCATAAGTTTTCTCGAGATCTCGGTGGGCAATATTGATTTTTATTTCGATTTAAGCTGTTGAAGCAGTTGCTGAAACTCTCGAAAAATAAGTACTTTCCTGTGCGGTAGCCGCTCGCGCTGTATCGAAGCTGCTTACACTATTAATTTATTTACATTCTCGTTGACCTTTTCTTGAGCCAGATCAAATTTTTACTAGCCAGTTACCAGGTTGTAAGAAATTCTATATCTATTTGACAAATATTTTGGGTACTGCTATCGGTTCAACCGTTTTTAGTCGGAAAGTCAATAAGATGTTGTCTTTGTACCGCTAAGAACACTGCTATTTTTCAACTGGATTCTTAGTCCAAGACTCGTAGTTGAATTTTGTCTTGTTTTCGTAGGTTCCAATGGACATTCCAATAGAGGGAAAGGCCAAAAAGTGTTCAGAGTATCGTACGATCAGCTTGATGAGCCACGTACTCAAATTCCTGGCTATCATCCATAATAAGAAACATACACAATGTGATGATAAATTGGGAGATAGTCAGTTTGGTTTCCGGTCAGGTATAACGTAAAAAATACGAGAAAGGGTTTGATCGCGTCAAACATGATATCCTATTGCAGCGCTTGATCGACGTTGGTTTGGATGGCAAAAACAGACTCAGAGTCATTAACACCTTGTATTGGATCCAAAGGGCCGCGGTCCGAGTCAAGGACTCAGAAACAGAACTATTGAAAGACGGCGTGGAGTCAGACAGGGCTGCATCTTGTCTCCCCCGTTGTTCAATTTGTACTCGGAGGCGATAATATCGAAAGCGCTAGAAGAATATGAGGTCGATGTTAAAGTAAACAGAAAAATCGTGAACAATTTAAGATATGCCGATGACACTGCACTTGTAGCCTCATCAGAGCTGGACCTACAGATATTATTAGACAGAGTTAATGAGTACAGGTTGAAAACAGGGTTAAGTATGAACGTGTCTAAGACTAAATTTCTGATAGTATCAAGGAACTATAATACTTCAATCCCAGAATCACTGTCGCAGGTTCAGATATAGTGCGGGTTCCAAAGGTTAAATCAGAGGTATTTATACTTTTGTATGGGTTAATGAAAAATGGGATAGCAAACAAGAAATTCGTACTCGGATTGGAAGTGCCCAAGCCACCCTAAAGTAAATGGGTAAAGTTTTATGCAGTCGCCAACTATCCATAAAGCTCAGAGTTAGAATACGCCAGTGTTATGTGTGACCAGTAGTAATATACGGTAGTGAAGCCTGGACTGCGAAAGTCAATGCACAAGGGTTCCTTGAAGCTTTCGAGATGTGGTGCTATCGTAGAATGCCACATGTTAGCTGGACACAGAAAGTCTCCAACGTGCGGGTACTCCAACGTGTCGGCAAGAGACGCGAGTGGCATCCTTGGGTCAAGTTTTGCGACACGAGAAATACGAGCTTCGCCAAATAATAATGATGGGCAAAGTCGCAGGCAAGAGACCCGTTGGACGAAGAAAGAAGTCGTGATTGAAAAACATCTGAGAGTGGATGAACATTTTCAGCTTGGAACAACTTTTTCGCTTGGCACAAGACCGGAACAAGTTCGCTGGGCTGACGGCCAACCTCCAGTTGTGGGGTGGCACCAGAAGAAGAAGGAGAATGGATATATTAAAGTGGATTTTCGAAAGAAATGGATACACGACACTGATAAAATAAGTAAAAACTAAAACACTAATGAATTGCAATAATTGTCAACTTTGGATAATTCTAACTATGTCTGTGATTAAGCGAGCGAGCGAAGCGTCTCTACTTCAAGTCTGGCAATATTTGTTTTCTGTTACAGATGGTTAGTTTGTTACTTCTCCTCTATGGGAGTATTTTTTAACCGACTTTGATGAAACTTGATATACAGATTCTATGAGCCTATACATTTTTTTGGTGGCGGAGGATTTTAAATTGGTGGAGTATTTATCCCACAACGGGGGCTCCTTGATATCTCTTCACTATGAGATCCGTTTTCAAAGATTCTTTTTAGTTATAAGGTATTTTATTTATACCTTTAACTCCCAGAAAAATATTATGAATTTCTAATTAGGATCTTCGGAATGATGAACAGGATAGCTCATCCAAATACAATAGATTGCTCACTTATCATTTATCAACTTCTACCTCTAGAATAAACCCTTTATCCACGAGAACAACAAGGTACTACATAGAAGTCGCTCCTGGTACTACTTTTTCATCACTAACTCTCCATATTTTCATCTTCTATTACTTGTTATTTTAAGGTGTCTATGTAAAACCTATGAAAGTACTCCTAATAATAGTTTGTATTTGTTTGTACATGCAAAGTAATTATCCGAAAAATCCGAATTATCCGGATAAAAAAGTCAACTAAATCCGGATATTAATTTCGACGGATATCCGGATAATATGGATATCCGTTATCCGGATTGCAAGCCCTACTAGGTACCTAGGCAATGCAAGTGTTGACTTTCGGCGGGAAAGCGGAGACAACATGTCGTGCTCCAATTTTATTTTCGTTAAACTATGTTGTAAACCCGGTTAAATTGTGTAATTTTGGTGGAATCTTATTCAATTCAGTTCCGTGAATGTGCACAAGTGTAGTGAAAACAAAATTGAGTTTTAAACATGGACTTTCCGTCGTTCGCGCCGAAGGTCCTTGAAGGTTATAGTAAAGTTGCCACCGCTTTACCATAGCCCCTGACTGAAACTATAGGCCCGATCGGGCTAATTTCATGCAAAATACTTGATACTGGCAAGATGTACAAGATTTACAACGCAATAATTGAAATATTCTAAAACTTGACCCTGGCTGTTCCAAATTGGCCATATCGGTCTCAGACCGAAATAAATAAAAAAATAAAATGCAAGTGTTGAAAGTGTTCTGTTGGTTCACTCACAGTTCGCGGAATGTTTCCAGCTTTTGGAAGGTCTTGATAAGCTAACCAGTGAGTGCAAAGGTGTGAATCTGGAAAAATGACTGAAAATACTCATACCATGCAGGAGGACATTATAAACTGCCTAAATCAGCAGCTCAGTGAATACGAACTATTGAAAGCAATGTACCCAAACGCAGGTGATATTATTTTAACTGATAAAGGTGTTATTCAAGAAATTAAAGCTTTCATTGAAAGACAATCTGAATACACCCCGAGTAATTTAGATTTCGTAGTGAAATTGGTTATTGATGACTTAAAACTTGAAATTTTTATCACTCTACCTATCTCTTACCCAAATGAGGAACCTGATGTTTTAGTCAGATGTAATCAAATGAATCGCCAGGAAGAAAGCAGATTAAATACAGAATTATCAGAGTATATTAAAGTTATACAGAATGGAGATGTGTGCATATATTCTGCTATAACATGGATACAGGATAATATAGAAACATTTACACAAAATGAAAAATCGTCTGGTCAAGAATTACTTGATAATGTTACCCCAACTGAAGATAAGTTTGCTCGACTCTGGATATACTCTCACCATATATATAACAAAAAGAAACGAGAAGAAATCATTAAAAGAGCACGAGAATTGAAATTGACTGGATTTTGTTTGTCGGGTAAACCAGGAGTCATTTGCATCGAAGGAGATGATAGTTCTTGCCATGAATATTGGAGAGATATCAAATCGATGAATTGGAAAAAAATTATGATACGGAAAACAGAAAGTTTTGATACTGAAGAAAGAAAATTTGGCAACTTTGTTGAATTACAACTTGAATCACCGATAAATGCAAAACATGCAAATATGAGTGAATTTGCTAAGTTTATGAATGAACATGATTGTACCCAGTTGTTCAATGAATTCTTTGGGCTTAATAATGACTGAATTTTTACCACCCCACGAAAAAATTGGGCTGTTGGGTGTGAATTGGCATCATAGCTCACAAATGTATGACATGTGTTTTTGATATATCGTTTTTTGTTTTACTCTATTTAAACTGTGATTAAACTTTTATTTTTGTTTATTTGATGGAAATCATTGATGGAAATATAAATATTAACACTTCCAAAGTATTTAATTAGTTCCAATGATAGTAAGCTTCGAGCATGAATGGATAATAATTTTCCTTGTTAATCAATGTACCCACCAAACACATATACTCCTAGCGGAGTGTACCTAACTACACCACTGCTTGCTAACACCAAGTCAGAGTATTTTTATCAGTATGGAAAATCCTGTCGTCCTAGGTCCTAGAGCCAGCGCTCCATGTAAAATGCAGTCTGCAAAACCCAATGGGCACTGCCATACTGCCATCCAATGAGCAGCATTATGCCGTCGTGCAAAAAAAAACTTACTTCAAAATAACTCAAACGTCAATGTCACTTTAAAAGTATAGTGTTGCTAGCTTCTTAAGAAATCGGCGTTTATTGTCACAGTATTCTATACTTCCGTGAAGTTCCGTGCAATATTAGTACAATAACTAAAGTCAATAATCAAAGGGACAGTCTACCTACTTTTTTCGCCATACAAACTTCAAAACAAGGAGGAAACATATTTACATTTTCCCGGGTCTTGATCGCGTATTATTTATTTTCTTACCTCGACGTTTCAACCATGTTACAATGGTCTTGGTCGCGAGGGGACTACGTACAAACGTAGTCGACTGTTGCCTCCTTGTTTTGAAGTTATTAGAAAAAATATGTTTATGCCATTAGTCCTAGATCATTCATGCCTTTGTCCCTACTCCCTACGTTTGATTGTTTTAATTTTTCTAAATTTGATGAGGTGGAACACGCAAAGCGAGCAGATGGCGCTCTAGTCGACTGAGCTTTTTTTTAAAATTTTGTGGTCTCGCCTGTACTGTGAAGTCAAGTTGGAGTCTTTGTGTTTTTAGTGTTAAAATTATCTTAAAATAATCCATTTAAGTCGGTGTCTTGTTTAGTCTCAAAGAAAAACATCGTAGGAAAAATTCTCCTACTAAATTGAGGCATTTTAATCCTTCCTACTTATCCTATCCTATCCTACTAATATTATAAATCTGAAAGTTTGTTTCTATGTTTGGATGTTTGTTACTCTTTCACGCAAAAAACTACTGAACCGATAGCGATGAAACTTGGAATATTGATAGCTGGACACCTAGAATAACACATAGGCTACTTTTTATCCCGTAATTCCCGCGGGATCGGGACTTACGCGTGTGAAACCGCGGGGCGCAGCTAGTTAAATATAAACGTAAACATAAATGAAACCGCCGAGAAGACTTTCGGCGGGAAAGCGGAGACAACATGTCGTGCTCCAATTTTATTTTCGTTATACTATGTTGTAAACTCGGTTAAATTGTGTAATTTTAGTGGAATCTTATTCAATTTAGTTCCGTGAATGTGCACAAGTGTAGTGAAAACAAAATTGAGTGTTAAACATGAACTTTCCGTCGTTCGCGCCGAAGATCCTTAAAGGTTATAGTAAAGTTGCCACCGCTTTACCATAGCCCCTGACTTGAACTATAGGCCCGATCGGGCTAATTTCATGCAAAATACTTGATACTGGCAAGATGTACAAGATGTACGACGCCAAAATTAAATTGAAGAAACTTGAAATATTCTAAAACTTGACCCTGGCTATTCCAAATTGGCCATATCGGTCTCAGACCGAAATAAATAAAAAAAAAACCGCCGAGAGATGTGAAAATACCTAAAATACCAACTATTTGACAGTTCTTATTTCAAAGAAGATCGACGTTTTTCCTTAGGGATTTTACCTGGGGGTTAGAGGTACCTTAATTTTATTTTATGTGCCATCGCAAACTACGAGACATGGATTATTCAATTGATTTATGCGAACTAAAGCCATGGTGTTAGTATTTTCGTCCTACTCTTGATAAATTAAAATAAATAAAGTGTATGTAATTACCCCTGTGTTTTTTTTTTCATTTTCTTATTAAATCAGAATGGGGAGGATCACTCACTTTTTATCCCGGCAGAGGACGATGTTCGACAAATCTAAGAAGACCGTTCAAAATGGACCAGCTATGTTTTACAGATATCATATTCGGCACTCCAAACAATTTGGGGGGCGGATCGTCTTACATAAATTTTTAACTTCTAACATCGGAGGTCCGAAAATGTTTCACATACCATTTTAAATCATAATGATCATTCTTCATATTTTTTTTTAAAACATAAAATTTAAAATACATAATCATTGAAATTCATAATATCACTATTTTGAATTTCGTTTTTACTAAAATTTGTTTTAATAAATTTCTTAATCATAAGTTTTTTATCCATATTATTGAAAATCATAATGTCTAAATTCATACATTTGTTTCGCCTACTATTGTTATCTTAACGTGTATTTTTTTTCAAGTTGGAGTACAACGCGGTACTCGAACTTGCAAAAAAATACACGGAGCACACCGACTCGGATAGGTTAGGTTTATGTTAGAACATGATTACACGCAGCGCCTAATACTATACATAAAAAAAGCGTGATTTATCTTAATCATAAGTGTTTTTATGAAGATCGACAGAACACAAGTCAAAAACAATCGAAAATTTCCGTTAGAGTTTGATAATGGGGTAGTTCATAAAAGAAGTTTTGTTACAGTTGCCTTTATTAATATGAATAATCTTAGTAACACATTATAAATTATAGCAATATGATCATGAGAGTTATAAAGAAAAAAAAATCTGAAAAATAAAATTATGATTTTAAAAGGTTCTTGGTATGAAGTTCTTGGTATATACAGTATGAATAAAAAAATTATGATCACTAACTGTTATGAGCTCCGATGGTAGTAATAAAAATGTCTGAATAAAAAAAGTATGAAAAGTAAAATTATGAAGAGTAATTATTATGAATACAAATCGATAGTAAGACAAAGGATATGACTTAGAATTTTTAACCGACTTCCAAAAAAAAGGAGGAGGTTCTCAATTCGTCGGGATATTTTTTTTTTATGTATGTTCCCCGATTACTCGAAGATGCCTAGATCGATTTGGATAATTCTTTTTTTGTTTGAAAGGAGATATATCACAGTTGGTCCCATAAAAAATTGGTGAAGATCGGATGAGGATCTTCGGAGTGAGAACATGATTGCACCTCGAGAGTGCAGCAAAGTGCTCAGTTTTTTATTTTCACCAGTGGAATAAGGCCATAAAGAATAGATACCGATGAATAAGAATATGGTTTCAGAGTCACCACATCTAAAACCACCTTCTCATCACAGAACTCCTCAACGGTTAAAGTTATGGATACAATTTTAATGATTTTAGTGGTAGTTGAAAGTAGGTAATTAGGTATACTAATGAAGTCGGTTAAAAAGGATGAAATAAAAAAATAATTTAAAAAATTAAAAACCGACTTCAAAAAAAAAAAAAAAAAAAATTAAAAACCGACTTAAAAAAAACATAAAATAACCTCGCCTACGTACAGTGCCACCGACTTATCTGTTATGTAATCTGAAGTCGGGCAGCCAAACTACTTACAATCCTACTCAACCAACCCAGTAAATCTGCCCGACTTCAGATTACATAACAGATAAGTCGGTGGCACTGTACGTAGGCGAGGTTATTTTATGTTTTTTTTAATATGTGAGCTGATTGCTTGATTGATTGATGTGAGTGATTTTATGTGATTTTTATGGACCCAACAATTTGTTACACGAACTTATTTCAATCGCAAGTTATGAAATATGGATTATTCGATTGATTACGTAAACCTAAAGCCATGGTGTTAGTATTTTTGTCCTACTCTTGTTATGTTAAAGATATTAAATGTTAAAGTTTCACATCTGGGAGTGTTCACACAAAACACCACCAGATGTCGTTACTTGTCTCGAATATCCATAAATCTGGATTTGTAAAACTAATAAAGGGCTACAGAATTCCACGTATCGGTCCAGAATTTATAAAGAAAAGAATTATTTTTAAGTAATAAGATTTATTGACTGAAAGATGACTTGACTAACTGCCATATTGGTATACCAATTCAGATTTATAGATATTCAAAACAAGTAACGACATCTTGTGGTGTTTTGTGTGAACACTCCCAAATGTGAAACTTTAACATCCAATATCTTTTAACTTAACAAGAGTAGGACGAAAATACTAACACCATGGCTTTAGTTTGCTTAGATCAATTGAATAATCCATGTCTCATAGTTTACGATGGCACATATAATAAAATTAAGGTACCTCTAACCCCCAGGTAAAATCCGCCGATTAATTAAAAAGAAGATCGCCGAAAAACGCCGATCTTCTTTTTAATTAAGTTATGAAAATTTTTATTCGGAAAGTTTTGGCTTTTCAAATCATTAAGTTGGCATCACTCACTAAAAGTTGGAATGTCCATCGGGTTGTTGTCGTTTGCTCGATCGATTTTTTATTATTGAAATTCACGTAAAGGCTGAGGATGTGAGATTTCTGATTACTTACATAATTACGAAGTATTCTTCGACTCCACATTCCATGGAATCTGGCAAAGTGCTTGAAGAAGACATATCTACAAATTCAGCATGTTATTCCACATAATTGTCGGCGTTACCGCTGTTAAATTATTATTCATTGATATTTAGTAAGTGTTAGTTCGAGTTTGGTGTCTATTTACTGTACTTTATTTAATACAAATACGCTCTGTAAAGTAGAAGGAAATTTTGTTAGGAAATCATGAGAAAACTGGGATTATCCATGAGCTTTGTAATCTTTAATAAATCGCCAAAATCCCTTTGCAAGTTAAGTGTAAACCGTGGTTTATTTTGTTTGAGAAGATGCTGATGTCATTCAAAGCGCGTGTTTGGTCCAATTCGCGTTTAATCCAATCTGAAGTCCAATTCGTGGTTAGTTCACTTCGCGGTTCGTGACTTCCGTAGTTTATATCAAAAGTTGTTTACCTAGATGTCCGGAACTACCCCTGTTTGTTTTGATTACCTACCATCCTCGAAACAGGTACCTATTGATTATTTTAGGTTAAAAGTTTATTTAAAACTCTCTGTTTCCTAGAGTTAGAGGTCAAATACCTATATTAATCATATTTACATTGATTGGGGTATGAGGTAGTGGGAAAGGTAAAATTATGAACATTTATTTGAACTATTCTAATATACCTACCTACCTACTAATATACCTACTAACTTATCATTAGGGTTCCGTACCCAAAGGGTAAAAACGGGACCTTATTACTGAGACTTCACTGTCTGTCTGTCTGTCCGTCCGTCCGTCCGTCTGTCACCAGGCTGTATCTCATGAACCATAAAAGCTAGACGGTTGAAATCACAGAAGATGTATTTCGGTTGCCGCTACAATGACAAATACTAAAAACAAAATAAAACAAATATTTAAGAAGGGCTCCCATATAACAAACGTGTTTCAAAACCTACAAGGGAATTTTATTGCCATCTGAGGTCGCTTCTGATTGGTCAGAGGCAAATCGAGTAGGTCGTGGAATTCCAGATTCCGTATCCAAATGTCATAGTGGTACGGAACCCTTCGTGCGCGAGTGTCGCACTTGCCCGGTTTTATTTTTTATTTAATAAAACAACAATTGAACAAACTAAAAATTGGCCTCTTTTTTGACAATTGGACTAAACTCACTTAAATACATTTAAAGACAATTTAAAACCTACCTTAGGTAGGTACACTGCCGGCCAAAAGTTTGAGACCACTTACATTAAAGAAGGAAAATGCAATAAAACTCAAGTATAAAGCAAAATTTTTAATTATTAAGTAAGATACTTATTTACTAATACAGATACATCTAAAAGGAAACAAAAAAGTTAAAGTAATATCAACTATTATGTCTTTAAGCTGTTTATAGTTAAAACGGATTTTTCGTCAAAAAAGCCTCCTTTGCATTTTATAACTTTTTTAACTAGCCTGGGCATACGAGCAATTAATTTGTCGATGGTTTCTTGCGAAATATTGTTGCAGCTTTCTTGTAAAGCCTTCCACATGTCGTATTGCGACGAGGGACAACAAATGCGCACATTTCTATCAAGCTCTTCCCATAAAAGCTCAATTGGGTTAAGATCGGGGCTCTGGGGGGGGCCACACCATGTTTTTTAACACCCCTCTTTTTTCTACATTTTCTAAATAACCCCTGCATAATTTAGAACTATGTTTTGGGTCATTATCTTGTTGGAAAAAAATCCCGTTCCAATCAATCTTAGACCAGACGGAACGGCATTTTGCTGTAGTATCCGTTTGGAGTGCTCCTTTTTCATAATTCCTTCAATAAGTACCAAATCTCCGGTTCCATGGCCTGAGAAGCATCCTCAGACCATAATGGAACCACCACCATGCTTGCCAGTAGGCACCACACAGTCTGGCATCATCTTTTCCTCGGCGCTACGTCGAACAAAAATTCGTCGTTTTGAACCAAATATCTCGAATTTTTATTCGTCTGTTCAAATAATTTTTTTGAAGTCTTCTTCAGTCCAGTCTCGATGGATAAGGGCCCACTGCATCCGTTTCTTATTGTTTTGTGGAATTAGTAGTGGTTTTCGAATGGCAACGCGACCAAATAGATGAGCATCTCTCAATCGTCTTTTTACCGTAGTCAATGACACTGGTTCAGATCGGGTTTTGTTCACTTCTGCGCGAATTTCTGGAGCAGTTAGGGTCTATTCCGCTTGCTGGTAACCACGATGTAATAATCCTCGCTAGAAGTGGTAGCTCTCGGCCTTCCCGATCGCGAACGATCTTGATTACTGCCAGTTTCCTTGTATTGGGTTATTGTATTATGAACACAAGTCTTCGACGACTTGAGTTGAGAGGCAATTGCACGTTCAGATTTACCTTCGTGTAAAAGAACTATAGCAGAACGGGTTTCACTGCTAATTTCGCGCACTTTTCCCATTTTAAGATATCTCCACTGTAACAAGGACGAGCTCAGACTAACCAAGATAGAGAAAGATTAACTCCATGAAAACTAAGGAAATTAGGTAATATATTTTAGGAAGCTTAAATAATCTACTCTTTGACGTTAACCAATACAAAACCAAAATAATGAGTAAGGAGCAGCTCATAAAAATATTACAATGAGAATACCTCCTGATCCTTGCGCGGCACTCATTGATGTTTTGAAACAAATGACCTTTCTGGGATGATAACTCAGATATAGGTACAAAAAACATGACCCTTAGGAATTCTCCAATAACAATAGAATACGCAAGTGTTCCAATAAGCTCTTTGTCTTATGTAGTTTTTAAATATTTTGTTATTGACAAAGATATTTACAAGTGTCTCAAACTTTTGGCCGGCAGTGTATGTAGGTCATATATTGTTTATTACACCTATTTAACAAGCATAACTTTTGTATTCTAATCTAAGTCTTTTCTTTAATTTCAGCCATTCAACTGATTTTGAAGTTCATAGAAATTGGTTAGCAGTCACACACAATCTCACTTTTGACAAATGGTACTATGATAAGTCTTCAGAATGGACGCTGGATTACCCTCCTTTATTTGCCTGGTTTGAGTATGGCCTATCGTTTGTCGCAAAACAATTTGATCCTAAAATGCTGGAGCTAAATAACTTGAACTATAAGTCGGATATGACCATACTTTTTCAAAGACTTTCTGTGATTGTAATGGATTTTTTCTATATTTCTGGAGTACACAGGTAAATAATCATATTAATTTTATTTAACTCCTAGTTGACTAGAATCTATAATTATAATTAAACAAAAACAGGCCAAAAAGTCTGCGCTTGGACACAATATAACAAAATAAGTCCACATCATTTGGGAGAACCATTTAAAAATGAACTTATTTTAATCTACATCTACACTAATATTATAAAGAGGAAAGATTTGTATTTTTGTGTGTGTGTTTCGTATATTTGTAAAAAATAAAATCAAAAACTACTGGACTAATTTCAAAAATTCTTTCACCATTAGATAGCTACATTCACCCTGAGTAACATTGGCTACTTTGATTCCGATATTCCCACGGCATCGAGACTTACGCAGGTGAAACCGCAGGACGCAGCTAGTGTTATATAAAATAGCTTCATAAGGTCCCCAACTAATGTTCTGTATGGTTTTGGCTGAAAAATACAGCTTATTTATAGATAAATGCTTTATTGTTCCGAAACTTAAATTAAACAAATAAATAAATAAATAAATAAATAAGTTCTGTGAACAACACACAGCGCCATCTAGCCCCGTGGTAAGCGACTAAGCTTGTGTTACGGTGACTAGACAACGGATATAATACTTAAACTTATTTTTCTTTTGTAAATACATACATTTTATACATAGAAGGACACCCAGACCAGACACAAATATTTATTTTTAAGCATAAATACTTGCACCCGGCGGGAATCGAACCCGCAACCTCCTGCATTGCAGTCGGGCTCTCGCACGACGCGCCACAGAGGTCGTCATTACTTATAATATTACTTACACAGAAAAACTTAAATGGGCGGCCTTATCACCTTAGGGCGATCTCTTCTAGGCAACCAATAAACAAATAAAAAAAATTAAAGTAACTTAAATTTCTTGATTGAGTTCCCCACAATAACAATACCAAGTACCAATGCATATTTACTTAGTATAGTTACAATCTTATTGATGTTTAGACTATAGGTTATTGTGGAGACTGGAGCCTGCACTAAAGTTTTTTAAGTGATTAATTAATTACAGTGAAGTACTCTACTAATATTAACATTAATTTTCTATTAGGTCAATTTTATAAAGAAAACTTGAATCTTTTTACAAGCTTTTATTTTCTAATTTCATACATACCTACATCTGAGTTTTGTGAATATTACTTTACTTATCCAATTTCAGTTGCACATCGTTAGTAAGTCGTGGAGAACTACTCTCGTTCATTATTTTGGTGACCAGCCCTGGACTTTTGATGGTAGACCATATACATTTTCAATACAATGGGTTTATGTATGGAATTCTACTATATTCCATATCACATATTATCAAAGTAAGTGTATAAAGTTTTTTATCTATCATTTTAGGGTTTCGTACCTATGAGGGTAAATAGCACCCTTTCACTGAGACTCCAATGTCTGTCTGTCTGTCACCAGGCTATATCTAATGGACAGTGATAGCTAGACAGTTTAAAATGTCACAGATGTATTTCTGTTGCCGCTATAACAACAAATACCTACTAAACACAGAATTAAAAAAATATTTAAGTGGGACTCTAATGCAACAAACGTGTATTTTTTTTTGTGATAATGGTATGGAGCACTTTGTGAGAGACTTGACTCGTACTTGGCTAGTTTTTTATGAATAATGTCCTCTTTCCAGACAAACCACATACAAGCAGCGTTCTGGTTCGCCGTCCTGTTAAATCTAAAGCACATATACCTCTACATAGCTCCTGTGTACATAATATACTTGCTTCGAGCATACTGCTTCACGGTATCCTCTGTTGACGGCGTCCATACACCGTGGTATACATTCTCCACTTTGAACCTTATCAAATTGGGTACAGTCGTCGTAACTGTGTTCGCGGCTTCTTTTGGACCTTTCATTGATCATATTCCTCAGGTAAGTAAATAAAAATGTTACAGAAGAATACAGAAACGCCACTTAAAATTCTAGGGCTACTTTAATAATTGAGCGGCTTCTAAAATTAAAATTAGTGGTTATGTTAATGTTTGAATTCAGGAACTGTTTAAATATTTAAGTAGCACTCAAATTTGAATTGGCGTTTCAGTATTTAGACGTTAGAAATCCAAATACTATGATGAAGATAAATGTATTGCCATGAAACTCGGTAATATATAATCTATAATCCCGCGCTTCATCGCAATGTTCCTAAAAGTAGCCTATGTGTTATTCCAAGTCTTCAACTAAATAGAACTTGGAACTGGAATAACATGTCTATGTGTTATTCCAAGTTCTTCAACTAAATAGAACTTGGACCTGGAATAACATGTCTATGTGTTATTCCAGGTCTTCAACTAAACAGAACTTGGACCTGGAATAACATGTCTATGTGTTATTCCAGGTCTTCAACTAAACAGAACTTGGACCTGGAATAACATGTCTATGTGTTATTCCAGGTCTTCAACTAAACAGAACTTGGACCTGGAATAACATGTCTATGTGTTATTCCAGGTCTTCAACTAAACAGAACTTGGACCTGGAATAACATGTCTATGTGTTATTCCAGGTCTTCAACTAAACAGAACTTGGACCTGGAATAACATGTCTATGTGTTATTCCAGGTCTTCAACTAAACAGAACTTGGGCCTGGAATAACATGTCTATGTGTTATTCCAGGTCTTCAACTAAATAGAACTTGGACCTGGAATAACATGACGCAGCTAGTACTAAATTAATCATTATATTTTACTTTCCCAGGTCTTATCAAGACTGTTCCCTTTTAAAAGAGGTTTATGTCATGCGTACTGGGCACCTAACTTTTGGGCGCTCTACAATGTTGGGGACAAAGCATTACAGCACATTTGTAAGTAAACTTATTATTAGTGAACTTATTATAAAGTAGGTAGGTACTTCATTACTTTTCTTAGTTGTAATTTTGCTCAAAATGCTTTAGCACTATTATGCGCAGAGTCTACACGGATTGATGTCTTATAAGTAGCCTTATTAATAAATGTGGAGTTCATCAATCACCCAACCGTTTTAATAAACCCTATTATTAATAAGGTTTATTAAAACGGTTTGGTGATTAAACCCATTTATCGGTTGCTTTTATTATATTAAGCATTTTTGAACGCCCCTTTTTAACAAATTGCCATTGCAATTAAAACTAGCGGTTGTAACTGTCAACTTGTATAATATTCGTAAACGCAAAAATCATCGATTTCAATTGTTTCTATCGAGATTTGTTAGCAACAGAGTTACGTAATCAGCTGCCTAATCACAGCTATCGAAAAAAAACATTATTTAAGTAGATACCTACCTAATTTTCTTGTTTCAGTGCCAAGATTTGGTGTAAATGTGACTAAAACTGAAGCATCAATGACCGGGGGTCTCGTACAAGAATATGAGCACTCAGTGCTGCCACCTATAACGCCACAAACAACTATGTTGTTGACCGTGCTCGTGATGTTGCCTGCACTGTTTAAGATGTGGTGTCTTTGTGCGGATAGGCGGTATAGGACGATGAGTTTTGTGAGGTAAATATTTGCAATCTCTTCTTCCTTCCCTCTTCCCGTTATTTGGGGTCGGGTCTCCCTACCATCTTGGGCCAGGACGCCTTGGGTGGTCTCTAAAGCTATGAAGGTCTTTCATGACATTGGACCACCACATACACTTTGGTGGTCCCCCTTGGATATTCGGGGAGACGTAAGGCAGTTTTTACTACGGGGTCCTGACTGATTGAAGTATGTATCAGCACAGCCTAAACCACTGGTCCTAGAAATATGAAATTTGAAGGATATGTTCTCTGTGACGTGCAGGTATTCACTAAGCAGGGGTTTTTAGAAATTCTCGCAGAATCGAGAATGACGCGCATGAAACCGCGGGCCGCTGCTAGTTTTATATAAATGATGGCTGATTCCATTAGGGCTTGAATGACGAGATTTCATCTGGGAATTAGATTTCAGTGTCATCTATGAGCGTCCATGTAGGTACAAATGCTGTGAAAATACACAGCGCCATCTACCCCGATGTTAAAGTCCAATGCGCCACAGAGATCGTCGCACAGACACACATATTGGTACATCTATACTAATATTATAAAGAGGTAACGTTGGTAACAATTATGTATGTATTTTCCGGGTAATCTCTGAAACAACTATACCGATTTTAAAAACTCTTTCACCAATAGAAAGCCACATTATCGAGGAGCAACATAGGCTACTTTTAGTCCCGATATTCCCACGGGATCGGGATTTACGCAAGTAAAACGCGGGTCTGTGCTTTTTATTTATGAAACTGTTCAACTGTTCAAACTTGTTTCAGGTGTATTATAGTGTGTGCCACATGCTCTTTTATGTTCAGTTGGCATGTCCACGAAAAGGCTATTCTGATGATAATCATTCCACTTAGGTGAGTTGCAATTTATTTCCCGTTTAAGAGGGCTATTTAATTTATTAGTCGATGCTTTATTCTCCAAGTTGCTTATGTACTTGTCTGAATCTGAATAAACGTATTTTCTTTATTTTTTTAGGGGTCTGTACTCAAAGGGTAAAAACGGGACCCTATCACTGAGACTCCGCTGCCCGTCTGTCCGACCGTCTGTCACCACGTTGTATCTCAAGAGCCGTAATAGTTTTTTTACAGATGATGCATTTCTGTATAGCCGCTTAAACACAATACTAAAAACAAAATAAAACAATATTTAAGAGTGGCTCCTATACAACAAACGTGATTTTTGTCATAAAAACGCAACGATACCACGATTATTTTTTTGCCACTAGCAACATCTAGTGATGGAGTGATAGACTGGCGCCAGTGGTAAAATAAATTTTAACGTTCGCGTTGCGTTCACGGAATAGTTGGTCCAGTGTAAATTTTAGAGATCCATACCCAATTGTGATAGTCGTACTGAATCCTTCGTGAGCGAGTCCGACTCGCACTTGGCCGGTTTTTTTGCTTTCGTTCTTTAAATTGTTATATCTCTTTTGTTTCAGTTTTATGTCAGTACTCGGAGTGACAGATGCGAAATACTTTCTCCTACTATCAACGGTAGGCCACTACTCTCTTTTCCCGTTGCTCTACCCCAAAAATCTATTAGGAATCAAAATACTTATGCTCCTTACACACGTAGCGATCACTTTCGGGAACATCCCATCGCTTTACGAAGTTAGGAACACAAAGACAGTTAAAACTAGACCTCTAATGAGACTGCCTATGTTAAATTATATGGAATCTTTATACCTATATGGTTTGTTAATGTTATGTTTCTATGAGAATTCGTTTCATACGTTATGGGGTTTTGATAAGAAGTTACCGTTTTTACCTTTATTGATAAATTCTGTTTATTGTGCAGTTGGTGTAACTTATTTCTTTGTACGTTATTATATTTACTTTTTGACTTTCAATTTGAGTTGGGTGCCGACTCTTGTAACGACAAGTCTTTTGCGACACCTTAAAAAGAATAGTTAGATAAAAATAATTGAAGTCTTTTTTTAGGTTAAAAAAGAGCTTTTTTACATAATTGTTGTGAATTGTCTTGCATTTACCAATTTAGGATGTGTGTCTTCGGAACGCTGAGAAGGAGACACAAGAAACTCATGTTTTTTTGCTGTTATCATATTTTAGGATTAAATCGCTTTTTAATTTCAACATTAGAGAAACACCCCTTTACTTATAAACGATGACTAAGTTTATGTAACGTTTGTCTCTGTCTGATAGTTATCAACACAAAGAAGTAACAAAGTAAGTAGGTCTGAAGTTGCAGAGTTCTGCAACTTCAGATCACAGTAAAAGACGAACGTTACATAAAGTTAGTCGTCGTTTATAAGTAAGGGTTTAAATAAAAATGTGTGAACATCGCTCAAGTTATATAAGTATTAGAGATGGGCCGACTAGTCGGCAAATTATGCCGACTAGTCGTCAACTAACAATTATACAATAAAACCAATATTTATTTAATTAGTAGTACAGTTTAGAAGGTGGGTAGTCAGAAAAACGTAAACAAAACACGTCATAGTTTACATACATCATCTAAACTTCTAAAGTGTCATAACTATGCCTTGGCTCCATTTTTTTTTCCAACTATTATTTTTATTTCATCCATTTTTTGGAAGTTTCGCTACAGCTTTCGAAGTGCAAACTTATCTAAAAATAGCAACAATCGCCGAGTGATCACGATTAACCCAAATATCTCGGAATTATAATGATCTGCATTGCCGACTAGTCGGCAATTTTGGAACCGACTAGTCGGCTAGTCTGCTAGTCGGCAGAACCCCTAGTCGGCCCATCTCTAATAAGTATATAATAGTTAGTATGACTGTTCATAATTGGCATTATAAAACAGCCATACTAACTATTATTATTTTAATACACCACCTGCGATTCACTTCTGCATAAAACCGGGACCCAGTTAAATTATTTCTTTCGACGCATCCAGCTTATGGAAAATACAAGCACTAATCAGTATTGATCGGAGATAAGGCATAAAAGCCGTTAAATGTCTATGTTATTGGTATCATATTGGGCACCATATTACATGGCTAATAAGAGTGGTATTGGTTTAGTGGTAGATACCCCGACTTTCATTTCGAAGATCGTGGTTTCGAATTCCTGCCGATTATGTGCGCTATTAACGTCGCTTTTACGACGAAGGAAAACATAGTAAAGAAACCCACGGCTTGAATCACCCAAAAAAGAGCAGGAAAATCTAAGCTAATAATAAGATTCAATATAAATATCCCGTATCTCCGAGCGCTTGCACCTCATTGAAATGAACCATAATACCTAATAATACTTTTTTTATAATCAATTTTTACTAATAATACTAGTACTCCAAGGTATTTTACATCTGCCTACATAAGTTCTAAGTTTCATAGCAATCTGGGTACCTATTCTACAACTAAAATGTCTCAACTATGCTTCAGCTCTGTTCCAATGCTTTCAAAAGCAGCTCGTCAATTTCGCATAGTATCGGTAAAGCTTATGAAACGCTATTGATTTCTTGCAAAATTAACAACAATGGCTAAAAACCTTTTTGAAAAAAATTGTACATAGCTCAGGCATAGTTTGAAATCAGTATCGGGTTCAGTAGTTTTTGTATGAAGAGACACAAACTTTCACATATTAGTAGGATTTTAGATATGAATTGCCAAATTAAGAATATTGTTGCATTTGAAAATACTTTGTTATGTAAATGTAAGGTATTGTATCAGAGAGAAGCCTTATGAAATAGAAAAAAAAGCTAGTTTAAATAAATAAATGAATGAAATCTTAAAATATTTTTTTATTAGGCGAGGAGATTTAAAAATAGGGTACAACAGCTGAAAATAAGGCTTATTTTTTTATAACACTGTAGGATATTCAAATGAATTGATAATAATTGCTTATATTCTCTAGTTTTTAAGAAATAACATTTTATTTAGGTTAAAATAGTATTTAATTATAAAAAATGCAAAAATGTGAGGGTAAGTCTTGAATTTTGTCTGTTTTGTTACCAAACTTAAAGTGGTCCAATAAATAAAATTATGACGAATTCTATCAGTTTAATAAAGTTTTTGGAAAAAATACAGTCTCTCTATATTACTAAACATATAAAAAAGGAACAAAACATAATCAAAAACAGTTGAAATACAAAATTATCTCGATTTTGTTACCATCGGTTCTAAATCGAGTTTTATTTTTTTACACTAAGAATGTAATATGACCATTATCAAATGAAAAACATGATCAGAAGTCGTTAAATAATTATTATTTTAACCCATTTAGACCTAAAACTATTTTTTTTCGAAATGTTTAATTGTTTCTTTTAATTTTGCATATTAGAGGACCAAAAAACATAATTACGTTAAAAAAAATTCTTAGTCAAAAGGGGGGCTGGAAAATGCCCGTACCATATACGGTACGATAGGATCAAGGATAAGCAAAATAACGACATATTGATAAAACGTTTTTATTGAAATTATAAACCAAATATCTAATCATAATTTAAAAATTATGTTCTAATATAGAAGATATTACATAGCCATTATATACAAAATAAAACATAAAATTATATAAAATAGCATATGAATAGGTATATGTAAACTAGCACCGAGACCTAGTTTAGCATCCCTGGTGATCAAAAATTTTGTGACAATCCTTGATCTGGTTTAAATCTAAGAATAAAAATCCTGCTCTACTCATGTACAGCGTCCAATGTCCATATGGATGAAAATGCTTTGCATCCACGCCGACCAAAAATGAGTTTGCTTCTCAAGTCATGTGAGTTTTCCAGTACTAGTTGTCTGCCAAAGAAAAGCCACTTACTGACAAAATGCTCGTTATATTTCGTTATATTCATATAATTTTATTGTATACTTCTTATACCAAAGACGATTGGTAGATTCAGAGCCTTCTTCAATATCTTCTACACCATCTGTAGGTTGGTGAAGCTTTGCTTCCGTTTTATTCTGTGATGACCTGGTTTTGGTGTTCAAAGGACTCAATTTTTCAAATAATTATTGATTTTGTTTTGGTGAAAGCATAAATATGTCTGTCATGCTTGAGAACCTTGAATATTTCCGTTTTAGAATAAAGAAAAATCTTTTTCAATGGTCAAAAACACAACGGTCTGAGATAGTAAAAATGTGAAAAAAATTACGTGTATAGTCCTAATGTACCAAATAGGGTACACCATAATTTACGTCTCAATAACTATAAAACCAATAAATTATTTGGATATTGGATTATGTAATCATACAAAGAAGTTTATTACTTTTATTTTGAGACATATATAATATTAAACAAGTGCGAGTCGAACTCGCGCACGAAGGGTTCCGTACCATTATCTATACTACAGATTTTGTTTTGAAAGGTAATTTGCGGTTTACGATTTATGACGTTTTAAAAAAAAACTACCTACTGGATCTGGTTCAAACCAATTTTCGTTGGAAGTTTGCATAGTAATGTACATCATATATTTTTTTTAGTCTTATCATTCCATTAATTAAGAAGTTACAGGGGGGGGGACCAACATTTTACCACTTTGGAAGTGTCTCTCGCGCAAACTACTCAGTTTAGAAAAAAATGATTTTAGAAACCTCAATATCATTTTTGAAGACCTATCCATAGATACCCCACATGTATAGGTTTGGTGAAAAAAATTTTTTTGAGTTACAGTTCTTAGTATGGGGAACCCCAAAAATGTATTATTTTTTTCTATTTTTATGTAAAAATCTTAATGCGGTTCACAGAATACATCTACTTACCAAGTTTCAACAGTATAGCTCTTATAGTTTCGGAGAAAAGTGGCTGTGACATACGGACGGACGGACAGACAGACAGACAGACATGACGAATCTATAAGGGTTCCGTTTTTTGCCATTTGGCTACGGAACCCTAAAAAACATATGTTTTTAACTTTATTTACCTTCTGAAAGCAGTATCTCAACAGAAAAAAAATATCACTAAACGAATTCAATAAATGTACAACTACTAAGCTCGCTATTGAACTGATATATTTTTACATGATTAGCGCAATTCATCTACTTGCTAAAAACGCCAAAATACGAAATAAAATATTTGTGGAAATCTTCAAATATTTTTTAATAGCCGGTGTACCATCTACGGTACGTTAGGTCTAAATGGGTTAAATCAAAATCCAGTTTGGTTAGAAAAGAATTTCACCCGAAAATACTTAAAAAACCAATAAAATAATTGGGGACAGTAACAAAACCTACCAAATCTGACATCTGTCTGACATAAATCTGACAGAAATGGACTGAAAAAGTAACATAAAGTTTTGTTACTTTTTCAGTCTAACTATATGTTACCATATTTGTAGTAACAAAACCGAGGTAACATATTATGTTAACTTATCATTAAAAAATATTTTTTAACGGTTCAATTTCTTGGTAAGTTAAACTAAATATAACAATTTGTTGTGTACAAAACCAGGTATTTCTTAATTAATATGCATTATAAGAAATATGGGGATGGTATTAATTAAACAGCTACAAACCTGACAACAAATTTCTTCACAATGCAACCGTCGGCACAACTCACTCCAAAAATCGATGAAAAGACGTTTTTTTAAAACTGGCCGAGCTCTTGATCACAGTTTTACCATTATCCGAAAACAAAAAAAAATACTAATTATTCGTATAATCATTTATTTATTGCGATAACAAACCTGACTTGTCCGGAAGTAGCAAATTTTAGGGAAAAACATTTTTTTTAAAATTTAATTAAATAAACGTGGTTTTAAACTTTATTTTCCTATTTATCTTATTTATTACAGGTTTATTTTTGTAAAAAAAACAAAACCTGTCAAGGAGTAGTAGAAAATATTGTCAAAAATTAAATTTGAAATTTTTATTTCTACTGGGGACATACCGAAATGCAGGATCCTGTTTTAATAAAATAATCAAAAAATATTTAGTTTTAGATTTAATAAACTGAATTTATTTTATAACATAGTAGAAAATATTAATTTTTAAGAAAATGGCAAAACCTACACGAATAAATTGTGAAATTCGTAGTAAAAAAATAAAATATTTGGGGGACAGGCCAAAATGAGCGTTGTACCCTATTTTTGAATCTCCTCAGGTACAACTTAAATCCACTCGCGCCAGACATACCTAGTCAGTATTTATCTCTTAAGAGGAAAGGATACCTACTCGTTTTCCATGCAAACGTAGTCGACTGTTTCCTCCCTGGATAGAAACATTGGAGTAAATAATATGTTTATGCCATAAAATCGTTTCTCTTTTATTGTCCGAATGTCTGTCTGTCCAGTACCCCTACCATGAGTTACTACGTAAATACGTGCACTGTAATGTTAACATGGTCATTGATACGGAACCCTAAATGAACACTAGATCAACCAATGCATACACGCAACACGAACGTTAAGTCTATCACTCCATCACTAGATGGCGTTAGTGGTAAAAATACATCGCGGTATCGTTGCGTTTAATGTCAAAAATCACGTTTGTTGTATGGGACAAATATTTGTTCTTTTTAGTATTTGTTGTTATAGCGCCAACGGAAATACATCATCTTGAAAAATTACAACCGTCTAGCTATTACGGTTTATGAGATATATCCTGATGATCGACGGCCAAACAGCGAAGACTCAGTAATAGGGTCCGTTTTTACCCTTTGGGTATGGAACCCTACAACATGAGGTCTAAATCATATTTATATCATATCAGTCATATCGTATCGCTTTTGGTTGCCTAAATAATAGTCATAAGCATCGGAACGTCATATTTTCACGCTGCCAAAAGACATTAAGAGGTAAAAAAAACGCATTTAACTTACCTATAGCTAATTAGTCGGCAAATTATTGACTAGATTTTCTCAAACATGCATGGAAATAATATCATTATGTCAAAAGAACACGCGAATTACCAATTTTATAAACCCTCTACATGATGCTAGCCCACTAATATGGGTCAGCATGTGGAGACTGTATTGGTGTCGGCTTATGGTATGCGGGATGGATGTGATAATGGAAGTGATAGTTTTTAGAATAAAAACTATTTCCACATAATAAATTTTATTCTTCAAAATCATGCCCTCCTTTTTGCCGTATTCGGGTAAAAAACTTTAAATAGACAACCCTATCGCGAAATTTGACACTTATTTGAATTTAGAATATTTTCAGAACACAGGTATTGCTTGGTGATCTGAATTGCGTTTTATTGTGTCTTGGCAAGGATCACTATTATTTAAATGACGTTCAACAGTGTAGCTTCTGTACTTGTACTTTTTATGTATTCTGTGCTATAACACACTAGATCTGCTAGCTGATTACGTAATAATGTTGCAAATGTCAATTGGATTGAAACAATAGAAATGTTTCATTATCCATCATTTTCCGTGCTTCGGAAGGCACGTTAAGCAGTTTGTCCTGGTTGTGATCTCTGATAGCAGTCGTCAGGTCAAGTTAGAGTCCTCTAACACTAGGTGAGCCACACCAATATACGAAAAAAAACGATTTTGTATTACTAATTTGACAGTTTATGTTGCTGAGAGATGGTCATTGCAATAGAAACAGTATTGATAAAAAATATTTGTATGAAAATGCAGCTCTGTAAGCAAAGTGACAGACAGGTTGTAATCTCGATTGAAAGGGCTTTGAAATATTTCAAATAAGGCTTACAAACTCACAATTTTATATAGATATTTATCGAATCAGCAACAGCTTTGAAAAAGAAAATATCTGCAACTATTTTACAAAATTAGGCCCCTGTGCATCCCTTTAAACTTGCCTAAGATTCTTTCAGAATAGATACAAGCGATAACTCTTGTACCTACTAAGATCCACATATACAGACATATCTATACGATCGTAACGTAATTGTAAACGGCAAGACAGCGGTAATACAAGGCAAGGCTGTATGGACACGTCCGCATGTTGACAAAGAATAAAGAGCAACACGCCATCGCCACCGGCACCGATAGCGTTATGAATATTCATTGAACGAAGACTGCTAACGTACCGCGCCTAACGCCTACCCAGCGAGCGCCTGGAAGGAAGCTAGGCTTGGGTATTCTAATTTAAAACAGCTTGTACAAGGGCCGATTAGGGGTTGATTTTTCAATCGACAGACAAAAGATATGTCTGTCGAATAAAAACAAACATTACCAAAAAGAAACCTTCGATTGTTGGATTTCTTTTGTAAGTTTGTGGACGTATTTTTTCGAAGGTGTATCTTTTTATTGGACAGATATCTTTATCTAGCTAGAGAATAATCATTTTAATTAGAGAACAATGTATCTTTCACGACGACCTCTGACGCGTTGAACAAAATGCCTGACTGCAATGCAGAAGGTTGCGGGTGCGATTCCCGCCGGGAGCTTAGATTAAAACAAAAACCAAAAGATACGGTACCTAGTCTCGGAAAATGAGACAATAAAACTGCGTCTAGCTGACGCACTAGCCTCAGTCGTATGTCGAACCGTTGCCGCGAGAGCACGTGCTGTCACACTGCGATTATCTTTTTGACATCCATAAGAATGCCTTTTTGCTTATTTACAAAGCCTGAATAATTTTTAAAGACAAATATTTTAATATACCTAAGTACAATAATTTTATAAAAATGCATGTAGGTGTTTCTAGCTCATTTTTCGAATACGCAATGTTAGAATATACCGTATCTATATTTTTGGCCGGGAGCAAGTTTTGTGCAATAAATATTTGTTTCTAGTCTGGGTGATTAATTATTTAGTTAACCCATGTATTTACAAAAGAAAAATATAAGTAAGTATATCCGTTGTCTAGTCATCGTAACACAAGTTTAGTAACTACCATGGGGCTATATTGCGCAGTGTGTTTATTCACAAAATTTATTTATTCAATTGCACTATCAAATACGACCGAAAGCTCCAGAACCTCTTACCTACTATACCGTTCACATTATCTATAAACCATATCTACCTATTAATATTATACGCAACAATCTATATTATGGTAGATTGGTGGCGTAGACAATAAAGCAACGAATAGAATTGATCTTAATTTAATGTTATTGTTCAACGCAAAATGGAAATGCATTGTACTCGTATGAAGGTAGGTATACTGAAAAGCAATTAGTTACATTGTACCTATGTAACCCAGATTTCGATACAATGTGCCTACCTACCTTACCTAGATATCATTTATATCTAATCCACTCGATGCGCTACGAAATACGAGTCCACGAGGTCCCTAATATTACTTTACACACTAGACGTGCTACGTAAAACCGCATTTAGCGTAAGCTGAGCTGTTAGCAGATAATCCAGTAACATTACTGGATTATCTACTATTATCGCAATAGGTTTAGTATGTACTGTCTGCGTGGAAACGTGTTACAAATGTACAAAAACGACGTTACATGCTATAGCCCTCTACGAGACTATTCAGTAATAATCACATAATGGGACACTGCGACAAAATATCTACAAAAATCTACAGTAACTTAATGCAGTAACAATAATATTCCAATATCTAAAGAGGGCACTTGAGGTTTTTTTATACACGATACCTAAGTATAATTATGTTCTTTGACCACTATCTCAACTGATGGTAAGTAATGATATGGTCTAAGATGTATCACGCTCATCCTTTCTTTACCCACCAAGATACTATTGTAACTTGTAAGTCGTTTCTAAGATTAAGTACGTCAACGTGAACCTGACCACTTATAAAATATTTTCTATTTACTTTACGTCTCAAAATTTACCCCAAACGTGTCGAGGAGTAGTGGAAGTAACACCTAAAAACGACTGCGACACCGTACTCCTTTAGTAAAATACGTAGGTACCTACTTATTTCGTTTTTGTTCTTATCCAGAAATCTCGGAATATTTTTCTCGTTCATACATGAATTGGCAGGTAAAGTTATTCGTAATAGGTTCAATCGCTCGATTCATTGGATTGGAAGTTTGAAAATAAAAGTGAAATGGAGCGGAAGGCGATGTTCATTCAGATTGGTGATTCAACATTTTATTGCATGTCTCCAAATATTGTTATTATTATGCAAAGGTGAGGTGTGGTGTGGTACAGGTGTACTTCGAAGTTCGAACAAATAAGCTACCTACCAATATTTTGACGAAAACACTGAGAATATATTTCGTATGTTTTATGACACGTTTATTACATGTTTATATATGCATTTCATCCGTTTTTGAATATCAAAACGAGAAATGCCAAGTAATATCGATGGAAATAGTAAATACGTAATACTATGCTCATTACATACATAGGCAGGTAAATATATTTACAATAAACTAGCAAAGTCCCGCCGTTTCATCAGCGTAAGTCCCGATCCCGCGGGATTTTCCAAAATCCATTGCTTAGTGGATCCATTAGTGGACACACCACAAAGAACACACTCTCAAAATTTCATGTCTATAGGACCAGGCATCGGTTTGGGTTCTGCGTTAATAATTAGGTAGATCAGTCAGGACTTTAAATTTTATATTATACTAGCTGCGTCCCGCGGTTTCACCCGCGTAAGTCCCGAGCCCGTGGAAATATCGGGCTCAAAAGTAGCCTATGTTACTCAGGGTGAATGTAGCTTTCTAGTGGTGAAAGAATTTTTGAAATCGGACCAGTAGTTTTTGAGTTTATTCATAACAAACATACAGACGCACACCCACAAATACAAATCTTCCCTCTTTATAATATTAGTATAGATAGATAGAGGATAGTAGATCACAGATGTGCCTTGCTTGTAGGTAAACTGATAAGAAGATAATATAAAGAAGACATTATTTTTGTCTTTAAATTCCCAAAACTCAAAGCAATCTAACCGCGGGCGCAGCTTGTGATTTTATACCTAAAAAAAAGATTTTGCTGCCATCATAGCTACCTTCTTGCAAATCTGAAGATCGAAACTATTAAATGTTGTAATAGCAAATAGTAAACTAGTTATTCAATGCATTGAATGTGTGTTCCCATCCGGTTTGCGAGCGCACGTACCACAGTTTACGTCCATGGTACACCGGTTTATGACTGCCGAGTAGATTGAACACCGCTCCAGGCGAAGGATTATACCTACGTCGCTACGTGCTCCTTCACAGAACTCTATACTTCATCTCTACTATATCAATACGGAGTTGCTTTTGATTTCATCCCGTGCAATCGACTCGATCTTTATTAAATTTCACTTACTTTTAACCTAGATATTTTTTAATTGGACTGCAGTGCTGTACCTACTGGTTCCTTTACTTGATGATTTATTTTGTTGGATTCGATATTTGTCGATATCTTGACGCATATTATATTGTATTACAATCCTACTAATATTAATAAAAGATGTTTCAAAGTGAAGATGTTTGTACATAAACTACTGAATCGATTGCGATGAAACTTAAAATATAGGCAGTTGAAGTCCTGGAATAACTTTTTATCCCGATATTTCCTCGGGATCAGGATCGGGTGACGAGTGAAGCCGCCCATAGTTCATTTATAAACCTAGGAATATGAAATTATCAATAGTATATTCATGAGTTAGTTGTTTTTTGATAGGTTTGTACAAACAGTCCGGTTCGAATTGGTAAAATTGTTCGTTGAGTTAGAAATATGGTCAGTGATGCGTTAATGCTTTCTCTGTTCATACAAATGTTATTGAATCGGCCACAACTAGGGCTTGCATTATCCGTTCACTTTTGGCTATCCGGATAATCCGGATATTAAAATTTCATTATCCGGATAATTCGGATAATTTTTGAAATTGAATAAAATTAAGCAAAGAAACCTTACTACAAGGTTTGAATTAATAAAAACAAAGGCTTTTAATAGATATAAACGCATATTTCAATAGTTTCATAAGTTTTCTCGAGATCTCGGTCTGCAATTTAGATTTTTATTTCGATGCTGTTGAAGCAGTTGCTGAAATTCTCGAAAATGAAGTGCTTTTCTCTGCGGTAGCCGCTGTATCGTAGCTGCTGAAGCTTCTCTCGGGAACTCAGTATGATTCTTGTAGACACCCTCAATATTACATAAATCTTTAAAATAAAATCTACGTACGTAGTTCATGTTATTCTTTAAAAATATTAGAAGTGCAGCAAATTTTTGTAGTATTTATTGTACTTATATGAGCATATGCTCCTGCTTAGGGTCACCCAAAGGAAGTCGATACAATGATCCTTACATAATGTGTGTTATAGCTTTTTGGGTGAGAAAATTAATCATGCTAAAGAATCTTGGAGCACAAGCAATTGTAGATTTTTTTTTTATTATTAATTAATTTACATTCACGTTGACCTATTCTTGAGCCAGATCTAATTTTTACTAGCCAGTTACCAGGTTGTAAGAAATTCTGTATCTATTTGACAAATGTTTTGGGTACTGCTATCGCTTCAACCGTTTTTAGTCGGAAAGTCAATAAGAAGTTGTCTTTGTACCGCTAAGAACACTGCTATTTTTCATCTGAGTTCTTAGTCCAGGACTCTTAGGTGAATTTTGTCTTGGTTTCGTAGGTTCCAATGGACATTCCAATAGAGGCAAAGGCCAAAATATGTTCAGAGTATCGTACGATCAGCTTGATGAGCCACGTACTCAAAGTATTCTTGGCTATCATCCATAATAAGAAACGTACACAATGTGATGATAAATTGGGAGATAGTCAGTTTGGTTTCCGGTTAGGTATAACGTGATAATTACGAGAAAGCGTTTGATCACGTCAAACATGATATCCTGTTGCAGCGCTTGATCGACGTTGGTTTGGGTGGCAAAGACAGACTCAGAGTCATTAAGACCTTGTATTGGAACCAAAGGACTGCGGTCCGAGACAAGGACTCAGAAACAGAACTATTGGAAATACGGCGTGGAGTCAGACAGGGCTGCATCTTATCTCCCCTGTTGTTCAATTTGTACTCGGAGGCGATAATATCGAAAGCGCTAGGAGAATATGAGATCGATGTTAAAGTAAACAGAAAAATCGTGTGAACAATTTAAGATATGCCGATGACACTGCACTTGTAGCCTTATCAGAGCTGGACCTACAGATATTATTAGACAGAGTTAAGAGGATAGGCTCCATTCTTTTTCTCCATACAAACGTAGTTTTATAAATACATTAGAGCAAATATGTTTATGCCATAAAACTTATATCTGTCATGACTATGCATCTACCTTTTTATTTTCTTAATTTTATTATTTTTTATCATTATTTTAATTAGAAAAAAAAGGTGCATTGTCATGACAGATATAGGTTTTATGGCATAAACATATTTGCTCTAATGTCTTTATCCAGGGAGGAAAATGTAAACAACGTTTGTATGGAGAAAGAGAATGGAGACTATCCTCTTAATGAGTGCAGCTTGAAAGCAGGGTTGAGTATGAACGTGTATAAGACTAAATTTCTTGTAGTATCAAAGAACTACTTCAATCCCAGAATCACTGTCGCAGGTTCAAATATAGTGCGGGTTCCAAAGGTTAAATCAGAGGTATTTATACTTTTGCATGGGTTAATGAAAAATGGGATAGCGAACAAGAAATTCGTATTCGGATTGAAATTGCCCTAGCCACCCTTAAGTAAATGGGTAAAGTATTATGCAGTCGCCAACTATCCATAAAGCTCTGAGTTAGAATACGCCAGTGTTATGTGTGGCCAGTAGTAATCTACGGTAATGAAGCCTGGACTGCGAAAGTTAATACACAAGGGTTCCTTGGAGCTTTCGAAATGTGGTGCTACCGTAGAATGCTACGTATTAGCTGGACACAGAAAGTCTCCAACGTGCGGGTACTCCAACGTGTCGGCAAGAGACGCGAGTGTCAAGTTTTGCGACACGAGAAATACGAGCTTCGCCAAATAATAATGATGGGCAAAGTCGCAGGCAAGAGACCCGTTGGACGAAGAAAGAAGTCGTGGTTGAGAAACATCCGAGAGTGGACGAACATTTCCAGTGTGGAACAACTTTTTCGCTTGGCACAAGACCGGAACAAGTTCGCTGAGCTGACGGCCAACCTCCAGTTGTGGGTAGGCACCAGAAGAAGAAGAAGAATGGATATATTAAAGTGGATTTTCGAAAGAAATGGCCATACACAACACCGATAAAATAACTAAAAACTAAAATACCAATGAATTGCAATAATTGTCAACTTTGGATAATTCTTGCATAATGTCTGTGAATAAGCGAGCGAGCGACGCGTCTCTGCTTCAAGTCTGGCAATATTTGTTTTCTGTTACAGTTGGTTAGTGTGTTACTTCTCCTCCACAGGGAGTATTTTTAACCGACTTTGATGAAACTTGATATACAGATTCTATGAGCCTATATATGTTTATTGTGGCTGGGGATTTTAAATTGGTGGAGTATTTCTTCCACAAAGGTATCTCCCCACTATGGGATCCGTTTTCAAAGTTTCTTTTTATTTATATGGTATTTTATTTATACTTTTAAATTAGTCCCAGAAAAATATGATAAATTTCTAAATAGGATCTTCGGAATGATGAACAGGATAGCTCATCCAAATACAATATATTGCTCTTTTATCAACTTCTACCTCTAGAATAAACCCGTTATCCACAAGAACAACAAGGTACTACATAGAATTCGCTCCTGGTACTACTTTTTCATCACAAACTCTTCATATTTTCATCTTCTATCACTTAGATTCTTCTTCTGTTTTCGCGATGTTGTATTGATACTTCTATCACTTGTTTTTTAAGGTGTCTATGTAAAATCTATGTAGGTACTCCTAATAAAGTGCTCGCGAGGTCTACTGTGCGCAGAACTACTAGTTTGTATTTGTTTGTACATGCAAAGTAATTATCCGAAAAATCCGAATTATCCGGATAAGAAAGTCAACTAAATCCGGATATTAATTTCGACGGATATCCGGATAATATGGATATCCGTTATCCGGATTGCAAGCCCTAGCCACAACACATTATTTCTACAAAGTTGGATAAACAAATATTTGCCAGTCTTTTTGGTTTACCTATCTTCGTTATTATAAGTAGGTAAGTATAAAAGATAATTCTAATTCCCCACAAAACAGTAGTCTCTTATCTTCATTTTATTTAAAAAGGTAACGACTAACGACCCTTCTAATTTTAGATAAAAACATTATAGTCTTCCACATGAGCGGGAAGGGCAACCGGCAGATATACCTTTTGATGTTTCCGCGCGACGATGGTACCTATTTACCTGTAGTTCCTAGGCACCAAAGGGTCTAGAGGGGCTAAAGTATTGCTTGGTAAACAAACCCTCCATTAACCCTCTCAGGGTGGTAAACTAAGTAGATACTCATTTGATCACATGGCAGAACGCACATGATCAAAGCTGCGCATCGTCGCTTTATGTGTGCGATCGTCTGTGACCGAACGCGGGCCCACTGAATTAACAAGTGTGACACATTTACTCAGTTTTATTCAGCTTAATTAATTGCACGGAACCGAACTCAATTTCTGAAAAAAGGAATTGTTTCAGAACTCCGTTCACTCCGTTCCGTTATTTAGTTACTAGACGATTGCTGGCTTTCTTCTGTTGAGTAAAACCGTAAAAGAGAGAAGTTAAGCGCCGAGGCGCACAAGGGTACCGTCCTTAACGCATAACTTGTTTTGTCCTAAACACAAAAGGCCGAAAATATAAGGCATAATTGCAAAAAGCATAATATTTATAAGGCATAAACTAAAAAAGCATAAACTTTTTTGGCATAATTCCAATGGCATAACATACAGAAGGCATAAACAAATTAGTCCTAATACTCACAAAGCATAACATACGAAACGCATAACATTAGAACGCATCATATTCTAAAAGCCTAACATCAAATAGCATAACCTACGAAAGGCATAATATTAGAACGCATAACATACGAAAAGTTTAACATACTAATATTCAAAACTCATTTAAATGTTCGTAAAAACCCATAATGGAAAACTCCTAGCACAACAACCAATACAATTATCGCATAATATTCTTTTGGCATAAAGTTTTTACCATAAATATATTGATTCTTCTTCTGTTTTCGCGATGTTGTATTGAAATTAAAGACATTTTTCGGTTTGAATCGCGTGGTTTTTATTACTTTTAGCATTGTTACAACGCTCAACGTTTCGAGACCTTTCCAGGTCTAACTAAAGAAAGTCTTAGTCTATCCTGAAGAAGAGACCTGGAAAGGTCTCGAAACGTTGAGCGTTGTAACAATGCTAAAAGTAATAAAAACCACGCGATTCAAACCGAAAAATGTCTTTAATTTAATAATAAATATATTATTTAATATTTAATAAATATATTTTTAAAAAGAAGTTATCGCAAAGTTGCCCTGTTTAATTTGGTCTAGCATAGTCTAAAATTTTTAGAAAACTCCAACGAACATTTACACTTTGTAACAATATACCTTTCTGGTATGGAAAATGATAAGACCGAAAGGAAATCGCTCGATTCGCTCGCGTGTGCTTTATCACAATATCTAACCTAACCTAACCTACACCTATTCTTTTCCTGTTAGGTATACCAACCTAGAAAATTGTATCATGATAAGGCCAAGAATTTCAATAAAAGGTAATTTTGCTATTAGTCCATTATGTTAAAATATATTATGCCATATAAAATTATGTCAATTGACTATTATGCTTAATGTAATTATGCCAAACAATATTATGCCATATTAAATTATGCCAATTGACTATTATGCTTAATGTAATTATGCCATATAACCATTATGCTAAAAAATATTATGCCATTTTAAATTATGTCAACTGAATATTATGCCTTATGAAATTATGCCAATTGAGTTATGCCTTATGAAATTATGACAAAAAAGTTTATGCGAAGAGTGGTGTTCCCTTAGTTCTACCTACTAGGTAAACTGTGGTGGAAAACCACCTGAGCATATTGATTTGTCGTTATGTTAGAGGTAAATAAATAAAATAATATTGTAGGACATTGCACACCGCCATCTAGCCTCAAACATAATAAGCAACTAGGCTTCTACTATGGGCACAAGACAACGAATATATAGGTAGGTTACTACATATTATACTTTTTTTTGTAAATACATAGGTAGGTAAGTACTTATAGGTAGACACGTACACCCAGAACCAGAAACAAACATTTAATTTTATGGTCAGCATAAATACTTGTCCCCGGAGGGAATCGAACGCGCAACCTTCTGCGTTGCAGCAGGGAGTTCGCCCGACGCCCCACAGAGGTCGTAAAGTACATATAACTACTCATTTTCAGAATTTTAGATCAAAAATGTTAACAAAACTCATAATATATTTATTCGAAAGTGATACTTAGCTCTTTTTTATCACTTTTTCCTTTGATATTGACAGTTCTTTATTTACATTTTTGATTCTGAAATAGAGTATACCTACCTAACTAGGTAACTTAAGTTTGTACCTGCAGGTAGATGGCGCTGTGTCTAACGTCCTGCCCTATTTATTTATTGGTACAGAGCTAAAGCTTTTAGCATATTTGTATTCACACAATAGCTTTCGGTCCGGATTGAAAATAACTTGGAGCATTTTATAAGTTTTAAGGTTTAAAGTTGGATGCACTAGTAACATTAACATAACTTTATATGCAGTGGTGTCGAGAGTAAACTTGGTACTAGTGACGTCGTAAATTCTGTCAAACTTACAAACACGCTCATGTAAATTCCGATTTGCAAGTTATAGTTGTCCATGAAATTTATAAGAATACTATAAAAATCTGATAAATTCTAGAACTATGTAAAGCAGCTAGCGCATCGAAGTGACTTCAAGTTCCGATTTCTGAAAAATATTGCATCCAAAAATGTTGCATTTCCTACACTAACTTAGATATTTTATTATACCTAGCTATAATATACATATACCTAGCCACTACCCATACATATACACCATTTAACCAAAATATAAAAATAACTATAACTAGACTCCTTTCACGACATTCTTACCTACCCATAGATTCACGAATAGAGCATTAGGCTAGGCGTACAATTTCAGAATCCGGATAAGGTTTCCTGATCAGGAATTCGGATTCGGTTTTACGAGCACACCCAGAAGTATTCTTCTTTTTATTATCCCTGTGGTGTGCTCATAATTTTTCTAATTACTGTCTGTTAATCTCCGAGTATTCAACGGGTGTACCCAGTTAGTAACACCGATTTTTCATATTCTTGTTTAGCGCCAGTAAAATTGTAATAGCCATTATAATTCGTCGTCGTCCATGATAACGTGCTTTCACAAGAGCGTTTCTTTACTTGCTAATCGTATACAATTCCAAATACAATAACCAGACGTTTGCGCTCGTCTCACGGAAAATCTAAATTCTAATCAGGAAACCTAATCCGGATCCCGAACGTTTGTGCCCAGCCTAAAAAATAGATTAACAAAAGATCAGTCACTGATCAATCATAGTGAGTTGACCTCATTAATCAATTTTTATAAAAGTCATACTTGACAACTTTGTTTTTGCCCAATTTGTTTATAGTTTATTTACTAACGTTATATTCTTATTGATCTGTGATATTATTATTATACCTAAGTTATTTATTTTTCTGTTTCTGCTTCTTTTTTGTAAGTTTTAATCAACAATGGCAGACGATGAAGATGAAGGACACTTCGGGGGAATGTATGAAGATGGACATTGGGCTTGGGATGATACAACTGCATGTCTTGTTTTTGTTAGGTAATTAAATTAATCACACTAATCCAATCAATATGTAGGAATTGTATGATTCCCAAAGATAGAGAAGAGTGGCAAACCTGTGACGGAGAATATAAAGCCTTGGAAATTTTATCAGTTTTCTCACAGTTTATATTATTTATAGGGTAGCTTTTAACGCAAAGCTACTATGTAGGTAGGGGTGGAGTACGAGGTGTACGAGTAACTTACGAGTAAACAGATATACGGCTCTAGGTAAGCGTGCTACATTTTAGACTATGGCGATACGTTTCAAACACTATTTGACCCACATTACAAATGAGGTATCTTTGCGCCAGCTAAGTGTAAGCTCTAGGTAACAACCTAAACTCTCCACTAACAACGGTTCATTAGGTTTTATTGAATAGTAGTCGATAATACTTAAATATATTACAGTGATTTACCTCCGGAACAAGTTGAAACCATTCAGATAATGACCAAAGCACCCACTGGTACCATAGAATTTAGAGACGACGTTGATTTAATAGAACAGGTAGGTCCGTAGGTACCTATACTCGTACCTATTCCATTTTATGTTAAAAAATGTTAAATGAATTTGAGAAATGAAATGGCGAGAAAGATTTCTGTGTAAACGTAAAGGTAATTACCCCTTTAGAGCTTTCTTTTTCTTTAAAGAATTTTCGTTCTGATGTTTTCAAAAGGCTTGTTCTAATACCAATTGGTTTTTCAGATTCGTTTTCGGCGGCGCTATCAAAGGAAATTGAAACCGGGCCAGGCAGAAGTTATTAGTTTGCAGGTTTTATTTTTAAGCACTTGTTCTGTAGCGTTTTGTCAAAGGAAGCTGTGAGTGAAACTCCGATGCTTTGTACACCTATCTAGTGGATATAGTCATATCGATTACCTTTGAGAATGTTTGTTAGTTTCTAAGTCTTGGTTTGAATGACCCTAACATCTCAGTTGCGCCTTTTCCTTTTAAGATTGATGTAAGTACCTCCCTATTATCTAGATCAGATCTATCAGATCAGTAGGTGGAGAATGCTGTGGTACAGAATTCTATGGACCGCCCTGGACTAGCGTTTGAGGTGGGAACACCACTCTTCGCATAAACTTTTTTGTCATAATTTCATAAGGCATAACTCAATTGGCATAATTTCATAAGGCATAATATTCAGTTGACATAATTTAAAATGGCATAATATTTTTTAGCATAATGGTTTTATGGCATAATTAAATTAAGCATAATAGTCAATTGGCATAATATAATATGGCATAATATTGTTTAGCATAATGATATTTTGGCATAATTACATTAAGCATAATAGTCAATTGACATAATTTAATAAGGCATAATATTTTTAACATAATGGACTAATGGCAAAAATACATTTTATTCAAGTTCTTGGCCTTATCATGATACAATTTTCTAGGTTGGTTTGGTATACCTAAGAGGATAAGAATAGGTGTAGGTTAGGTTAGGTTAGATATTGTGATCAAGCAGCGAGCGATTTTCTTTCGGTTTCATCATTTTCCATACCAGAAAGGTATATTGTAACAAAGTGCAAATGTGTTCGTTAATACGCTAGGAGTTTTCTAATTTTTTTAGACTATGCTAGACCAATTTAAACATGGCTTTATGGGTATTTACGAACATTTAAATGAGTTTTGTATATTAGTATGTTATACTTTTCGTATAATATTATGCGTTCTAATGTTATGCGTTTTGTAGGTTATGCTATTTGATGTTAGGCTTTTAGAATATTATGCGTTCTAATGTTATGCGTTTCGTATGTTATGCTATGTGAGTATTAGGACTTATTTGTTTATGCCTTCTGTATGTTATGCCAACTGAAATTATGCCAAAAGAGTTTATGCTTTTTGCAATTATGCTTTATATTTTCGGCCTTTTGTGTTTATGACAAAAAAAGGTATGCGTTAAGGACGGTACCCGTTTGAGGTCACGATTTGTCTAAAACAGATCCCTGACGGTTGCTCCTGGGAGTGGCCTGACGGTACAGCGGACCTTTAACTGCCTGCCCAAACTGGCCATAGTCAGTTGCTATAACATATATAAAAAATAGGTCTTAGTTTCGGGGTGGCGTTGGATCGCCCTGGTACCCAGATATTTAGTAGTAAAAGGACGCGATTAAAGCGAAATAGTCCCATGGAATAATCACCACATACACATGTCTAGGTACCCATTAGGTTTACCTACTCTACCACAGGAGGTAGCGAATACCGCCCTGGTCTGTATATGCCTTAAAACATTTCATAAGGCGATATATTCGTACCCATAGTCCTTGCATAAAACTCAGGAAACTCACACGTATAAAAGTGAACTCACGCATGTAATAGCTAATGTAGAGTTTCCGATTTTCAGGACGTTAAAGATATAGCTTTATACACGGCTCCAGTGAATATATTGAGTCCCGTGCTTATAAATATGCTACACCTTCCGACAACTGAGAGATTTATACGGGCACTTATACTTTGGTGCGAATATTATTTACAGGTTCGTACTTCCTTTTTATTCGTAGGAACTAAGTACTAATGTGTGAAAAGTGTCTAATTATAATTTGTATACATTCTTCATCTTGTTTGCATTACGATCTAGGGGTGTAGCTCAACTAGTGTTAGAGTTTTCAGGTCACCCTTAGTAACCTCTAAAGTCTAAATTTACCTAACGGCTGCCATTAGAGATATTAACTGGTACCAATTGTTTAACGTGCCGCGCTGAAGCACGGAGGAGATCCAGTTAATGTTTTAAAAAAAATGTTTCCCACCCATCCAAGAAATGACCACGCCAGGCGTTGCTTAACTGGCCCGACTATATAAGGTCGACGGGCGCAGGTGCCTTTTTCGATCGTCTTTAGTTTCCATTTCGATCGTCTTTTGTTTCCATTTCGATCGTCTTTTGTTTTCGTAACGATCGTCTTTTGTTTTCGTTTCGATCGTCTTTTGTTTCTACTCCGATCGTCTATTATTGTATCAAAAAAAAGGACTTGACCAAATGACACTTTCATTTGCGGTAACTATAGGCTTGACCAAATGACACTTTTTTTCGGCTTGACCAAATGTCCACTACATCGCAGTTATAGACCATGGAGCTCCTAAATTACTGATAAAATTCAAAACTAAGCAGTTAAGAAAATATTGCATTATTTAGATTGCAGATGAAATGGCCAACCGTATATTGGAATTGGAAACTAAAGTTCGAACTCCTGATTGTGAGATACTAGAGAATGAATACCGAGATAATCTAGCTGATTTGCGATTGTTGGTAGCTAAAGAATACAGTACGATGTTAATTGGTTAGTACGTAAACTTGATTATTTCAATTATGCTTAATTAAATTATACAATTTTTATTACACTGAGGCCGCGTTTACGAAGACAACGGGCAACGAAGCAGCGTGAGCGTAACACCAGCGTAACGCTAGCGGAGCGATGAGCGGGAACTCCTCGTAAGTGCGCAGTTCCCCGTCTACTGCCTTTGTATGGTGACCATGCCAACCGACTGAGGGAAACTGCGCACTGCGCGCTAACAAGTGATGCTCGAGTTCCCGCTAGTGTAACGCTTATGCTCACGCTACGCTGCACTGAGCACGAGACCGCGGCTTAACAAACGGATTAACTAATCATGAAAGTATGAGAAAATAGTTTAACACATATTTAGAAAATAGAACAAATTTTATATGCTGCGACCTGTCTGAGACCTTCTTAGGTACATTGCTACCTGTGCTATTATTGGATAGGTACGGATGGCAGTAGTATGAAAAGGTTTAATCGAAACGATTACAAATTGTTATTAACCCCCTTACATCGACCCTCTTACTTATAAACGATGACTAAGTTTATTCAACGTTTGTCACTGTCTGTCAACTTTTAAACTTCATGTCACAGTAAAAAACAAACGTTACATAAAGTTAGTCATCATTTATACAAATAAGGGGGCTAGGTCAAATCAGAGAAATACCACGGGAGAAGCTGATGTTTAAAGTCGGTACCTCCAGGTATGGTTTGGTTTAAAAAGTTTATGTTAATGTACCTAACGTTACAATAATTCTTGATTAGGTGGCAGCGATACGAGGAAATTTCACCACATGGGTCCGCAAAAGAAACGACGATCTCTATCTGATAAAGATGCAAGATTGTTCGAAACGCTATTGCGTATGTGCGTTCAGATCGTTTGGCTCGCTTTAGGGAGGAAATCGTTTAATCAAATAGGTACGAGTATTTGGACTTTTCAACTAACTTATTTAGCGTTACCACCATTATTATCACATTTTCCAACCTGTACAACCTCATTTCGGTGGGAAATTTCCGCCTGAACAGGTTGCAGGTTTAATTTGCGTCGGGGAATATAAAATATTTCTAATGATGAATGAATTTTTGAAATCGGTCCAGTAGTTTCGGAGATTACCCCCAATATACATACATACATACCTACATGTTACCAACGTTACCTCTTTATAATATTAGTATAGATTCTACTAACAAAATTATTATAGGTATATACTCCTAAACTGATTGCGATTAAACTTGGTATGCAGATAGCTTGACATCTGGATTAACAGATAGACTACTTTTATCCTGATATTCAGGTCTAAGTCAGCGTGCTTCATCTTAGACTGCATCAACTGTTAAACTTATCCTACCATCAGAAGTTATAGTGGTCAAACGCTTGCATACGTAACATATATTTCACGTTATATAACATATAATTAAGTAAGCTAAAAGGGTATCTATAGGTAGACTACCTGCCTCTTGCGGTTTCACCCACATAAGTCCAGATCCCGTGGGAATTTTCAGAAAATCCTTTCTTATCGGATGGCTTCATCATATAAAGCACACACTCTCCAAATTGCTCCTAAACTGCTGATCTACTATCAGCAGTTTAGGCTGGACTTTGATCGGACAGTCAGGCAGGACAAAACATTTTATAGATGTAGAATGTAGATATACACGTTTGTTAATAAACACATAACCCTTCTTTGCATCGCGCAGTCGTGTAAAAATAAAGGCGAAGCCAAAAGGTTGATTGCGATGACCTTCATTAATAATCTGCTAATTTGGTTGATACTCTTTTTCATGAAAATTTTCATTTTCATGTAATCAGCCGAGCTTTTCTTGGCCTTTTTCGGGTCAGTTTCACTCTGTGAACGTTAAATTATCCTGTTCAAAGGATTAATCAGCTAACGAAAAGGTTGGTAAAGGTTTATACCAGCCGCCTTACAAGTGATTAGAAAGCCATTTCTACGCTTTTTTAACTTAAAATATGCTGAAGATAGACGATATAAATTCGATAATATTGTGATTTATAAAGGTTTCGTGGTTTTTATGTAAAAACTTTCAATTCGATTTTGTGTTTCTTTGATTCTTTGACTACCATTTTAGCCATTTCAGAAGTAACATAAAAAATTAAATAAATATTATTCAGTATAAATATTTGTCTGGGTGTCTCTCTTAGATAATATGTACCTACTTACCTATGTATTTATAAAAGAAAAGAGGATGCCCATTCATGGGCCCAGTTTTGGCGCCGTGTCAGAACGTTATGTAGTTGTAAAAATATATTTTAATTTTTGAGGTTAATTTATGCGATTTGTAGCATTTTTTTCACCCTAGAATCCTAAATGGTACTAATTAAACGTTTAACTGAACTACCGCCTCCGCCATTGCGTCTTCCATATTGCACCAAAACGACAAAATAATCTATAAAGGAGTTTCTATTACGATAAACTCGAAAGTTCGCGTGCTAACCCGACCTCTTTGGTTCGATTTCAGCAATATAAATAGTTAGATATCTCATTATCCAGGGTGAATAAAAACTAAAAGTTTTCACAAGATAGAACTACAATTATGTGCCCATCGAAAAGTGCTAAAACCGTTCAGACACGTGTCTATTTTTGGGCATTTTCTATATGGGCCTGGAGCCCCTGGGAAAATGAACAATTTCCTTTAGGTATTATATCCGTCGTCGATCTATATCTATCCGTTGTATATCTATTCACCGTAATACAAGCTTTTAGAAGCTTACGACGGGCCTAGATGGCGCTGTATGTTGGCCTAGATGGCGCTGTATGTTGTACGTCGATATCACAAAAAGTTTTAAAATTTAAAGAACTGGAAGTGAACCGTGTATTCAAATCGGAGATTTTCAACGCAGTGGAGCATACACTGAAGACCGACTACATATCTAAAATGGCGAAGGAAGAGCGAGCAGTGTTGCTCGGTCACTGTGTCCGTCATGATAAGAAGTTGAACACGCGCTCGCCCCTGATGAATGAGGTGTTCTGCCACAGGGAGATTGATTATCGCATGATGGGCCTTGGAGTTATCAAGACGCCTCAGTAAGATCTAATAACTAATCTAATACGTGTATCTAAATCTCTAAACCGATTGACTGATCCTATGCTTCTTTTATTCAAAGGTTTTATACCTATAATAACGGTAAGAAAATAAACCCTAAAGCGTGGGTGTGACTTTAGGGTTTTTTTTGTACCTACATGGTGCCAGCATCACTCGTAAAAATAAGAATTACATATGCGTTTCTTAAATTCAACCCGGTGAACTAGTGCTCCCATGACGCAATCGGTTAGGGCGCTCAGCTAGAGAACGGAAGGCTGCGGAGTCTTGGGAGCATTGAATTTTGGAACAAATCGCGCCTCTTCCCTGCTCATCATGCTAGTTTTTTGGTAACTTTTTAAAATAATTATTGTGAAAAATGCACCTCTACGTGAACATGGGCATAGTAAAATCCTCGAAACTTTGGGATTATTAAAAACAACGCGATAGAAACCGATTTCTTCTTTTTTTTCATGTGGCTGTGGCTTACCAAGTGTAAGTGATTCCAGGTGGCCCTAAGACTTCTAACTTTATCTCACGACCGCTATCAGAGATAACAACCGGGACCACTGCATACCGCGCCTTCCGAAGCACGGAGGAGCTTGCGAAAAATATTTATTGCCATACAAATTATCGGTCACCCATCCAAGTACCGTGCCGGGCTTAACCCGCAAGAAACAACAAAGTCGCAGCTAGGCCAACGAGCTCCCAAAATGAGTTTAAGAGGATAGTCTACATTCTCTTTCTCCATACAAACGTAGTTTAAATTTTCCTCCCTGGATAAAGACATTAGAGCAAATATGTTTATGCCATAAAACTTATATCTGTCATGACTATGCATCTAATTTTTTATTTTTTTCATTTTTTTCATAGAAATCAAATGTAAATTATATGAATTACTGGCTGATATGTGTTGAGTCACCGTAACACAAGCTTAGTCGCTTACCACGGGGCTAGATGGCGCTGTGTGTTGTTCACAGAATTTATTTATTTTATAAGTTTCATTAGTTTCATTTGTTTCATTAGTATCATTAGTTTCATTTGTTTCATTAGTTTCATTAGTTTCATTAGTTTCATTTGTTTCATTTGTTTCATTAGTTTCATTAGTTTCATTAGTTTCATTAGTTTCATTAGTTTCATAGGTTTCATTAGTTTCATTAGTGTCATTAGTGTCATTAGTGTCATTAGTGTCATTAGTGTCATTACGTAACACCATATCTTATTTATTTTCTCATAGAAAGGAGATGAAAAGTAGAGTATATGACTCGAGAGCAAATTATTTTTGCCTCGGGCGATGTATACTTTGAATCCCTCGCTGCGCTCAGAATTCTACGTTAGAATCCCTCGCTACGCTCGGGATTCTATTCTAGAATTCTTCGCTTTGCTCGTGATTCAAAGTAACGCCCTCGCCGTAAAAATACTATTTTGCTCCCTTGTTATACAATCTACTATTATGGCATAAACATATTAGCTCTAATGTCTTTATCCAGGGAGGAAAATTTAAACTACGTTTGTATGGAGAAAGAGAATGGAGACTATCCTCTTAATTTCAAATTTATACCTTAGTGTTCTTTTTCAGACTAACATCCCGTTTGAGTTACATGTTGATGGCAATAGCTGGACCAGAAGAGAACTTTGTTGACTTAGGGATTGTACTCGGTATTATTGGGTTACCTAAAGGTGCTTTCGATACGATGTTAAAACCACTACCGTTAGCTGCTACTGGTGCCTCTCAAACGGGAAAATCTAGAGCTTCAATGTAAACACTTAGTTTATTTAGAATTTGTAGGTATAGCTTCTTTAGAATTTAAATTTTTCATCAATTTCAAAAGGTCTTTATTGAATAAACCTGACAGCTTAGGCTTAAATAACATCGCCAGTGTACGTAACATTAATCTAGCTGTAGTGTTTATTGTACTACAATTCGTTTTGTAGGTAGGTAAATAGAGTTGCAGATATGCTGAAGACCAAGGCTTTTCATGCTATGGCTACAAAGAGTCGCGAAGATTCGTGTTGCGTTGTCACGATAAAAAATTCGAGTTCGATCTACGACGAAGTGCTTGAATCTAAAACATCGCGGTAGGATGAATTCTTTGGCCACACGTGTCACGACAACGCAAATCTTCGCGATATCTCGATAATGTAGCCAAAGGGTTAGTGGAAGTTTTTGCCGCGGCTTGTCACCATCCATTGACAGAAGTTTTATCGCAAAGTGAACTTGTCCTTGTTTAAAAGGATCAGCGGGTTTTAAAAGGTTTTTTAGGAAAACCTGCAAAGAAAATGGTTTGGCCGCGGTTACAATAACTGTGCACCTGATCCAAATGGGTCTGTAATGTAGATTAGAATGACAGAACTGCATCTGTTATCAAAACTGTGCAGTTGTTAATGACCATGTTAAAACGTATTCTCTGATGGTCTCTGTGGCGCGTCAGGCAAATACTTGGCTGCAACACAGTAGACTGCGGGCTCGATTCCCGCCGGGAACAAGTATTTATGATGACCACAAATGCTTGTGTCTAGTTCTAGGTGTCTTTTATATAAATAAATAATAATAATAATAAATAAATAAATTCTGTGAACAACACACAGCGCCATCTAGCCCCGTGGTAAGCGACTAAGCTTGTGTTACGGTGACTAGACAACGGATATAATACTTATATTTATTTTTCTTTTGTAAATACATACATATTATACATACATAAATATATCATATTATTATGTATTTACAAAATAAAGTATTAGATATGTATAGTAGGTATATCCGTTGTCTAGTACCTATAGCACGAGCATAGATACTTATCATGGATTAGATTGCGCTGTTTGCAACATCCTGCCATATTTATTTAAATGGTTTCGTTGCTGCTAAAGGTGATCGCACATTTATCAGCACCGTACGCGTCGCACGCGCCGTACTCGACGCATTTTAGAATTCATTGTATGTAATGATGTCAAAACGCGTAAAACCTCGCACGTTTCACCCGCACCGTACGCGCCGCATTTCGTAAAGCGCGGTGCGGGTGAAACGTGCGAGGTTTTACGCGTACGGTGCTGATAAATGTATACATATCATATACATATACATATCATATACATATCACATATACGTGCTTTTAACTGTATACATATCTTTTAAGCCGTCGGCGTCGGTAGTTAAGTTACTAGAGTAGATGAAGTAGGTGAAATCAATATTCAGTCGCTAAACCTATTCATTAATTAGGGAATGACAGTATACTCGGTTCGCATTATTGTAAATAGTGAGCGATCATCATACCTATCTATTTAAACGACAGTTTGGTTATATAGGTATGTAGTTTCAATAGTTCGTAAATGTACCCACGGTTTATTAACCATTTTTTTTAATGTACCTACCTACCTTACCTCTTCGCAACTCAAAGTATCGTAAGCGTGTTGAAACTTAAGCGCCCGAATATTACTCAAAGTAGGCTACTTAAATAATTGAGCGACTTCTAAAATCAAAATTTGTATGCATATTGGAACGAAGTCCCTTATCCGCGTTGCGAAAGGGGGCTAGACGAAAAAAATTAAGACCAAAAGTTGTAACGGATACACTTTTTTTTTGCTTGGAACTTCGTTCCATCCGGGTGTCCCTTGACACCTCTCAAGTTTTTTTTGAGTTTAACAACTGTTTAATTGTTAAAGAAGCCCTCAAATAAGTGGCGTTTCAGAATTCGACCGTAAAAGAGGACTAATATATTAATCATAGATCAGAACTGGTCTCCATTAGTTACTTACTAGAAGAAGAAGGGTTGCCTGATCGTGATGTAAACTCGTATCTAACGGACGAGCTTCACCAGTTCCAAAGTCAAACTGTTCGGGAAATGACTCACACATCTTTCAAAAAGATGGATCAAAATTCGAACGTCGTTGTTAGGTACCTACCATCTAGGTAAACTAAGGTTTAAGGTTAAATATTTAACGTTTAAGGTCATCTCCTACGTCCAGCATGAAAAGTAGCGCGTTCAGGAAAAGCACACAAAAACTGTATCCCCAAATAGAGATACCACCGAGGAAGAAACACGAGTAAGTGCATACTTATATGTAGGTAGATAAAATCGAATAATACCTCTTTTCAACTCGTGATCCTTTTCAACACTCTAGAGGAGCTCATTGACCTAGCTGCACCTACCGATCTTAAATGGTCGTGCGGGTAAAGCAACGCTTGGCGCGGTCATTACTTGGATGGGTGACCGATAATTTGGGCGGCAAAAAATCACTTTCTCGAGCTCGTCCGTCCTTCGGAAGGTAGGTACGTTAAGCAGTTGGTCCCGGTTATTATTTCTGATAGCATTCGTTAGGTCTAGTAAGATGCCTTAGGGCGAACTGAAAACTCTAACATTAGGTGAGCCAGACCACTACACGCAAACTAAGAAAAAACTCTTTTTGATGATTTATACAGCGTAAACAGCTTTTAATCCATGCTATTTATGGCGCTGTAGTACCCAGGACAGTAATAGGTGGAGTAGGTTTGCCTAGCACCTATACTACCCTGAGAGCCTAGTCAGCCATGGCCAGAGGAAAGAAGGAACGTCTGGAGCTAACTATATAAGCCGTGGATTTCTTCACGATGTTTATCTTCACCGTACCTACCTAATCTTGAGCGATGTTTAGCCCACATAACTTTTTCGCAAGGAAAAATAAATCGGTGTGCGGTCTGCCGGCATTTTAATGGATGGCCACTAATATTAAGTATAAAGTTTAGATGTTTGTTTCTTTGGATGTTAGAGAACATGTTTTTTTTCTAGAATATTCTTCCCGCCATCGTTTCCCGACGACCCTGAAGCAATCAAGCCCTGCAGCGAGACACAGCGCAAACGCTGGCAGAACAGACTTCAGAGGCTGTTACATCCACCCAAGCAAACAAAATAATAGAACACAGCACAGAAGTTCAAATTACGTCTTATATCAATAGGTACAGGGGCCTTAGCTCCTGCAATTAGTGGCTGAGATTAACTCGTGAAGTTCTTATCATTTATTTAAACATCTTCTAAAAATAAATAAATAACATTGGAAATAACAAAATCACGTGATTTTTTGGTGTATTAGTAAGTTAATGTATAATGATGATGTTATGTAATGCAGAATCTAATTAGTTTTGCCTAAGAACTGCACGAGTTACTTTAAGCTGAGTGTAAGCTCCTGCCGCGATATTCTAGCGATAAAATTCCTAGAGTAGACTACTGGAGTAGGTAGTAGGTGCCCTTTCTTGTATCCCTTTCTTAATTATTTTTCAATATGATGTAATTTACGTTTGTTCCTAGTTCGTACAATTCCTAGTTTGTACAATCGGCAAATATTTCCCAATTCGTACAATATGTTATTGATTGTGTCATTGAGGTATGTTAAGGCGCCTGCAACAAACTTTAGGGACATTTTGCCAAGGAAACTGAACAGAGACACAGTAAACAGATATTATAATTTATTATACGTACATATAAACAGACGGTAGCACCGACGTTCGTCAAATCCTTTATTCGTCAAATGCTTGTTTCGTCAAATCATTATTTAGGAAAAAAACAAAAGACGATCGAAAAAACAAAAGATCGAAAAAAAAGAAAAAAAAACAAAAGACGATCGAAAAAACAAAAGAAGATCTAAAAAAAACAAAAGAAGATCGAAAAAAAGACAAAAGACAAATGAAAAAAATATACAAAAGACGATCGAAATATAACAAAGACAATATAAAAAACAAAAGACTAATTTTTTTTATATTTTTTGGTTTACTTCTCGAAAGTAATAATCTCATTTCAAATGACACCTGTCAAACTTAAAACTGTCATAACTCTAAAAATATTGATTAATTAAATATTGGGAATTTTTAAAGGGGAAGTACTATACCTACTGTCTTGTACTGGGGACGGGAGGAACCGATTTTCAACCTATCCCCACCCATTTGTCTGTGGACAAAACAGACGACTACGGTTTGAACTTTATCGATACAATTTAGTTTATCGATAACTTTTTACGATATTACTTACAGAATTAAAATACACTTTAGTTAGTTACATATTTTTATTAAGTAATCAACAATATAGCATAAGAAATAAGATAAGTGAAAGGGAGTAAAGTCCTAACATTCCTGAAAGCACACCTTTAATGTCACTCCGTTAAAATTTTAAACAATTCAGAATTTGACATCAAAGGTGTGCTTTCAGGAATGTCAGGACTTTCATACAGACTGTCGCTGTCACTGCTTGAGAACGCCACTGGACGGGAATTTTGAATATTATCATCATCAAAAGGTAGTTTTCTTAACAAATCTAAACAAGTTACTATATCAACAGATTTATCTTTGACTAGTTGTTTAACAATAGCATCTCGTCGTTTTTTCAACATAATATCTTTTCTTCTTCTTTTATTATTAATTTTGGCAGTTAAAATTTGATCAATTTTAATTTCATTTCTCATTGCCTCTTTTCTCAATACAGATATAATAAAAAATAAAGAAAACTTATTTGGCCCAACTAAGCGATTTAGTTTATGATTCCAGCCTTCGACGGTATTGGTGGTGGCGTGCCTTTCCTTATAACAGCTAATTAATTGAATCATATCAGGTTTCAGCCACTGGTGTTCAAAATATGAATTGAAATTTTTAATCTTCTGGGTATCTGGCGCAATTTGTAACAAACTCAACCATGCTTCCGATATGTAGCTACTAGGTAAATGTGGTAAATTTGAAATCAAATAAATAAACTTTTTCTCTGATAGCGAATCAATCGAGAGCTTTTTTACTTTTCGCCAAATAGCTCTATTAAAATGATACAAACAACCCTTGACAGTTGTTTGCGGGAACACCTCATGTACAGCGTTAATAAAAGACACTTCATAGTCACAATGAAGAATCTCAGGGTTCCACTCGGGTACAGTGTCCAAAATAAGTTTTAGCATTCTTGTATAAGTTTGTTGACTTTTGTCTGGTAAAAAAACATACATTAACGGCACCACATTCGTGATTTTTTCGGAGCTGTTTAAATCAACGTGAAAAGTATAAAGTTGGTAGAATGGTGGACTTACAGATTTAAATGTACCATCCGACAAATATATCTTTCTTGTTACCAGCAATTTTTTAGCTTCATTTGAAATAAAAATTAAAATTTTATCATCATCTCCATCATTTCTTACAAGAAATCCATCACTGAGTGATTGAGGAATCTGGACATCTTTTAAATGCTTGAATGTTATTCGATTTACTCCCAGACTTTTTTTTCTGTTGTTATATAATTTATTTTTAACATTCCCGAAAGTCGGAGTATCTTCAACAAAATTAACGTCTGGATTAGAAATCAACTCATCAAAACATTCATTAAAAATTTGAGGCATTGGTGTTATTTCTTCTCTTGCTCTTTTTATACACTTCAAAACAACTTTCTCAACTTCATTTTTAGATTTATTCTTGGCGCAGAAATGGGTACCTTCTCTAATAATTTTTTTATTACTAGAATCAGTAGTTAATGAACCGTTACATACATCACGTCTAGAACATCTCCAAATATTTGTGCCGCTTTTGTTACGGCGTCCAAAGTAGTACCTATAACCACTCTTCAAAAGAATTAGTTTACCTTTCTCACTTTCTTTAAAAAATAATTCAGAGTCTTCACTTGAGCACTGCATCTTGCCAATCAATACTGTTATGAAATCATGTAGGTAAATAATAACACTACAGTAACTTTGATTAAAGAGGTGCTTAATTAACTGTTCAAGTACCTACTTACTCTTCTAAATACTTGATAATAATAATATTCAATCTAGTGTTTCTATTCAAAACACAAATCAATAATGAAAAATATTGACGTTGCGACATTATATTAGTTTTATTTTTAAACAAAATATTTTTTCGGCACCAAAAAGTTTTTATTTACGATATTGAATCGATCAAGAAGATTTGTTTGAAATAAGTGTGCTAGGAGACCTCTTTGGTGAAGTTTGTCTTCGTTAGAACTCAATGGCTATTCACCTTTTTGCTGGTTGGTACAATCTATCTATACTCTATACTAATATTATAAAGAGGTAAAGTTGGTTTGTATGTATGTATGTATGTATATTGGCGGTAATCTCCGAAACTACTGGACGGATTTTTAAAATTCTTTCACCAATTCTTTTGTTTTTCTTCCTAAATAATGATTTGATGAAACAAGGATTACATAATTGGAAAATCGAGAATTGTGCAAACTAGGAATTGTACAAACTAGGAATTGTACAAACTAGGAATTGTACAAACTAGGAATTGTACAAACTAGGAATTGTACGAACTAGGAATTGTACAAACTAGGAACAAACCGTAATTTATACCTACTCTAGTAGATTATCTGAACAGCCAGGTACAAACATTGTTTATTATTTTTTAATATTGTTCTACTTATTCATTTATAATTAAATTATGTTACCTATCATTTTCACTGTATGTAGTTAGATACTTTTCGAGGAACGAGTCTTGTCTGTCAGGAACTCTATTTTAAAATCGCCTCTTCGAGCGATTTAAATAGATCGATTTTATTAATTTTCGTTCAATATTGATAATCTTTCTAAGTGAATCACACGAAGGCTACGAGTGGTTACAACTAATCGCCGCAGGATTCCGACATCGAACGAAATTCAGCAGAAATCGTGCTATTTATATTGCCCGAAGTGGCAAGAGGGATTCAAAAATAAAGCCCCTGATCTTTATGATAATGTTTATTTATATAATGTATAGTGGGGGTAGTACTTAAACGATACCACGTGGTAGGTAGAGACTTACAGTTTGCTAGTTGTAACTTTATTATTAGTATTCGCTTATTAAAATGCATACGAAGATACCTTGTTTAAATGGGTCCGCACGTTGTTCAATTCTCCCTTTATAAACTCGTTTTAAATAAACATTTATTAATTTTCCGTGTAACTGTTTTAATTGGTTTAGCATAATTGTCTCATTGCGATTAATTTTTATATGGAGTTTGCAACACTGAATGCATTGGAACTGGAAATATACTGAAGGCCGTATTGGAGAACGAATTTCAAGCTTAAATATTATATCAAACTACCTACTTACTTGAATTACCTACTGTCCGTTTCTGAGGTTTCAACACGATTCCCGTTATCGCTCCTGTCTTTAACAATAACTGGTTAAAGTGGAAAATAAATATATTACGCGGCTTATGAATAAATGTCCCTTGTATTTTTTCAGTGTATTTTTCTATGTGTTTTTAACATTTTAGGAATTAAACATTTTGAGAATTCAAAACTTTGGGAAATTTTACATTTTGGGAATTCAACATGTTGGGAAGTTCAACATGTTGGGAAGTTTAACATGTTGGGAAGTTCAACATTTTCACACTAAAGGATCTTTAAGATAAAGTAGTTATTAGTATATGCTATGGTACCTATTAGTTTTAAGTTTCACACAGAGGACGTCGTATTACTTAGTTTTCGTCGCCCTCATTCGCTCGCACGAGCGGATATTTTCTCGAAAACCATTGACGAATTAACAACTCAACGGTATATAGCGCTCAATGTCAGTGAATTGAATTTGAATTCGACATGTATACTCTACTAGCTGCGACCCGCGGTTTCACCCGCGTAAGTCCCGGTCCCGCGGGAATATCGGGATAAAAAGTAGCTTATGTGTTATTCTAGGTCTCCAGCTATGTATAGTTTCATCGCAATCGGTTCAGTACTTTTTGCGTGAAAGAGTAACAAACATCCAAACATCCATACAAACTTTCAAATTTATAATATTAGTAGGATTATAGTAGGATAGGATGATCTGTGGAGTGTTCAGAATAAGTGTCATGACGGTATGGATAAACTTTTCCATGGAGAAACGCAAAATGGAAATGGAAATGGAAATATTCAAAAGCAGACTTACCAAATGGTTGTTGGAAAAATGTTTTTATTATTTGAACGAGTACATGACTTTTAGAGAGAAAGCCTACTGACCAAATTGATTTTTTAATTATATTATTATTTTTGACAATGTAATAGAAATTAATTTTTAACATGACCATAATTATATTATTTTTTCCTTTCTGACAAAGTATTGAAATTTTATAATGTATTAATTGAATGTAAAGAAAATTATATGACATTAACTTATTGTAATTTGCACACCTAATGGGTAGAATAGAGAGATCATTTATTATTCTGTAACATCTTTGTATACTTACCTTTATTCGCAAATAAATGATTGATTATTGATTATTGATTATAACGAAAACGAATAATAAAAATGATGTCAGAAACACAATTATCTGCTACTAGCTGTGCCCCGCGGTTTTAACCGCGTTAGTCCCATAGGTACCTGTGGGAATACTGGGATAAAAAGTAGCCAGTGTTGTATGTAATGCCAGGACTCCCGTCATCTACATATCTACGTACAAGCCAACATACATGCGAGTTTTATTGCAATCGGTTCAGCGGTTCAGCAAAACACAGAAATTTCCACCTTTTAAATCTTACTAGAATGGATTTTATTTAACATCAACAAACCAAAATTAGATTTTTAATCGAACCTGTCAAATAGAAAATATTTTTAACTAGCAGCGCCCTGCTGTTTCATCCTTGTAGTTCATGTATCCGTGGAATATCTCCCGCGATAACGGTACCTACCAATAAATACGGTTAATTCTGGGTTATAGTTATAAACTGTACCTGTGTGGTAAACAGCCAAATCAGCTCAGCCGTTTTTGCGTGTTTGACACACAAACATAAACTTATACTTTTATTATATTAGTGGGAAATTAAAGCCGACGAATTTTCCAAAACTGTTTCATTGATTGGCATAACTATTATAAGCGGTTAGTACTTGGAAGTAAACGAACTGGATCTATTAAAAGAAACATAAATTCTATGGAGTTTGACAGGGTAATAGTAGCGTGGAAGAGCACTCGTGATTGTAAAGGCCGCTATAAATACGTAATTGGATAATCTATTTCAATCATATTGATAACTTTTAAATGCATTGGGGAAAGGAAAATATGTGTTTTCGTGTTTACGATACGGTGAATACAAAACAACACGTAGGGAGGTACCTAACATAGGTACAATGATTAGGCAGGTGTCTTTGATTCACCAAAGAACACCCTTTTTGTAACATTTTTGATACGCACTAATTGGCAGAATATAATTTTAATTGCCAGAACGTACCTATTCATATTCTTATGTACCTACTACTTAATGTTTAGGTATCTAATTAAGCTTTCTAAGTTTCATCGCAATCGGATTAGTGGTTTCAACGTCAAGGGTTGGAAGGTACCTATAACAAATTTACACACATAATTATTGACTTATTTCTATCACGACCAGAATTTCACCAACTTTTGTTCCTAGCGTCCCTAGTGACGAACCAATTTTATTTTAGAACACAAAAGCTGTTATTGTGACTTAACTACGACAGCATTTATTTAGCTTTAGGTTTAGGGTTGAAATTAAACTCATTATTTGGTTTTCATTGCGCGGTGTTTATTACTTGTTTCAATGCTAAAAGTCTCTTCTTCAGACTCCTGCCCTCCTGTAAGTCTTTTCTTGTGTTGCTATTTTATAGCTTCTGGTGTGTGACCAAAGGGCTCTAGAAGATAGCCCTTAAAATCATGGTCAAGGTATTATGGCATGATCATTTAAATATAGGCATTAGGCACTGCAACCGGTACCCTAGCAATTTGTCTTTGAATTTTCAATTTCTAAATAGGTATTCACTGATCTATGATGGATAAGTCATAAATAATTTCCAGGGTGGTGGATAAAGTTTTAAACGGACACCTTGGGAAATTATTTAATTACTGCAAAACGGTTGCACCAGCTATTTCAGGTTTGAGGAACAAAATCCAATATGTGTACCTAGGCTGGTAGTTTATTTAGGTAAATGTAATTTTACTATGACCTACTAATCATTGTCTTCTGACGGGACTTAGCTTTGCTAATCTATTCATATAGTTTAGCCACTTGCGCCTTTGGATAGCATCCATTGATTTTTTTTTGTAATAACTCTCCTGAGGGAATTCTGCCGGTGTCGTTTCACTGTACCTCAAACAATAAAATAATTTTAGGAGAATCAAAAAATGCCTAAAGAAGGTACGAGAACCCCGTCAAATTCTGAAAAACGTCGGCCTGTTTATCATAAAACTTGCAAGACTTAAGAATTTTACAAATATAAACCGTCATTATTTTACACGTACCGTGAAAAAGATGTCAAATGCTCATCTATCGTGTAAGAAAATAACTTAAATGCGTTTGTGCGTACAAAATAACCTTCCAACTCGTCGAAAATCATGAACAATCCAGAGAGTGCCCGGCGACTCTCCATTTTGTTTTACAAGTGATTCCTTTCAAATATTAGGATAACGGCACTGGGAGAACCAATCACCAAGCGATGTGCTAATGTAGACTTGTACGTTTTGATAAACAGGGCACGGGGTGAGACCCGAGTGGATGGAAGCTAAGAGACTATGTAGATAGCGCTAATAGGGGGATAATTGAAATGTATCTAAATGTTTGACACTAATCTCACCACTATACCTAATGCGCACAGTTACCCCAATACTGGGGTAAGTGTACGCTTTCTGATTATGTTTGTTATGTTTAAGAATTGATTCCATCTAAGAATATCGTTTCTATGTGTGAACTGTCGATTAACAAATACTGTAATAATTTAACTTTGTTTTGTTCCACTGAACTTGATATTTTTGATTTTATGACTCTTAAGGCGTATTTACCCACATGGCTCTACTAGGTACATATTAGTTACTCACGCGTCATAATCCTTTTCTGGAATCACAATATCCGTGAGTAGTTTTGAAAACGCCGATACTCGGCTAGATCTGGTAGATCTGGATGACGTCATTCTATAAACAGATATTAACTATTTTTTCGGTTTTAACACATAATAATCTAAGAATCTAGTATCATTTTCAAAAGCACCCTTGATCTAGTCTGTGAAGTTGGATGGTGAAAATGTTCACTCCGGATCCTACATAATCGTAGAGACTATTGATATGGATCTTTAATCTATGAATCTCACCTACTAACGGAATGCTTAAGTGTGGCTGAAGATGAGGCAGTGCTGATAGGAGGTATCTTTATTTCGTTGAGCATGGTGTCAAAGCGTTTCCGATTATAGCCCAATATACCAAGAGAGACTCCTAAATCTTCTAAATTTTCTTCCGGAGCTATTAATGCTTGTTCCAAATAGCGTAATCGATGATTTAATCTGCATGTGAATAATGAATAGAATAGAATTATTTGGATACTTTAAGGCACATTTAGCGGTGTTGCCTGCAATAAATCGTCAACCAATGATATAAAATAATTATAAAACTTATAATAAATAGGATCGTTAGCCCATTTATTATAAGTTGTATTATTATTTCTGTATCAAAATGCAGTGGTCCGGAGATGCTTTTAGCTTAAATCTTTAAATATTGTCTTTAAGTTCAAAATTGAGCCTATTGAACAGAAGCGAGCGAAGTGCCTCTGCTTCAAATCTAGCAAAATTTGCTTTTGTGATGAACAGAAATGCTCAACAAAATCGAGTAAATTTCTCACTTTTAATTACCAATACCAATACCTATTACCAAGAGAGTAGGCCCTTTAACTACAAGGTGCTTGATTGATTGGCGCACTTCGAAACACCTTTTCGTGACAAACTCTTCAATGGGTAACAGTCAAAGTGGTTGTCGTAAGGATTCTTAGATCGTACTTAGCGATTGTGATTGTGTATCCCCAGCATAGAATATCTCTTCTCGTAGATCTCGTAAAAGGCGACTAAGGGGTCTGGAATGGGAACTAGCAAACCTTGAGTTCTCCTCGCGCGGTGGAGGGGAAACTTCTGTCTTTAGCAGAGTTGTTGGAGGCAGGCGGTCGACCTTAAAAACATTTCCAAACCGAGTTGCAATAGTATGGTCAATGATGACCTACCTACTGTGCCGACTTCAAATAATTTGGGGTTTTACCAGACCCCGGGCTCCCAAAGGGATGCAACCGGAAACATCGCTCAAATGAGAAGATAAAGTTGGTGATTGCGAGGTCTACTGTCCGCAGAACTACTAGTTTTATTATTTACAGGTAAATATCTTCTCTCACCTTGGAAACTTAACAACTCCAAGACCTAAGAGCTCATAGTCAATTTGTCTCTCACAGTTAACTTCGTTCATCAAAGGTGAGAGTCTATTCATTTTCCCTCCAGTGAATTTCAGACAGTCACCGAATAATACTTGCGATTCCTTCTTTGATAAGCCATTATTGTAGTTTTTGCCACGATTGTGTTGAATCAAATTAAACGCATCAGATTTGAATAGCCTGTGTATTTCAAGTTCTGTAAAAAATAAGTTTGCTTTCTTCCACGGCTTACATTTGACCTCATCTCACCTGATGAGAAGCGGCGAGATAGACGGTGTAACAAACATGCTTGGCTAAAAGAAACCAATTCACTCGAGACTTGAAGACTCCAAGGTTAAAGGGGAATATCGAATCCGGAAGTGAGTTCCACTTCGTGGCAGTACATACTAGAAAGGTGGATGCGCGGTGCTTGGTACGCGAAGAAGGAACGCGCACCCTGAATGGGTGATGATTTTGTTAGTAACCCTTATGGACTTGTAGTATAATGGGCCGGAAGAAACAAGATCCTGGAGTTCCTGGGAGCATTCTTCGAAGTGAATGTGATAGAAGACCGATAGGCTGGCGACCTCACGATGGTGTGCCATGCCAAGTAGGCGTGACTATGGAATCAAGAGCCTTAAGTTGGTACTTAGCTGTATCCCAGAGATGACGACAATTCTCCAAACACGTAGATAGGTACATACTTCTGAATCTATACTGGACCTGTGCTTGGTATAAATTGAGAAGTCTTAGGTTGAAGTAATGCTTTACCATTGCGAGGGCTCTCGAGTCAACGTAGGATTACGGATAACTACGGATCTAGATCGCGTTGGTATATAATTTTAGATTTAAATTACTTTTTAATTAATTGCAAACGGGTTACACCGGCCGTGGTCTACTGTGGCCGTGATTACGGGCGGTGCAACTCGGTTTGACTTTGGGTCCTTGAGGTCCTGTAGACTCTACTTTTTATAAAGATCGCGGGGTGCGCCTTAATTTGACTACTGGAATCCGAAAGGTTTTGTGTTTATAATAATAATAATAATAAGCCCGCAGGGCACCTTGAGGCGAGGTGTCGGGGAGTAGCGACCCCGCGGCTACCCGAGTGCTCCAGGGGGAAATCACCGTTCCTCACCTCCGGCTTGCCTTAGTTGGCTGGTCGGAGTGAACACTGACGAGGAAGCGGTCCCCCGCCTCTGGCTTGCCTTCACCGGCCGGTCGGAGTGGGGTCGCGAGAGCAGAGCTCCCACTCTGCTCGTAGGATGGATGCCAATCGTAAGTGGTGAGTGGGCCAGGTAGGCTGGACCCTCAGGGAGCCCGTGACCTGAGTATAAAATCCAGGGAGGCCTCTCCATCCTTCAGCCACTCACGCCCCTGTTGCCCCCTGGCTGTAATTTGCTCGGCTTCATTTAGGGTGGCCCAGTTTGTGAGTTGGCGAGTCTCCGTCTGCCATTTTTACTTGTTTGTTGAACAATGTTACGGCAGGCGCCATAGTCCCCATAGTTCCCCCCAGTACCCAATCCACTACCAACCCATTGCCATAGCCCAAGTAGTTTTCATCCATAGTTTACATAATAGTTCTATCCAAACCGGGGGTTGTCCTTGGTTGCATTTTATAGTGTGGACAGGGATAATCGCCGGTTTGGTGTCCATTTCATACTTTGCGATTAAAATTGTAACTAAAACGGGCCTCTACGTGTTGGCTTCGGCCCCACGCACGCCTTCCAAAGGTCCGGGGCTCCATAGCCCCGTGAAACGGAAACGTTACAAACAATAATAATAATAATAAGCCCGCAGGGCACCTTGAGGCGAGGTGTCGGGGAGTAGCGACCCCGCGGCTTCCCGAGCGCTCCAGGGGGAAATCACCGTTCCTCACCTCCGGCTTGCCTTAGTTGGCTGGTCGGAGTGAACACTGACGAGGAAGCGGTCCCCCGCCTCTGGCTTGCCTTCACCGGCTGGTCGGAGTGGAGTCGCGAGAACAGAAATGCTCGGAGGATGGACACCTCACGTCAGTGATGAGTTGGCCCGCTCCACAGGATTACCTAGGATGGTTTAAAATCCGGTGAGGTTGCTCCATCCTTCAGCCACTCACGCCCCTGTTGCCCCCTGGCTGTAATTTGCTCGGCTTAATTAGGGTGGCCCAGTTTGTGAGTTGGCGAGTCTCCGTCTGCCATTTTTACATGTTTATTGAACATTGTTACGGCAGGCGCCATATTCCCCATAGTTCCCCCCAGTACCCAATCCACTACCAACCCCTTTCCATAGCCCAAGTAGTCTTTCACCCGTAGTTTACACAATAGTTCTATCCAAACCGGGGGTTGTCCTTGGTTGCATTTTATAGTGTAGACAGGGATAACCGCCGGTTTGGTGTCCATCACAAAATTTAAATTAAAATGTTACTAAAACAGGCCTCTACGTGTTGGCTTCGGCCCCACGCACGCCTTCCAAAGGTCCGGGTGCTCCATAGCCCCGAGTATCCGTAATGGTAACAACAAATAATAATAAATCATTTATCTACTGTATAAAAATAAGTCGGCTTTTCCTTCCTGACGCTATAACTCCAGAACGCACGAACCGATTTCCACGGTTTTGCATTCGTTGGATAGGTCTCGGGCTCCGTGAGGTTTATAGCAAAGAAAATTCAGGAAAAATTTAATTATCTATAATTTATAAGGCAAAACAACGTTTGCCGGGTCAGCTAGTTGGCACATAAAAAACAAACACTTTTACATGTGGCCCTGTTTCCCGGAATAGCGTGAGCTGTGGCCCAGGATAACAGTTCCCCCCTTAATATTATTGTTAATATTATGTTAATATTATGTTTAAAAGGTCAGTTTGGCGATTCAGAGGAAGAATGTTGTAACCTTCTGCGTACGATGGCTCGTGACCTCCTCGCGAGGCATCCGAGTAGGACGTCTTTTTTGGTTATGGTTTTAATTTAAATTTTAGTTTTTTAGACATTTTTAGTTCCATTAACTTACAAAATATCACAGCTGCAAGCAACGTTTTGAACACCTAGTTTTTATAATGATATTCACCTATTTGATTGTACGACGAACGTCCCAGAGTCAGCCAGACAATCTGAATACAGAATTGCAAGAATGATTCGAAAAACAGTAATTCTTTTCTCACGAGAGGATTGTTTTTTTTCTTTGGTCCCATGGGGTGGTACTTCGCGAAAGCACCATCACCTTAAACAATAATTTTATTTAGATTAGAAGACCGATTTTAACACAAATATAAATAGGTTGGAAGAAATAAAATTAAAAAGTCTTACCTATACATAATTCAATCTTGCCCGTAATCTCTATGAAAATTTATTTCTTAAAGTGTTTACCACACACAATACTGTTTTATCTGGAAAAAATCCTTCCAAAAAAATTCGTACTTGGTTAACTTTACAGTTCAACTCGGCTCGTCGTTACCTATACTACATACATAAATAACTACTAAGTATTGTTGCCCATACGTTAGGTAGATACCTTGTATTACATAACTGTATTCTTTTGCAATAAGAATTCTTAAATCTCGTAAGTTCTCTCGATATTCTACCTTCACTATGTCGCTTTGATCAGTGCGTATTTTTACTTGTAATTCTAAGGAGCGTTTACCCATTTCATCTGAAATCTAATAAATAATAATGTATAGCCATAAGACAACAGACAAACTAGGAACATTAGGTGTAGGTATAATCATAATACACTGTGGTTGGCCTTGTTCCACACTTTTTTATTTAATTTACTTACTACATAGTTTTTGTTTTGTACAGATTAATATTTCAAAATCAAATTCGGGTATCAACATATTTAAATCTCGAAAATTAAATAACCTACGTTTAAAAATAATTTTCAAAATATTGATTGTATTAAAATATCGCGTCCAAAAACATGGGACATTCACCAATCCGGAGAAGGCTCCCGTGGCGCCTGACTGCCTAACCCCAACTAGAGAAGCCTTTGCTCTACAGAGTGACAAATTTGTAGGCTTAAAACTAAATCGATTGTTACCTAAGAATGAAGTATGCTAAAGAAACATTTATGCAAACATACCTGTATGAAGTACTGGCAGTATAATATTAGCGATCGTAAAAACCTTTCTGTGGCGGGCAGATGCAGAACGTTGATAATGGTCGAAGTTAACGTAACTTTCGGTGCCGTGAACAGCGTCAGATTTCTTATATCCTGCCAAAAATACTAAAATTAACTATTTTAACTTCTCACTTGAAAACTTACAAAAGATTATACTTAGTAGAGAACATATTAACTGCTTCCAGTTAGATTAACCAATCACTAACGTTTTGAGTGTCATCGGAATTGATTCAGTAGTTTTCTGTGACAGTAACAATCCTAATTTTCACAGTCGGCTCTAATAGAAATAACAAGAAGTTAGTCTTGCCTGGAGTATTACGACGTCATCGTCACTTGTTTCCCTTTCAAAGCGTTTTCTAAATCTTTGCTGGAAGAAATCAAAAATTGAATAATATTATTTAGTAACAATTTAAAAATATTGTAAAAAATACTTGTATATTTACTTAAGTGCTTAGACGGGCTCGCGCATCGCCAAAAAGTACCAAAAAAGTACATACAAAAAATACATTCCAAAATATTTAATCCAGACCATTGTGTTTTGAATTAAGTTTTGCTATGTCTACGCATGTTGGACCGTTTTGCTTTTTGTTTTTATTTTTACAAATTTCGAATATTCCAATTTTGTAAATGGAGGCGGCTAAATGACCTCCATTTACGAAATGTACGAGTTTTTGACGATTATTTATGATAACACGGAAAGACTCTTAAACATTTAATAACTGAACTAGATATGACGGTCTTGATCCAGGATTTGAACTCGATTAGCAATCAATCGATCAATACATATGAATATGTAGATGTGTGTATATATTTTTGCAATTTTAACACGTTCGGAATGAAAGTCGAACTATATCTACCACTAGACCAACACGGCTTTAAGGGCGACTCCACGTTTATTAATAAGGATTTGTAAGTATAATAAATTTACTTACTTGTTCCATTAAATCAAGATCATCTCTAAAGCCCTTAGTTCCGATTACAGTTGCTGCTAATGTTGTTGAACTTTCTATTGGTATGTTGTCTCTGAGAGTCGAAGGAAACAGAAATACAAACAATATACCCCCTTACTTATAAACGTTGACTAAGTTTATGTAACTTTTGTCTTTGTCTGTTAAGTTTGAAACTTCATGCCACAGTAAAAGACAAACGTTACATAAAGTTAGTCATCGTTTTTAAGTACGGGGGTTAGAGTTTGCAGCTGTACCATGTTTTCTGAAGAATTTTTCTTTAGGATTTGTGTGCGTCCTTAAGTAAGCAAGCCCGAAGAAATTTTTAAAATAATCCTATAAGATTTTCAATAATAGGAAATACCATAATAGGGTAGACTGGGTACGATTGTGCCTCAGGACGAAAGGGACAGTCGCTATATTATCGAAACTATAAGAGATAGCGTGGGGGGTGCAAGGGAATAGAGGAGCGGTAAGAGCATTTGATTACGTGTCACAGTATTGCGTCAGCCATTGTGCGACTTTGACGAGTGTAGGAGACAATATATTTTTTGGTAGTCAAAACCAACTTTTTTTGTTCGACTTATTTTTGTGATTGTGTCTTTATAAAAATAGGTACAAGTATGAGTGTTTTACCTACTTATAAGTTAAACATTAGCGACTAAATATCAGTCTATGCTAACTATGTAGATAGTTTTGTATTTTCTTGACGATTGTTTTTTTACGAAAGAGTATTTTGGGGATAGTTGTGCCATTGTTGCTGGGTACGGTTGTGACCAAAGGTAAGCTTATTATTTTTTCTTTTTAGTGACCAGAAAGCTCACGAGCAAAATGAATTAAGGCAAGGCTAAGGCTATACTCGCAATTATCAGTCGTGGCGAAGGCATGTTGTCGTCTCATCCCGAATTCCGTCGACATAACAATAAAATAGGTGAATCACAAAGAAATTCGCGACGTTACGACGACGCGCCTCCGCCACAACTTATCAGTGCTCGAATAGCCTAATAATAAGCCAGCATTAGGACACATACATACATTTAAAAAGCAGCACTTCATGGCCCAGTGCTGCCACCAAAATAATCAAATGTCCTTATCGAGGTACATCCGAAAATGCAATGAAGCTGGCACGAATATTAGGGAAATGAGATTAAAGGCAGAGTATCTTACATTAAAACCACTTTGTAATCATTTTGGTGTATTTTTGTACCTGTCACAATCATCCCCAGGCACTGTCACAAATGTCCTTGGGGTCAGGGCGGTTGTGACATTTTCTTTTTTTTTTTCAACTGGCTCCTGTGAGTTTACCGTTGAACTTAGGAACACAAATTTAGTATTCAGATGTAGCCAGATGTTTATATTTATATATGAACGTTACTTCTTTTAGCTAAGTATCATATTTTCAGAATTATGGTCGGTCAAATGAAAATTGGCACATCTGTACCCAGTCTACCCTACTACATGTATTTCTATTGAAAAGTTACATTTGAGTGTGCGTTTGGTTCCAGGTGCTTCATCAATCCCTAACCAGTAGCACACGGTCTGATTCTACTGGTTAAAGTCCAAAAGTAAGTAATTTACTACTCTCTGAGAAACTATTCTGCTCATCACTCCGAAGATCCTCGTCCGATCCATATCAATTTTTTATGGAGTCACCTTGGGACTTCTACCTTCCGAATAAAAAAATAATCATCAAAATCGGTTCATAAATGACCAATAGAATTTGTTTCTCAAATTTCCATGGATTTTCGCTTATAACTTTTTATTTTTAGTTCTATCACTAAAAGTTACTTTACAAAAGTTGTAGATAATCTTATTTGTAATACAAAATATTTTTTTTTTTTTGTGAGACCTATAGTTCGTCAAATAAACCATAAAAACTATTTGAACCCCACAACCCCACAAACTATTGTTTAACTTTAAATTAACCACCCCTTGATATCCAAAAAATAAAATTGCGTCCTCTGACAAATGCACGCTAAGCTCAAAAAAATGTAACATTTCAATGTACTAATAACAAGTATAAAGCTGCAAATAAATGTTAAACTCACACACTGTCGAGTTAATTGAAAATTCCTGATTTTTTCATGAAAAAATGGAAAGCATTTTGAAGTCAATTAGCCACCGATACGTTTTGGTGTAGTTTCCTTCCTAAGTTTTGGTGTAGTTTCAGGATATTTTCTGTCACTTTTACCTTTTATATGCAAGCATTGCTTTATCATCATCCCATTCCCAGTGGCCATCTTCATACTCGGCTATGAAAGCTTCTTCTTCGTCGTCTTCCATGCTTTTTACTTTAATTTACTTTCCTACCTAATATACGGTAAGTAGGTAAATATCCGAAAAAAAAAATAGCAAAAATAAAAATATCCCAACATAAACCTAACAATATAAAAATATAAAATAAAGATATCAAAAACACCACATCAATAAAAAAATGATTTTAGATTCCTGCCAATGGAATTGACGGCTTCAGTCAAAATAAAATATATAAATATTCAAAAAAAGTCATGTAGGTACCATAAACCTAATAGAACTCTTTTGAGATTTCCCTCTATTATACCCGACTGCGCAACTCGAAGAAGGGTTATGTGTTTGTCTGGGTTCTAAAAACCCCCGTCGGAAAAAGAGGGATATTTCGCTCAATAATATTTTGGTTTCTACATAAAACTTTACTATGACTACATCATTCTAGTTGCGGCTGGTGTCAATCGTTAGACTGGAATGCTAGCTACTGGAATAATGTGAACTGGGCTATTTGTTGAAAATTGAATGTATGAGAAAGATATGAGTAAGCAATGACAGTATATTCAAGGTACGAGTGTGGACACACCGCGTCGCAGCTTTGAAAGTGTTTGTCGAACCGTGATCGTCGGTGAACCGTTGATGAGTCTATCATGGGCTCGTAACCACTCCACGGTGCCACCGGCCCGGAAACTCGGGCAAGGGCGAACATTTCTATATGTTCCTCGTAAGCAAAAACATAGATAATAGTAAATACCTAATACTTGACTTGATATACAAACAGTCGAAAACTGAAACGCTACTCAAAATTTGAGGGCTACTGAAACAATTAAGCAGATGTTAAACTCAAAAACGAATCATACAAAATTTGAATTTAGAAGCTGATCAATTTATTACTACACTATGATAGTATTCTGTACTTTGTCTGTTCTGAGCGTCATTTAAAATAGTTTCTTGATTAAATGATGTCCCTACTTAAGTATTCCTGTGTCATTCAATTTCCGAAATAAATAATTCACTTCAACCTACTAAACTTTCATAAAGTGATCCAAAGTCACCTACAGATGATATCAGACTATAAAAGTCTCACTCAGCCATCCTTTCAGGTGTCTACTGAATTTAAATATAACACACATGAATAAACAATAATGCAGCGTTACTGATACGAATGACCTCGATGTTCTTGAAGTCAGACTAAAACTTAGATTAAAACAAAAAACAGCAGATACGTTACCTAGTCTCCGAAAATGAGACGATAAAACTGCGTCTAGCTGACGCACTAGCCTCAGTTGTATGTCGAATCGTTGCCGCGTGAGCACGTTCTGTCTCACTGCGATTATCTTTTTGACATCCATAAGAATGACTTTTTGCTTATTTACAATGCCTGAATCATTCTTAACGACAAATGTTTTTAAATACAATATTTTTATGAAAATGCATGTTGGTGTTTCTAGCTCATTTTTCGAATACGCAAAGTTGGAAATATCTACTATTTTTGTTTTCATCTAAGGACTAAAAGTACAATAGAGTCAATTCAATACGTTACGACCACGATAGGTCTGCGCTTCTTCAGTCAGAGGTGGCGCTAGCATCTTATAAATTATACAAATTATCTACTCAGTACCTTAGTTCCATAAAAATTTGTCTGCACAGATAATTTGGTATCGTACAATAGTTACATTTACATCACACATCTAAGAGACCTGTGTAATCAAAATCATTCCATGTGTCATTCGGACGCAGACACTGCTCTCTCCGCATAGAGTTTATAAAATTAAAATGATACCGTAGTGTTGGCTAAAGTGAAGTTCAAGTTAGAATGGCTCAATCACCACTTATTTCTGATGAAGAATATAAAAAACAAGCTAATTTTAAACGTGAGGACAAACGAATTTTGCGAGATTGGCTGAAAATGCAAAACCATTTACCACATGCATACATTACAGGTACCTAAATTAAGTTTCGTGATAAAGTTAACTCTGAATTTTCATTAAATGTAGATATTGTTTACTTCGGTTTTTTATTTTGTTTATTTATTAGTTTATGTTGGGCGTTTGAATTAAATATGTAGGTACCTGCATAGTGTAGGTTAGGCTACGTGAATATTGAATAAAAACCCCAGAAAACTTATCTTACTTCTACTTATTTTATTAGCTTCGTCTTGAACCCGGACAGAATCCTAGATTGGGACAAGGGTTAGGTACCGAACCTTACCTATCAACCTTTGATAAATATCCTACACAAGTCAGAGATTGATTACATTACGTGATTGGATCAGGAGGAAAAAATATTATTACATAAATCCAATCACAGGTGTGATCTAATTTCGTGATTGGATCAGTGCAACCTTAACAATTGATTAAAATATCTCAAGGAACATAGTTCTTTTATGAAGTTATTTACAATTTTCTGTTTGTTTTTTTAAGGTACCTAGGTATATTTTATTTAAAGACTTTTATCGATTTCAGACTGTGACCTGGCTGTCGCGTATCATAGTTGCAATAACGGTATGGAATTAACTAAGAAAGTCCTTGATCTGAACTACACTTTACGAACAATGTTTGTATTTTATCAAAACCGAAATATTGATAAGTCTTTAGAAGGTGCCTTTGAGTCGTGGTAAGAAACTATTTCGATTAAATTAATATTCTATTTTATGTGGATTATGGGTGTATTTAGGTAAACCTAACATAGTATTGCAAATTTTGTTTTTATTATTCAAGATCACTAAATAATAGTGTCAGATGCATGTTTTAATAATGGTCATATAGAATTTCAAGCTATTATATTATTTAGTCTGTTTTACATTCAATTATCTGTAGTTAAATATTTGTTCTAAATCTTTCTAGGTATCTACAATATTATTTACTGTTATTTATTGGCTTATCAGTGACAAATCCCAAATGCTCACGTAGCGTAGACAAGTCTAAAGTACCGACTTATTTTCAATACCTACCTACTCCCACAAAGTATGTTTAAATATAAATGTTTGTTTCTGGTCTGGATTTTTCCTATGTATCATAATATGTATCTTTCTTTAGGTAATATTATAAACCTATACATTGTTTCAATTCAATTTAGGTATCATAGTCTAAAAAGTAGGTACCTGGGTATTATATTGATATCAAAGAGTCATATTAAGTTGGGCCTATACATTTCCAGTTATATTTTATCACAGTACCATATTCCTTGTTATAGGTTGGTGACACCGTTATCCACGTTGAGCAATAAAGGATATCGTCCCATTTATTGCCAGTTAATGAATCCGGACCCCAATCAATTTGTTTATAGTGATGTAGTCAGGTATAAAACCACCTTGTAATAAGTACAGTGGATATACTATACATACTTATATTATTATGTTATCGGAAATGTATGTCATCCGTTATTAACAGAAATGTGAACAATATTAAAATTTATATTAGCATTACACATTTCCTAAACAGCATAGCAAACAGCTAAGTGTTACATTTTGAAATTTAGAGGTTAAGTTGAACTTTAGGAAGAATCAGAGTCTGCTCTACCCTGCGCACTTCGGTGGGTTATAATAATAAAACAGAGTGTTTTATTATTAAATTATTGTATTAATAAAACAGAGTGTTTTATTATTAGGGATGTGATAGACAAGAACTCGTAGAGTCGGGGTGGGCAGATTCGGATCCAAGACTAATATTAACCTAAGGTAATCTACATACCTATATATCTGTGTAACTTTTAAGAATGGCATACGATTCCTAGGAAATGTGTGTATTAAATCTTTGACCAATTATTTCACACATTTCCGAAGTATGTACATTATTGTACATGCCTATATTTTATACATTTCCTGTGAAGTCATTCTCTAGTACTGTGTAGTAAATAAAGAGTCGTTCGAGATATTTTATAGATATTACTGAATTTCAGAGCTTTCGTAATGATCATAGACCTATGTTTGAATGAAGAAGGCACCATACCTGGCGTCTCGATCGTAATTAACTTAGACAAGGTATCGATTGGTCACATGTCAAGAGTCGATCTCATCGTTGCACAACAGTTCTTTTATTTTCTTCAGGTTGGTACCTAACAAAACTTGGGTAGGTATACAGAAAGATAACCAGCTAAATTGTTCCATTGCAGGACATCCGTCCGAATAATTTCGTAGTACCTACCTATTTGCCATCTTTATAAAGAGTTTTAAACATTTTTAAGTACAGTAGGACGTCGATTATGCGATCAAAAATAAAAGAACTTATACAATGAAAGTATTGTTAGTTACACTATTTATAACTCAAGAACGGCTGAACCAATTTGGCTGAAATTTGGCGGGGAGATAGCTTAAAACCAGGAGACTTTCTTTGCTTTTAAGGCGGAACGAAGTTCACCGGGTCAGCTATTTTATAGATTTAAAGCCATCATTCACACCTATTTTTAACTTTATCGGTACAAAGTGAACCATTTTCCATATCCCCAGGAAGCAATGTTCGTTCGTCTAAAGGAATTCCATTTCATAAACGCGCCTGGTTTCATGGATAAACTGCTGTCAATGTTCAGACCATTCATGAAGGAAGAGCTACTGCATATGTTACATGTCCATCAAATAGGTTCTAGTACCTTCTACGACTTTATACCGAGGGAAGCTCTACCGAAAGACGTCGGCGGTGGTAGCTTAGACAGCGCTGTTTTAAAAGGTAATTTTGTGATCTCTCTCATTTTTGAGTACTAAAAATCGAATAAGGCACGGAAGCCTTATTCGATTTTTAGGAGATTCGGCTCTCCTTATCTCGCGGCACCAAGACGTTTTGTCAAAGTATGTCGGGTCGGGTAACTGCTCCTTCTTTAGAAGTCTGGTCATAGTGGTCCACAATTTCGAAGGAGTACGCCATCTACCTCTTTTGTTTTCTGGTAGTCTATTTTGGCGATCTCTAATTTTTGATATATTAACAAGAATGTTAGATTTTACTCCCGTATTCATAGACAAGTCCAGTAAATTACTTTGGTAATGCATTTGCACCCGTGACAGAGATTTTACTTAGCCAGAGTAATTACTCCATTAGTCAATAAATACGAGGGTACCGTTAGTCTCGAAGTAATTTCCTAGACGTGTTTCCTTTTTTTTCCAGATCAAATTTGGACCAAACTACAATCAAACGAAAGCTTTTTTCGTGAAGAATCTAAGAAAATAACTAACGAAGCACTGCGGCCAGGTGGACCAAAAACTATACACGATTTTTTTCCTAGCCTGGAAAGATCTTTTAAGAAACTAGAAATTGATTAAGAGGCTCAAACATTACCTAATACTATTGTACATAGAAACAAACATAAACATTGTACATAGTTATTTGAATTCTATTTCATAAGGGTACATAAGCTATAACTGCCAACACAGTAAGTACCTACCTACGAACAGAAAAGTTAGTAAGTACGAAAATATCACAGAACTAACACGACAGACGGACGACGAAGTCCAACGCTTTCTATTACAAATATAGTGATCCCAGACTCCAGAGTGTATAGTTTGAAGTTAAAAAGTCAACTATAACTGAATAGGTTTGTGTTTATTTTTAATTTATTTTAATTCTACGCTACTAGTTAACCGTCCGTATGGCCCCGGCATGGAATAGGGTTACCACATCTCTTTCCGTGGCGGGTGTCGTAAAAAAGTGATCTGAGGGGGACTAGCAAACCTTAATTTCTCCCCGCGCGGTGGTGGGTAAACGCCTTGGTCCCTAAAAACTCAAAACTCAAAATTCATTTATTCATTTAGAACGTATATTATACACACATACGTACGTTTTGAAACGTCGAGATTTTATTTTACTGTTTTACTAGGAGGGCTGGTGTCAGGCAGCCGATTGTAAAAATATTGTCAAATCTGCAATGCAGCAGTTTGTTGGCCCTATTCCCACCGGGTACAAGTATTTATGCTGAACATAAATGTTTGTTTTTGATTCTATATGTGTGTCTATATGTATCATATGTATGTGTTTTGAAAAAAAAAGTATAATATTATGTAGTACCCATAGTACAAGCCTAATTGCTTACTTTGGGGCTGGATGGCCTCCTACATTAGATATTTAATTTATTATTTATGTATTAATTCGTGTTTGGGCTGCTAATCCTTAAAAAATAAAACATATTAAATCAATATGACCTATTTACTTTTTTATGAAAACTAAATAGAAGGCATATAACCGTGGGTATAACTTTTGCATATAATACCTACCCAGATCCTAGTTTGCTAGTTTTCCTACTTACCTATAAACTGTGGTGTGCTGGCATCAACGAACAGACTTCCAAACACTATATCAGTATTGGATCGCTGTTGAGTACTGCGATTGGAAACCGCTGAACTCGAATCAATGTTCCATCAAATATAACTGAAGTAGAGAACTATAAGTAGGTACTAAAAGTAAGTAGAGAAATAAGTAGTCTGCTAGATGTTATTCATTGTGAAATGCATTATGTTCACTAATATGAGCTGTGTATAGGGCATAGAATAGGGTTACCCCATCTCTTTCCCAGGGTGTCGTAAAATGCGACTAAGGGATCTGAAGAAGACTAGCAAACCTTAAGTTCTCTCCGCACGGTGGCGAATAAACTGCTTGGTCTCTAGGAGGGGTTGGTGTCAGGCAGGTGGCCGGTCGTAAATATATGGTCCGATCTATTTGCTGAAGGTATGGAAAAAAAAGGGGTTTAGCGGACCCCGGGCTCCCGAGAGGGATGAAAACGAGATTATTATTACTAATATCTGTAGTTGAACTAAAAATGTCCATTGTTCAAAATAGCACTACTTTTCTTAGTACAATGTACATTATATCTACGAGTCACTCTCTAATAGTTATAACGAGTTATTCAAAAATTTAAAAGTGAGGCATTAAAAGTTATGTTTTTTAAGTAAAAGTCGGTGCAAGTATTGGCATCTGACAGTGGTGTAGTGAGCAAAGTGACAAAGAGGAAATTGCATCGATGTATGGCGGAGTTTGCGGCTAAAAACCCAAGCTTTGGTTCTCGGGCTATAAATTGACGAGCTTTTGAACTTTGCATTCCCTTTTTTAAGTGAGAGTATTTTTTATTCGTTGGATGGAGGTAAACATTTGTTTTCTTTTGGTTGAAACGGTTTTTACTACTACATACTAAACATTATTTCTTTAAAGTTTTTAAAACACTTCATTCGCCGGTAGATGTCACTACGAGGCCCTACTCGCAAGAACACGAGGTCGTGCTTCCTTAATTTCGGCTTGGAGGGATGCTTACCAGTGGCGTAGCGGCCTTCGTGCTGGGACGGAATACCAGTGGTCGCGGGTACGAGTCCCGCCGGGTGCTTAGTTTTTTTGAAAGCATATTTTCATAAATCAGTGTATTGTACTGACTTATTCACTAACTGGAACTTTATTTTGAAAAATAGTAAGTACATTTTCAAACTTAAGCACAATAAAATGTGTCTTACTTATTGCATTGTATTGACACGATCATTACGTCCACAATTTCGAAATGGTTCGACCAAAATAAAATACCTAAAGAAAGCAGAATTGCAATCGGTGCACCATTGTCCCTAAATACGACACAAAAGAATTTCGAATTTAGCAAAAGGCCAGCATTTTCAGATATAAAGGAATCGCTACATAAGCTAATCACAATCTCTGGTTTAATTTACGATACTCTGACGTTTATTCTATGTTTATCGCATGATCTTTATTGAAAGATTATGTTGGACTAGCTGCGTCCCGCGGTTTCACCCGCGTAAGTCACGATCCCGTGGCAATATCGGGATCAAAAGTAGCCTATGTTACTCAAGGTGAATGTAGCTTTCTAATGGTGAAATAATTATTGAAGTCGGTCTAGTTGTTTTTGAGTTTATTCATAACAAACATACAGACGCTCTTTATAATATTAGTATAGATTATGTTGAATTAACAGTACCTTAGTAACGTGCATCTATTATTTAAAGAGGAAAGGATATCTACTCGTTCTGCTGCATACAAACGTAGTCGACTGTTTTCTCCCTAGATAAAGACATTAGAGCAAATATGTTTATGCTATAAACCTATGTATATCTGCCATGATCCTACGTTTTGTTTTTTTTCATATTCTAATTTTTCTCAATTTTATTTCTATTCAACATACAAAAAAAAAACTTAGGAGCATGGTTTTATAGCATAAACATATTTACTCTAATGTGTTTATCCAGTGAGGAAACAGTCGACTAGGTTTGTATGGAGAATGATTAGGTATCCTTTCCTCTTTATTAAATTGGTAATTAGTAAAAAATCAATATGCTAAACTTTATTTCTATAAATAGGTACATTATAAAAGCTAGGCATTGTGTAAGTATTTCATTGAGGGTTTTTTTTCTACTTTCAGTTTGGGGTAACTTCTCTATCATTATGGTATAAAAAATTTTGAGACGGCAACGAGTGTATTCATCTCATGATGTAAGTCAAGGAAATAATACTAAGAATACAAAATAATACGAGCTAAAAAAGTTTATAAAACACCCCGATAAAATATACCTAATTAATTATTAATGGAACATTAACAAAATCCAATAGGACATAAAATAAGTTGCGTCGTAATGTAAGATAAATTATTACGTATGTAGGGTTGTCGTAAAATAGTTTTACCAATCTCATTACATCCCGTATGATATAAACCCTTGCGTGATTCAATTATTAACGAGAGCCTGCGGTCACTTAGCTTCATACTTCATTAATGGAAGGAAGGTTCGTCTTCCACGAAGGTGTCTTTATGAACCTTTAAGGTTATATATGTTTAGAGGTCTACGTCCATTGAATAGTGTCTTTATATACCTACATAATATATTTATTATTATCCTGATATTTAATAGATATATAGGTAAACGCTTTATAGTACAAAAATATAAAATACAAGTAATTACAAATAAAAACATGAAACTAATGTGGTACAATGGGCGGCCTTATCATCTAAGGGCGATTTCTTCCAGGCCACCCTTGAATGGACAAGATTGTCCATTCCCATGTAAGATTCTCTAATCTGATATACTTAGCCTTTTATATGTTATCTGATTTTTAATCGAACTTATAGCACCAGCAACTTTATCTATCCATGATATATTCATGAAAATCCTTAAATAATACTATTCTCTCAGTTTAGTGTATCCATGCCCAGAAGAATCATCACTTTGCATTTGGTGACATAGTGATCAAATGCTCACCTATTAGGTGTTTATTTAAAAAAATGCGAGGCTGAAATGCGAGGTGTGTAGGACAGGCATCTGAAATGAAAACTTTAAGATGAAATAACAATTATTACGAACTGCGAACAACACAGCTATCAATAAATTAAATAACAGCAACTTTTTATTGTTGCGCGAATAAAACAAAAGTATTCAATAGTAAAATCGGTGGATGGAATAAAGTGCATGTGCTGTTACATAGTAAATAATTCTGGCGAGAGCTACGCCATCGCTATAGCACTCTGCAATAAAACGAACAATGCAATTTAGCTAGTGCTGCATTCATGCGATGGCTTCACTGTAAAACTTGGTTGTTTCACCGATTACTGACACAATAACATACTAAGATAAAATAATATGAGGAGAGGTAGGTACCTAGGTTTTATAAATACAAGGTTAAAGCTTTCTTCTCTATGTAGGTTATAATATTATATCTGAAGTCACCTTGGAATAGGTATTTAGATTTTCTCTCTGTTTTCGCGATATTGGTTAGAAATTAAAGACATTTTTCGGTTTAAAACGCGTGGTGTCTATTACTTTTAGCATTGTTTCAACGCTCAACTTTTCGAGACCTTTACAGGTCCCTTCTTCAGGATTGATTTTTGGGTTGTCAATTTTGAAGAAGGGACCTGTAAATTGTGAAACAATGCCAGAAGTACCTAATAAACACCACGCGATTAAAACCGAAAAATGTCTTTAATGATACTATTTTCTGGGGTTTCGTGGGAAATCATTATGTAAGCACAAAATAATAATCATATGAGATTTTTTGGCTGAAAATATCATTAACAAATTAAATTCATTTATGACTTATGATGTTATTAGTAGTATTTGGAAGATTATAATAATTTTAAATGTTAAGAGTTAACTTAGGAAACTTAAGAATTGAAAAAATGCTTCTCCATAAATTACTGTCTGTATTTAATTTAACTATCCGTCATACCGTAAAAGTTACAGAGAAAAATAGAGACGAAGAAAACAATTATTAAAAACGGTAAATTTTTTGATGTGTACAACTGTACAACACCATAAAACAAACTGTTGTCAGCCGTCAAACTGCCTCATAAAATGCAACGATGTCCGATTTGTGGAATGGTTTATAAAAATTTCAAAGCAGTTAGGGATATGGCCGTTGTGTCCGCAGACCGCGGTCGCATCACTCGCCGCTTGCATAAAACATGCAAATTGGCCACCACTTCACCGGTGTGCCTAAGTTCACTCGCTTTTGCACTTTTATGTAAAATTGAGGCCCATTAGTCATGTAAATATTGTTAAGCCAACCCCCAACGCACCTCACTAACATTATACTAAAAATTATCTTTTGTTCTTATGCATCCGTGGCGTCGTTCGTCCTTTGTAATTCATACTTCGTGTTCTTATATTAAAATTATGAAAATATGTTGCAGTTTAATTTTCATAAAGTAGGTTAAGTAAGGTAATATCTGAAGCGGTGTGGCTCGAGACACCTTCGCATTATGTTCTGAAGCTTACGTAGGTAAGTTGTGGCAAATAGGATTTTTAATTGGCGTCAAAAGGTGGAGAAAATGGATTTAATTATAATTGGGAATACCACAATGGGCTGTTAAATGACGGATCGTTGAGAGCGATTGTTTAGCCTATGCGAGTGAATGGAGAACGTTCGGCGCAGTAATGAGCTGCTGACGTGCCTACATAATGAGCTTCACTTTCAAATTTCTTTCATATTTTCTAAACAAATTGTGTTCATCTTTGTTCGTACTTTGTTATAATCTTTTTAAGCTTGTGAAATTTGAAAGTGAAAAGTACCTATAAGAACTTTTCCTCTAATATATTCCCGATTAATCCACGAAATCTGCAATACTGCAGCAGTACTCTAAGCAGTTAAATTTTAACTAAAGAAGTTACCTACGTATTAAGTTGCATGCTATAAAATAAAACCATCATAAAAGGTACTAAGTGAAAAGTAAAGCTCTAATACAAACTATAATTTCATTTAATATTTCCAAAGCGGCATTTCATTTATATTAAGTATCAAGCAGAACCGAAGTAGGTAACTGAAGATGACCTAATTGCGTCGTTGTGACTGGATAAAGTTAGTGTGGAGACGGCCTTGGGAGAGATTAGTACCGCGCTCCACGTTGCCTCCATCAATTATCTTAGAGGCGACCTCTAAAACAAAGCTGTGTGACACGCCTTTACGAACACTTCCCTAATTTTTTACTTTCTCTAAACGAGCGTTAGTATTTTTAGTTGCTAAATGTTTAAAAAGGTTGGTCATTAATACAGCATTTTTTTATTATTGACAGGATGTTTAACTACAATTTCGCTTGTCCGAGTGGAACGGTGAGTACTCCCCAAAATTACACTAGCTAGATAGTATGTGACGATGTGTGTGATCGCAGATTATAGCACGCTTAGGTATATAGGAATATTTCACTCATTCATTACTTGTCGATTATAAGTAAAGGCACAGAATACATAAATAGAGCAGTCGAAGTAGTGTCTGACCCATTTAGCCATATAGCAAGCTTGCTAGATGGCTATCCAATAGAGTAGACCGATTAACGTTACGATTTAGACCAACTGATACAACTGAACTAACAATATATGTTATGGCGTCCTCACTTGGCGGCCAACATTTTAGACTTGCACGTGGGGTCCGCTGTACCATCAGGCCACTCCCAGGAGTAACCGTCCAGGATCAGTTATAGGCAGAGCGTGTCATAGTGTGTTCGGTGTGTATGATTTAGGCCAATGAATGCTGACAATGTCAGAGCCCCTCGAGCGATAAAAAAAGATCATTTCACTATTTATCAGTTTGTTTTAAATCAGTTTACCCAACCTCCTTGCTGCAGTGACCATTGTTCCATTGTTTAATCTCCTGCTTCACAACTATGTTGCTGAATGTATCGCTTCTGTAAACGATACCGCCTCGAACCTTCATCTTACATTCCTGGGCGGCCAATAACTTCCAAGCCGACTTACAGAAGTCAAATGGCTTACTTTACACGCATTCAATATTTTTTAGCACTTTGTAGCGATTTATTTGTTGGAGTAAGTATGGTAAGTGTATTTATAATATACTTTTGTTCTATGTTTCGTAAAAATGATTTTTGGATCGAAGCTCCTCATCGCGCGTTGCGAAAGGGGGCTAGACGGAAAAAATTAAGACCAAAAGTTGTAACGGATACATTTTTTTTTGTTTATACTACATAGCTATTATAATACCGTAATCATAAAAAAATGCTTTGTACAACATTGTTTTTTTTACAGACAGACGTATAGTTCGGGCTCTAGGTAAAAGGACCCCGTTTTTACCCTTTGGCTACGGAACTCTTCTAGTATAATAGATATGCCTAGAGCTTTAAAAATAGAATTACGAAATTACCTCTTTCATTTATAACTACGTATTCACCATAACTTTTTGATAGAAAAACTAATTTTGAACAACTTGAGATTTCATAAGAATGATCCAAAATATTGTAATTGAAGTGGCCGATGGGTCCGTGGGGTTCTCCGAACGGGCGTGAAGTGCTGCGACCTTTCTCCCCTAATGGATACAGAAAACCTTCTTCACTTTTACTCGGAAAATCTTTTTCCAAAATAAATGAATCCATACCGTATGTAAATCGGACGCCTTCGAAAGTTTTTATTGAAAAACTTGAGGAACTGATGAAAATGGGGCCGCGACGTTTAAGGTATCTCCGTTCGTCTTATGAATGTGATACCCACTGAATTCCAAATATTCTTTTGTTACTTTCCTACTTTGTTCCTTTTAGTTTTTTATTCAAGATTCTATTTGTACTTCGGTGTCTTCTGTTATTAACTAACTTGGTGTTTTATTAGACAGTTTTTTTTATATGAAAGACGATTCTATTATAAATTTGAATTGAATTATATCACATGAAAATTACAAAAGTCGTATGATACGTAATCCATAGTAGCTACATCCCCATTACTGTTTTGCGGCAGAGATAATATAATGTAAGTATATTAGGTAATAATGTACAAAAACATATACCTACATTGTACAATGTAGGTATATGTTTCTTACAGTAACATCTCCATAATCCCTAGTAATCTAACAAATTACATTTTCTTTTGGTTTGAGCTACGATCACAGTTTACCATAAATAAACTTCATTTCGGTAACAACTTCCAAAGTTTCGAGGTTATCATAATTAAGTTGTTAAATATTACACGAATCGCACGTCTAGTGGGCACTGTAGATAGTGAATACTCTGCAAGCAAAGGGTAAGAAGTAGCACTCCTTAGAGGGGCTAAGTTGAGTAATTGATAAAGCTAACCTTACCCTTAATCACGGTCAGCGAGTTTAACTTAATAAATAGTTATTTATTAAGTTGTCTGAGAACTTATTAGTCCCGGCTTGGGTAGACGGTGCTTAGTATGCGAGATAGTTAGACACCCACGCGGCAACGTTTGCCTGATACGATGCATAACTTGCAAGCTGCCCTAATACTTTAATAAATGGAAGAACATTTATCAACTTAATGCTTTTGCTTATTTCAACAGGATACTCATAAAATTACTCTACAATATTTAATTATACCTGTCGGTTAATTAACATTACATTATCGAGGCTACTTGTTAACAATTCTATAACTATTTTATTTACGACTCGCATCTGTCGTGACGTGACTCATACGGTAGGTGGGTACTTATTAATAAACATACAACTTCCTTTCGCGTGTCTACAAACATAAAAGTTCCTCGTGCGTATCCTAAAAAGAACATAAATTAGGTAAATTTATATTAGAGAGAGAGCATCCCCTTCTACAATATGTTCGTAACGACAGTGAGGGTCAATGCGCAGTCCAATCTCCCCGCACCGGGTCTAACGGATCGGCGAAATTATAAAAACTTTTTAACTTAAGTTACAACTTTTACTTAAACGAGTGGAGCGATCGAGGTTTTTCATTCGTTTGAAGTTTCAGTGGTCTGCTTGGGTCGGTTTCCGTCTTTGTCTAGAGTGAGCGGTGTGGCGCAAGTAGTCCGCTGCGCCGGTGCCGGTGCCGCCGGTTTGACTCCTAGCGCGGGTCGGGCGATGGGTAACTCCGGCCGCTCTCAGTCAGTTCTCCTCGCTGCGATGCCGGTGGCACACGTCACGCCGCCCGCCCGCTGCGCTGCGACTATCGCGTCTTACTTCTTCAACAACTAATAAATCAGCGAACTAAACCCTCACGAACAGATTATAACTCGATATGAGATAACTAGCCCGCGGCACGACCGCGGTGATTAATCGTCTTATCCCCTTCGATTATATCGGGACCATAATAAAAGTTAAGAATGTAAACATTGTTAAAGTTTTTCGGAATAGTTGGTTGTCATAAGAACACAATAGCATCAGTAGTTTCTGTTTATCAATGGATTTGAGTACTAAAGGGAAATGTACCGATGAAGTCTGTAGTGTGTAGTAGAGGGGTGCAGTGAGAATATTTGGATGTGCGTGATTCTGATTAGGTAGAAGATCGGGATGGGTGCCGACGGCCAATGGGCCGTGGGGTTGGTGTGGGCCTTGGTGGCATCCGCGTTGGCCGATTCCTGGACAGCCTACCAGGAGTCCCCTTGCTGCCTGCCGGTTTCACATCATCGAGTCAGACATCACAGAGGTGAGTCATCTCCCTTTCTAAATACTAAACTTGTGTGTAAACTCTAGATACAAACCTTGCTAACACGAAAACAGTTCATTGCCTTCTCATTAGTCATGGTATGGATGGTTTGTATACAGAATAATAGATAACAAGTACCCACGTAGGATGAGGTACGTAAGTTAATCGCTGTAGGTAAATATTTGACAAACATTTTACGAAGTTATATCAACTTTGTGCAACTGTAATCGACCGAGCGAGCGAAGCGTCTCTGCTTCAAGTCTGGCAAAATTTTCTTTCGTCTCTCAGTATGTTGCTTGTCCTCTATTTACTTTATAGAATTTATTTGTTTGGGGTTTTTTTATTGGAAAGATATTTCGCCCACTACAGATGCTATTTGATCCAGAGGGATTAAAAACTCTTTTACCTTAGCAGAGGCTAAGGTAAAAGAGTTTTTAAATCTGCGAAATAACCATAACATTTTATATTTTTCTTCTAATACAATTAATGTTCTCTTTTTTTTGGAATACAAAAATGAAATAAATGTGTTATTTCATTTTGAGAATGTGTGTTGATATAAGTGTTTTAACACCTATAACAACACACAAGAAAAACAAAATGAAAAACATAATTTCTCAATTTTACAAAGTATTAAAAAGGACCTAGTTAATTACAATTTTAAATCAACTAAGTACCTGCAAAAAAATGTGTACCTATATTTTTGTTCACATAATGCTTGCGAGGTCTACTGTTCCTAGAACTACTCGTATATTTTTAATACATTGTTAATATTCCGGCTTCAAAATATTCTGTAGGTAGGTACCTGTTGGAAAAACAATCTGCTTATTTGACTTATTCATATTTTCTTCTTCTGTTTTCGCGATGTTGTATTGAAATTAAAGACATTTTTCGGTTTGAATCGCGTGGTTTTTATTACTTTTGACTTTATTACTTTAAACGTTGAGCGTTGTAACAATGCTAAAAGTAATAAAAACCACGCGATTCAAACCGAAAAATGTCTTTAATTTTATTCATATTTTTTTATTACTATAAATTTACCAAAATGCCAGTCTCAAAGTGAATAATATATCTACTCATACTCGTAAGTCGTAACTACCGAAATAGCTCTCTGCAGATAGAGCGCTTATATTTTTCTCTAAGAATTTTGAGCGCATTTTCTTGTCAAGTTAAATATTTAATTATTGTGTGCCAACAAGCTTCCGACGATGTCGAATTCTTTTTGGACCCCGGATGACAGGACAATTTGACGTCATTAGCATGTACTCATACCTACCGGGAATTTTCAGTGAGTGACACGTTAAAATTTTATTAACGTTTAGATTAAAATATTTCGGCGACATTTTTTATCGTCGACAGAAAGATGGTGTCTCGATTTTATGCCACGCAAAATTATGATAAAGACTATTCATTCAGTAGCTAAGTAAGATAACCTTTGGAATCCAACATAATTAAAATCATATTTTTGACAAAATGTGTTCATCTAATTAAAGCTTCATTGTCTATTTGACAAAACCCACGGCTCCATTGCAATCGTACGTAATAAATAATGCAGATAATTACAGTTGAAGTTTTTATGTGTATATATAAACAACGTATACCTATACCAGTCTGCTTATATTCTCAGAATAACAACAAAGTAAAATTATAATTATCGTTGTATTAGCATTGATTGTCTTACGTATAAAAGAATTCAACGCGTATCCGTTAATTTAAACTCATGAGTGACTTAACTTTAAGTCCGATGACTTAAGTATATGATTAAATACCTATTTAATTCAATTGTTTGTAAATTGTTGTATTTGTAATGTTGCTGTTCTATTGTTTGATTAGTATGTAATTGTTTGAAGATTTTTAACCGCCGTCGCTTGCCGTTGACGGCAAGATGATCAGAAACGTTACTGTGAACTTCATAAAGCTGGACCTAATCAGTTTTACTTCAAAACTGCCGTGATTATGAGTACCATAAGCAACATTTGCCAAGCAAACAATTCAAATGCATGTTTGCCTGCCGCAGTCCTGTTTAAGTACTTACTGTGGTTTGTTTTAAACAGGGCTTTATGACTACATTTTTTGCGCTTGACCGCGGGCAGATAGGACTTTATCCTGCCTTGGACAACATGATCGTGTTTGATTACCTATCCTATATACCTAGTTTATTATTTATCTAACTGTCTAGAATATTTCTCTAGATATCTCTAAATACTAGAATATATCTAGAAGTTTGAATCTGTTTTATGATGCTACCCCATGTTATAGAAGTCATACTTAACTTATTTATTTATTATTTTTAATTGTATAACTTGTGGTAGCATGTTATTATTATTTCGCGCTGTTGGTTCTGAAGTAGGTACTAAAAAAATAAGTGTTTTTTTTATCTTATGCTTCCATATTGGACATATATTTGTAAACAGTCATAGTCGCACCTTAACTTATTATTTAGCAGCTTATAGCAACTTGGAAAAAATTACAATACACCGGACACTACAATAATAAAATGCATCCTCTTTCACTATCATTGTATCTTGTATTTTTAAACAACTTCATTTGTACTTTTCTCACATGTTTCTCACCATAAAAGCTGTTCTATAAAAAGGAAATTACGAGCAAAAAATATTGCAAGTTGGGTGCCGAAGCCGGGGTCGGATCACTGCCAACCGGTTCCCATGCGCGGGCGCAGGTAATCGTATATCTCGCTCAAATTGAGTTATAAACGAGATTGTAGTATAGTAACATAATATCACACACTATATTATTATGTTCATGTCTTCTTCGGCCCCTAACATAATGATATTGGTGAGTGGTTACAAGTCCAACGGTTTGTATGTCCGCAGGCTCATTCTTCCTCTTTATTTATTGCTTAATCTCCATATTTTTTAATATCTATTTTATTACTTTATTAGAAAAGACGATTACGATTACTTGTGTATCATAATTAAGAATATGATTATCTACATTTCGATATTTAAATGTTGATATTTAATTGGATAGCGACACGAATTCTGTTTCTGAAGTTAAGCGTCTTCCTAATAAGATTTTATAATTAGACTGTTTTGCTTCGTTTTACACGATTAAAAAGTTAATTAATTAACCACATTCATGGCACATGTTGAATTTTTCATAGATTTAATTACACTTTGATAGATAAATCACAATTAGGTATGTCTAAAGAACATTTATGGATATTGCCCACAGAATATTAGGTATACTTAAGTGTAGATTAGTATATCATGTTTCATTACCATAAGTAATAGGTACCTACATATTTTGTTAATATAATAATATTCTAAGATTAAATAAACCAATAAAATATTGTATAAGTAGATACTTTACTGGACGATTTAATTGTAAAACCTGTTCACATTATCGTGGGAATAGTATGATAAAAGCATTGCGGTGTTAGCTTGCATCAACAATGGATGTTCGGCCGGCGTGTGGTCCGTCCGTCCCGTCGGAGGTCAGCCAATCGTCCCGACACCACCGACCGCTGATCTTATCGTTATTTAATATACCTACGTATACCTATTTACCGATACCGTAGTGTACTCCGCAAAATACCGTTAGGGAGGTAACAGACTACTTATTTTCTGTCAACCGTAATTTATTAAAATGATATTAGGTATTATATTAGGTATTGTAGCGGCTCATCCATCACACATCGCCTGTCCATAAGAAACAGATGAAGCAAGACATTGGTCGCACTGAAAAGTGCGTCTTTAAGAGGAGTATATACGCCAACGACCTTGAAACTGAAAATCCCTGTCGGGCTCATCGAAAATTGTTGATTATTTCATGACGGAATGTCGTAGAACTTTTTTTTGTGCACAGATTGTAGGTGACATTGTTTCCTACATTTTGGTGTAGTTTTAAGACAAGAACCTCCTATTGGTGCAAAGCCTATCCAAATTTTAGACAAAAAATGTCTGATTTGGCTAAAATGTCGATAGGCTTCAATACGTTTAGACATATTTGTATGGAAACTGCACTAAAATATCGGAAACAATGTCGACTACAATCTGTACACAAGAAAAGTTCTACGACATTCCGTCATGAAATAATCAACAATTTTCGATGCGCCCGACATGGATTTTCAGTTTTTCAAAATAGAGCCCTTAAGAGAAACTTGGCAATAAGAAACGCTTGTCAATAAGAAACACTTGACAACTAGGAACTCCTAAATATTCAATCAATGAGTGAATCCTAAGACCTTATAATACTTACTAGTCAGCCTCGTACCCGTATGACATGACTGGTGATTACCACGCCACGTTACCTCAAAGCTGCAATGCACACCATAATGCCTAACAATTTGTTAGTGTTAGTAAAAAATAGTTGTTAACGGAGTTAGAAAATACGGCTTTAGAAATTGATATACCGAAAACGTCTTGACATACAGATGAATATCTGAGACGCGGTGAGCAACCATTCGTTAGCGATATAGAAGGTTGCATTGTTTCATTATCCTCGTAGTGCAGTTTTTTGACTTCTTGCATACAGAAATCAAAATTCAAGATCATTTTATTCCTACAGTCCAATGTAAATATTACAATTACAGGATCGTTTAGTCGTAGGTACCGTGCATGACTGTCGACTTATGACTATGATTTCAGTGTGGTTTCGGAACGCTCCCTCCGATGAGAAGAGACCACTAGAAACTCATGGGGGTACTCAAAGGTATTAGATTCTTCTGTGTGTTTGGCATCCATTTTACAAGCCTAATAATGACTCTGTTTGGAGCTAAATACCAACCTTCTCATCGAAGCTAAATCTATACATATAATAAAATCGTTACTTAGCGGTGTCTGTTTTTGGAAGATATAGAAAAAAGATAAATTGTAGGGGTATCTATTAACGCAGTAGAACCTATTTTTCTATTTTTCTGGTTGTCTGTTTGTCTGTTTGTCTGTTTGTCTGTTTGTCTGTTTGTCTGTTTGTCTGTTTGTCTGTTTGTCTGTTTGTCTGTTTGTCTGTTTGTCTGTTTGTCTGTTTATCTGTTTGTCTGTTTGTGTGTGCCTTTGTGCCCGCTAACCTCAGAAACGGCTTATTCGATTTTGACCAAATTTGGTATGCAGATAGCTTTAGACCCCGATTAACATATAGGGTACTTTTTATCCGGATATTTAATCCGGTTATCCGGATAAAGTGTTTTTTCTGTTTTTACCTAATTCGTTTGAATGTTGTATTGAAGAAGTATGTTGTGTGGAATCAACACATGATTAACCGGATATCCGGTAGAAAATAAAAAAAAACCGGATATCCAGTTTTTTTTGCAGGAAATTCCTAAAATACCGTATACCTATGTCTCTCCACATATCCGGATCCTTCGGACATACGGAAATTCTTTATAATGGCTGGTTTTAACCGGGTTTAAAAAAAAAAGAGGAGCTGCTCAATTCTACCCGCATATTGTTTGTATGTGAATATGTTCACACCGTACTCCGGCACATAAAGTCCGGTTTCGATCATTCTTTTTCTATTCGGAAAGTGAGAGTCCCGAGTTGGTCCCATAAACTGTTGGTGAAGATCTGATGAGAACCTTCGGAATGATAAGCAGAATAGCATCCCTTAATGCTGTAAATTATCAATTTTTGGACTTCCAGCAATAAAATCGGCTTATAAAGAACTAGGTACAAATTGATGGACCCCGAAACCACCTTCTCAAAAATCCCTCAGTGATTAAAGTTACGGTTACAATTTTGATAATTTTTAGTAGCAGTCGAAAATGCAATAAAAATTATTAAAAAATATAGCTGTAATCGGGCAGTTTTACTGGGTAAATGCAGATTGCATGTAGTTTACGTGGCACGATGGGAGTTGTGGATTCCGAGTCGAGGGTTCCGCGTTCGAATCACAGACCGCATTCCCTTTTTAAGGAACGGTGGCCTGCCGAGTCGAGTGATGGTTTCCGATTCGAGGGCTGCGCGTTCGAGTCCCGAGTCCCGGACACGACGTTACGTTTTACCCTCCAGATGGTTGTCCACCTTGCCGTTGTGAGGGGACTCAGTAGCTGCAAGCTAAGAGGCGCACGACGTGGAAAACCGGGCTTGCCTGGCCTGGCTCCGTAATCCCGCGTCAGCGGGCGTGGAAGACAACCACTATAAAAAATCACCTCAGCCTCTGCTGGTGAACTCGGTGGAGGCAGAGATGAGGCTTGGAAAGGCCGTCGTTGTCGGAATGTAGTCCATGAGGAATTCCCACTGGCCTCGACCCTTGTGGAGCGAGGGACACCATGGGGGTTTAGATTATAAACCTATGGTAGGAAGCCCAACGAGAGTGGCCTGACGGTGCATAAGGCGCATTACCCACGTAAAAAAAAAAGATATCATGTAGTTAGGCTGCCGGACTTTAGCTTATATAACAGATAAGTCGGTTGCACTGTATGTAAGAGAGCTTATTTTTATTGTTTTATCCTTATTTTCGAAGTCGAGTTTTGATTTTTTTTATATTTTCGATAAAGGCTACTTCTTATAATAAGTAATGTGAATAAGCATGCAACACGTTCCCTACCGCTGCGCTGTGAAAAATCTACACTTAAATACTCTGCCATGATTCTCTTCTGCTCAGCAACAGACTTCCCTGGGTCGTCCGTTCAAGTGTAGACTTTTGCACAGCGATGGATAGGTAGTCCGAAAAACGCTGACGAAGTCGCGGGCACAGCTAGTACAAAAATATAATCTTATTTCTCAATCCATATAAAACATAATTAAAATTAAAAACTAAATTAAAACTAAAACTGATTAAAATAAAACTAAACTAAAAAAAATAATTTAAAAAAATTAAAAACCGACTTCAAAAAAAAAGCATTAAAAAAACCGATTTAAATAAAACATAAAATAACTTCGCCTACGTACAGTGCCACCGACTTATCTGTTATGTAATCTGAAGTCGGGCAGCCAAACTTACAACTACTTACAATCCTACTCAACCAACCCAGTAAATCTGCCCGACTTCAGATTACATAACAGATAAGTCGGTGGCACTGTACGTAGGCGAAGTTATTTTATGTTTTATTTAAATCGGTTTTTTTAATGCTTTTTTTTTGAAGTCGGTTTTTAATTTTTTTAAATTATTTTTTTATTTCATCCTTTTTAGTGTACTTTCAACTACCACTAAAATCATTAAAATTGTATCCATAACTTTTATCATTGAGGAGTTCTGTGATGAGAAGGTGATTTCAGATGTGGAGATTCCGAAACCATATTCTTATTCATCGGTATCTATTCTTTATGGCCTTATTCTACTGGTGATAAAACATAAGAATTTTGAGGAGCAATCCCGTTCATCACTCCGAAGATCCTCATCAGATCCTCACCAAATTTTTATGGAACCATCTCGGAGCTCCCACCTTTCAGTTTTAAAAGGAATCATCTCAATCGGTCAAGCCGTATTCGAGTCATCGATGAACATCCCTAAAACATAGGAATTTTGAGGAGCAATCCCGTTCATCACTCCGAAGATCCTCATCAGATCCTCACCAAATTTTTATGGGACCATTTCGAAGCTCCCACCTTTCGATTAAAAAAATAATTATCTTAATCGGTCAAGCCGTCTTTGAGTAATCGGTGAACATACATAAAAAAAAAAAAAAAAAAAAAATATTATACATACAGACGAATTGAGAACCTCCTCCTTTTTTGAAGTCGGTTAAAAACTAAACTAAATCTAAATCAGCTAAAATCTTGATTTAGATTTAGTTTAGTTTTTAGTTTAGTTTTATTATAATCTTAGGTACCTATTCAAAAATCTAAATTGCAATTGTCTAACTACGGTAGGTAGTTCAAACCCGAACGACCAGTAAACAATGCATTGCCCTTTAATATTTTTCTAGAGCCTTGTCTGTCAGTATTAATATTTGTTCTCATCTTAAGCTACTCTATGTTGTTCGATCGAGCGATACAAAATATGGTGTCTGCCTACTTCGTCAGGTAAACCATTGGCATGTAGGCGTTCCAACCACAAATATCGACTTACGAAAATATTACGAGGTACGTAAATTACGGCCTCGGTGCCTTCGCTATGTGATCTACAATCCAAACATACCCACTCGTACGTAATATTGGTTCTCTACACATAATATTATCCATTCATAGGTGTTAAATGTCTGATGCGATCTAAATTGTTTTACGTAGGTATATACGGTTCTAAGATTATATAAAAAAAAATTTAGGTAAAACCTAAGAATAATATTTCCTGTGGATTGTACAAGGATAGAAAAGGACTCACGACTTTCTGCGTCGGAGGCAGGTTTTCTCTCACCACGCTACTCATATTGTCAATTACTATTTAAGAACTGGAAACATTCCTTTTAAGAACAAATTTGCGACCTAACGTGTCGATCGAGTCCTTAATGGCCACCTTAATGTATTCAATCAAAGATTCAGTCGTAAAATAAATATTTTTGTTCAAATCTCTGTCGTACGGTGAATTTACATATTTTAATGGATGCGGTAGAGTACTTAGGTACGCATTAAACGAAGTTTATGGATGGATGCTTGTATATTGTACGACTTTCTTAAATAGATCCCTATTTACATCCATATGTCGTAATATGTATTTGGGTGTTAGGTGATATTTTTTATAGCGGTATAAGCGGCTCCTAATCTAGTAGAAATACGAGAGTACCTATCTAGTATTCTACCTTCACTTAAAAATAATCTTCTAGGTACGAAAGCCACTTCTTAGATTAGTTATGTTTTGATAAGATATCAGGCAAGCGCTTCCCTTAACATATATGTAAAATGAACAGAATGTGGCTTATTATCAGCGTTACCGGTGGTACAAATAAACGAACAGAAAATAATACTCTACCTAACCTACCTCTCTCTCCAAGTCTCTCAAGCATACCAAATTAAATTATCAATGCGATTCCGATCGACAGACCGTTTCAATAAAATGACCCGAAGAGCTTCCAATTCGTTTCAAAATTAAAACGGTACCATCTGCTCTGCCAATTTAAAAACCAAAGCAGTGTGACTTAAGTTAAACCTTTACATTCCACCTTATAAGGACTTGATTTAACGTCGGATTCGTATCGAGAGTCGGATTATTGCTTCGTTACCGTTACTCGAGGCAAAGACGGCAATATTGCCGGAGTCGTGTCGGGATTTCCTTGTGCAGTGTTAAGCGAGCTTTATTGGGCGTGTACGTCGCAAGCAAGCCGGGCCTTGTGTAAATCGAACCGACAGACCTGTCTCAGAGTGACTGACGTGGCTTTAACTGCTCTATCCGAGGTAGATTGTACCGATACGTGCGTCTCTCTAGCTAAATATACCATGTTACTTTGATTCTGAACGGTTGTCTCTGTCGAGATTGCTTCGTGGAGTTGATGATCGAGTAGGTATAAATAAATGTTGTACGACATCCCACATAGCGCCATCTGACTAAGCTTGTAAATTTGAATAAAATAAAAAATCATTTTACAAGCCAAACAAAAGATTGTTTATTTATTTAAAAACCGGCTGCTTATTTTTATTGACCACGTGAAAAGGTGGTTATGATGATTGAAGATTTATCTAATTATACCTCAGAAACAACAATGAAATATTTATTAGGGGGTACGTCATTGGCAATAAAGAGACACGTAATCTAACAAAGTTGCATGCTGGTCAATCACCCAATTGATGGTAGTTAAAGATGCCTCACTAAATTGAGAAATTGTCTTGTCCGCAAGATTGAAACAAATCAATTGACAGTTCAGAAACACCAGGCATACCTACTCGTAATTAACAAGATCAACCACCATTTATATTTACTTTAGGTGTATAGATAAATTGGAGCTTAGAAATCTACAGCAAAGATACCAAAACTTCATTTTTTAATTATAGACTACGATATGACACAACTTTGTAAATGTCAAAAACTAAGAACCAAAACTTAATATTAATAGTCTGTACTATCATTATTATTATTAGACACGGGTCTAAATAACAATATTATCTATAACGCGATCTAGACCCGTGTCTAATAATAATGATGGACGGAAATCATGTAAGTTCACAAAGTGTATTAATAGTCAGAAATTCAAAAACGTAATAATTTTGTACGTGGTAGGCTTAGTGGCAAAAATTGTAGTAGATAAACCACAAATCTATTTTTAATGAACAGTTTTAATTATTTTCTTTCCATATCTCTTCTGCATAATTAAATTATTATGTGGTTCATACAAACTAATCTCCACCCGTCTACATCCCTCACTTCTGACGCCCTAGTGACTAGTCCAGTCCTAATCTTACTTAAAGCCGGGTTCGTATCTATTCCCTAATCAAGAATCTCTGGGCAGCAGGTAGTGGTATGATTTAATAACGAGGGTCCTTGTCCATAATTGTTCTTTCGCTTACGAATCAAATCACAGACGCGGCTATTTTCTGAAATGGGGTTTTGTAATTGCAATGGCTTACTGCTACGAAAATCAGAAGAAAAATTTTACACTATGATAAATAATGCGCTAAAAGTGACGTATGCCCAAATGTAACGCTTATTCTCTTACCATCATGATCGAGAGTCCGGGGTCCGCTTTCCGGACGAACAACTAAGTTATCTTATAAGGGTTCTTTTACCTTTTGAGCTACGGAACACCTTTTTCACCATTTAATTAACAATGTGCAAAATACGACATAAAAAGAAAAAAAAAAGCAACATGTAGGTAAATATAGAAAAATAAACTACAATATTTTTAGATGTTATTTTTAAAAACTCAATCAACTTCTGCAACAATATGATACAGTGTCTGTACTGCACATGGTTTTATTTGTAGACAATTTATTGCCTAAATGAAAAATAGTTCATTGGACGCACAGGTGCAGTCACTGCGTCTCTATTACTCACATAACATGCCGAGGAATATGTGGCTGCATTTGATAAATGTATGTGACATATTCGCCATTCGAGTGGGTTCCTTGTTATTGTTTTAAATTAGATATTAAAATAAACACATACGATATCGACTTTTTTATTAAAAATCTAATACATATGTATCAAAATATCTTTAAAGATTAGCTTTATATAAGTAGGTAATTATTATGTAGGTACCGAATTTGATGATAGGTATATTATAAAAAAGTTAGGTACTATATCCTTATGGTTTAGGATTTAGCTATTTCAATTTTATTGAACTTTGGGACTACCTACTCAGAATTGTCCAGGTCGCCAGTTTAAGCGATACAAATAATTTATTTCTACACATTCGTGCAATCAAGCCTTACTCTTTAAAAAAACAATATAAACCTTAACTACTTTTCGCACATGTTGAGAAGTATATTCATAAAACGGACAACCTTTAACGACTCCTTAAGAAAATTATTTATTAGAATAGTTGAACATTTCCGCAGTTGCAACATCTGGATGCAAAGTCATTTGCGCAGGTGTCGACACACGCTATTTAATATTAGTACTGTTCTTAACTAACGAGCTCACGTTGGTACTATCAAAGGGAGCATTATCGATAGTTATTACACCCCCTCTCATAAGCCGTGTGAAAATGAACAGTGGTTGTAACTAGGTAACTACGAGATACAGTAATTCACGATAAGCTCAGGAAACTCCACCAAACTTGCATAAAACCCTAGTTTAAAACTATGCTTCACGAACTTTATTCAAATTGTAAAGTTTGGCTCAAAGAAAATGTTTTCTGGGAATAGCCACTTCCTACTTAGCGTTGGACTAGTAATAAAAATGAGTTAAGTACTTTGACCACCGGGATTATCACCTTTTAACTATAGTTAAAAGGTGATAATCCCGATCACATCTATAGATGTGAAAACCTTTCAACGAAAATAAGAATATAAATATTTTACAAGGAGAAAATAATTCATCATCAAAAATTCTCCAATGACAGGATTCGAACCTGTGCCCCTCGTTTGCCGTGACATGGTGAATTAACGATTATGCGTTAACGATTATGTTTTGTTTACCGAGTAAGGCTCGGGTTCGGTTCCGTTTTGTTTTTTTTTTGATGATAAGGCATTTTTACTAGAAATATTTTAAAGGTTGTCCTCGTAAAATATTTCTAGTAAAATTGATAAATAAAAACAAAAAGAAATATTTAAAATAAGAATTACAAAACTAAATATGGCATTATATTGCAATTTCGTTCCAAATTTACAAATGATGGGAAAATAATCAATTTTATGAAGCTCTACTTCCCAGCACCGCAAAAACAGTCTGTCAACAGAAATGTGAACAAAAAAAAAGAGAATCACCACAAAAACCGAGCCGCATACGATTCAGTGCACGTAGATATTAAAACGTATCAAATAACACTTTTATCTTAATCGATGTTACAAATTATCGGTCTAATGTATTTGCTTTCACATTATTATTAGAGAAGCTAATGGAAACGATGACTATTGACTCTGTTATTCAAATATTGAGCTCGATGTCTTCGATGGTGATAAGCGCAGTAACTTGACACTTTACCGGTCTACAAGGGCCACTACTCAGGGGAGTCAGCCAGACATGTTCTAACGTTCCTTTACTGTTCGTACACAATCTGTGTTCCGACAACACCGCGCACATGAACCGAGCTGCTTTTATTACCAAGATATTCAATAGACACTATCTAATAACGTCAATAACGTTTTCAATAGTTCAGCTGGGAGTTATCTTAGTGGGTTTACGTTAATTCTACCTTTCAAGAGTAGCGTTGCTATCTTCACGGAAGTTGAGATTCAATTGAAATAGATGGACATTTAAAGGTCTGCCTAAATTAGTTTGTGTAAAAGATAATATTCAAGGATAGTAAAGATAGAATTTAAGTATAGAAAAAAGGCGTAAAATAAAGCTTAAACCATAAAACTGGACTGGTCTCTATTAGGGACAAGAAGATTTCACCAGTTCCAAAGTCGGGAAATTACTCACACACCTTCAAAAAAGATGGATCAAAATTCGAACGTGGCTGTTAGAATGGTGGGCCCATCTGGGTAATCTAAACTTAAAATGTATTTTCCTTTTTCTATAATTTCTACAACAGATAAAAATGTTGAAACGAAAACAAAATACCCACATTAGGTCGAGTGAACGGTTTGGGGCAGTCATACATTAAACATTTTAGTCAAACGAATTAAATCTATACGCATAGAGGCAACACGAAAAATAAATTGGCAATTATTTCCAATTTTTTGTGCAATTCATACCCGCCGGGTTGTGTTTATGGCAACGCTTAGTTGAGTGGAATGATTGTGTAAAACTGTTGGACTGGCTCCAACCGGGCAACCAAACGGAGGACGCACCGCGCGACGACCAAACGCCACAAATAAAGTCAAATAAGTGAACCAAGCAGAATGGGACCTCGTTGCGCTACACATCACCATGTTATTGAACTTACTTACAAACGAATTTAACTGAAACAGTTTCGTGTTTCGGGAAATTGTAATTTTCGCTTGTGGCAGATAGTACGGTTAGCAATGCAGTTTTGTTTTTGGCAAATATTCTCTTTCATAGTACAAAATTACTTACCTATTTCTATTGTTAAATTTCATTAATACTATTTAGAATTAAAATAACTGCTTCTTTTGGGAGGAGGTCCTTTGTAAATATAATATAAGCATCAAATAGTCTAACCTGACCATCAAAGCAATAGACGAATCAGGCTCAATTTTAGCATAGGACAGCATAATGATTTGCGGACATTTCCGCATGAAATTACGATAAAGATAATAATTACGGTAGATATTGAGCTAACCCAACTTTTGTTTAATAGGGCCCTATTCTGAAAAACTGAAAATCCATGTCGGGCGCATCGAAAATTGTTGATTATTTCATGACGGAATGTCGTAGAACTTTTTTTTGTGTACAGATTGTAGGCGACATTGTTTCCGATATTTTAGTGCAGTTTCCATACAAATATGTCTAAACGTATTGAAGCCTATCGACATTTTAGCCAAATCAGACATGTTTTGTCTAAAATTTGGATAGGCTTTGCACCAATAGGAGGTTCTTGTCTTAAAACTACACCAAAATGTAGGAAATAATGTCACCTACAATCTGTGCACAAAAAAAAGTTCTACGACATTCCGTCATGAAATAATCAACAATTTTCGATGAGCCCGACAGGGATTTTCAGTTTCAAGGTCGTTGGCGTATATACTCCTCTTAAGTAAGTAATATATCGGTAGATACTCAATCCAATTCTAAATTCAGCTTCGTTGACACTTGGAAATAAAATGGTATTAGCTCTGTCGCAAGTTCCTCTGATGTTCAGCTTTCTCAGAATTTATGTTACATTCAAAGCAACTTTGTTCATCAGCAGTTTCTAACTGTAAATACCAATGGCAACTGTTTAACAATTGCCTATAATAATCTCTGCAAATGTGCAAATGTGAATAAACTACAATATTTTGAAAATATTAAGAAAAACAACGCGTAATCAATGAACGAACAAATTGTTTTAGTATTCGTACCTATATTTTGCATCACAAGATGAAGTAATAAAAATATTTGTAATTTTGTATTACCAGTGAACTGAAATACAATAAGTAAGAGGGTACAAAATACCTACACCTTAATAACAGACATCCAGCAAAATGGCTTCAAAGATTCTCACATAATTAAAGATGTAAATTAAAGTACCTATACCCTTTTAATTATTTTTACTTTAATTCTTTCAATTTTCTCACAATTAGGTCCAACTTATGACAAGACGACACAATGTCAGCTTGACTTTGATGAGTCAGAGTCAGTCGTTTTGTTGAGTCACATAATTTTTTAGTATCAAGATTGCTAAAAGACAGATTATCTGTATGGAAAAATCGAAATACAATACTAGTAAACTCGTACCTACTCGTAGTTGGTAATAGCTATCCGGATACTATCCGGATAGTTAAACGTAAAATCACTATGGCTTGGATTAGACTTTTCATTAACTTATTTATGTGAAATGCAAAAAAAACTATTTCAAAAGTGATTTTTATAAATTAAAATATATTTTTTTGTCTGTGAGTTCTGTCCTATAACTTTCTACGCCAAGCGTTAAAGTAAACAAACATCAAAATTTCTAGCAGTCTGTTGTTATATGAAATGAACATAAAACGAAGTACGTATGTAGCTAGCACCTAAGTACTTACTTATATGGAATATTCGAATATTGCGTGTTGCTTCCTCGGCTGGCAGCGCTCCAGTCGTTTCAATTTTATCCCGCGGGACGTTCTGTGTAAACATCCCTAAATGATAAACGCATAATTTAACGCCCCGGGAAACACGAAAAATTGTGCGCATTTATTTTCTCGATCATACAAGAGAAAGGAACGTTCAATGGGTCCATGCCAAAGATCAAATTGAATATTTTTGCTGTTTTATTAGGTTTTGTTTGGGTAAACTTTTTGGATAGGTATTTTTGGAATGATATGTAGTAAGTACTGTAATATTTATAATACTGAGTAGTCGCATATAGAATGCATCAATATGACAAACATAGTTTAATGAAATAGTATATATTACTAGAAATGACTATTTTGTTCAGTGCCTGATACTAAGTGATGACGGAAGCACTAGATTGATATTTAACACAAGACAAGCATTCAACCCAAAGAAGAGAATATAACATGGTCCTACATGTATGCACAATCGGACTTGATGCAAATTAAAGCTAAGGTTTTGAAGGATAGTTAAGCTTGAGTCTATCTGTTATCGTTATCAGACACATTTCAGAAAGTTATAGGTAGATGGAACCTCCTCCTTTTGACGGAGATCAGCTACTATACGGCTGACTTTAACGTAGAACTTGACTGATTTCGAAACAACAAGTCGGTTTAACAATAGCATAAACATGTACGTAGGTAGGCACATATACCTACCTACATGTTTCATAACAGGTTATGTGTTGTGTTTTGTGTGAAATCCATTGCTACGAAATACCGATAGAATGTGCGGTCGTCTAAAGCATCGAAACCTTCATCGCCGGCCACATAAATCTGGCTTTGATACGTTTTGGTAAGAAGCCAACTGTGCAGCACAGCCAGAGCCGGACCGCGGTCCACTCCACATTGCAAAATAACATTTTCTTTTATTCTGCACTTTTTACATTGCATTGTTCTCAAAACATATTGCTTGGTTTGGATCACTTAATTAAGCGCACAATGCAAATTCTCTGACAATGTGAGCATGTAATTGTATGCGGAACAAGTCGGGGTCCCGGTATAAATACACTGAGAGGATACTCGCTGAGTCACCACACGTTGCGCACTCGATATTCATATTAAACAAATCCGACTGTAACAAAGATTTATCTTGTACAATAAAACCATTATTCCCGGTAACGGGTATCAAACACTCGGCCACACTCATACTTTATTGAGATAAATATATTGGGCGTGTGAACGTTATTACTGACTTTTTCAGTTTGCTTTATAAATCACGTTACTTAACTACCTTAAATCCAGTTTTATGGGGATTATCAATTAAGATTTAACGCGGGCTTTCCAGGGAAGCAGTTAAAAAGGCTAGAAAAGGCTTAAAATAAGGTAGTATCTACGATACCTTTAAATATACCACATATATGTATAATAAATGTTATTGTAAATAGATGTAGGTAACTACATTATATAGTCAAGCACTTTCCCGGACGTCCCAGTAATGGGAAATATAATCTTATATATAAAATTTCCATGTCACAGTGTTAGTTACCGTACTCCTCCGAAACGGCTTCACCGATCTCCACCAAACTTTATATGCGTATTCAGTAGGTCTGAGAATCGGCTACTATCTATAATTTATAAGGCAAAACAACGTTTGCCGGGTCAGCTAGTCTAATATATAAAATTTCCATGTCACAGTGTCAGTTACCGTACTCCTCCGAAACGGCTTGACCGATTTTTATGAAATTTTGTATACGTATTCAGTAGGTCTGAGAATCGGCTACTATCTATAATTTATAAGGCAAAACAACGTTTGCCGGGTCAGCTAGTTTTATTATACGCGTTCACCTTTGGGCGTACCTACTTAACTTAATTGATTGATTTGTAGCTATTTATTACCTAATTATCAATTAAATATTAACATAATTCTCAGATAGCAAAAGTTAAATGTAAACCGCCCATAAAAACAAAGTAACTTCGAATCAGTAAGATTAACACTCATAGACAGGCACTAATGTAAAATTTAACCCACAGAGAAAGCAATTTACCTAAATAATATTTTATAATTAACTCAGTTAAGGAAAATCCGCGTCGTTTCATAATCCTCAGATAATATTAGCATTATCCACAAGATCGTATTAAAGCGAGATAAGTTAGCTTAAAGGAAGAGAAGTAAAGGTACATTAAGCGTGTAGAACTGGCAATAAATTATTCCACGCTCAGACAAATGTTTAATGTACCAATTACAACTGCTTCTCTGGGAACGTCAGATTACCTATAGTGTAAAATAGAGCCTTTAATTCGATGGTAATGGTGAACGCATATCGGAAACTAAGCGATCGAACGATTCCACGCCTTACATCGACACATTTGATGGCAAAAATGTATGTCTTAGATCTCTTATCAAATTCTGGAAATCAAAAACCATCATTTTTAAAATGAATTATTAAAGTGATGTGAAAGTGAAGTGAAAAAAGCTCCCATTTTTTTTCACGTGTAATTAAAAATACTGTATTGCCTACTACTGTAGATTATGAAAACTTTGATAAACAACACAATATGGGGTTCTTTTCAATTACCTAATGGTTACTCATTTTTGAGATATTATTTAATAAATTTCTTTTAATTTTTGTATGTAGCTCAAGGCTACAGCACCAACAGGCGTTGACTTGCGTAGTCTAGTTGGTATAGACGTTGGGACCCAAAGACGCGAGTTCAAGACTCGCCGCAAGTGAAAATTTTTGTATGCTATTTTTCCTTAAAAAAAAATTTCTATATTATTTAATGTTATAATTAAAAAAAAATCTTTTGTTGTTAGATCCTTCTGCAATTTCGAGCTAACAGTAAGGCACCAAAACGCAAACAAATAAATGAACTATTATCGACCGATTTACAGTTCATCGTCTGGATTTGTTGTAAGGTCAACAATTAGGTTCATTTATCCCAGGATGAGGGATAATATTGCTAAGTAAAAGCGCCCATTTTCAACTGCGTAGCTCGGTCGTTAATCACAGCGTTCACTTCCGTCGTCGACCGCGCCGGAACCAGCTTATTTTTGATTGTTTTTGATAAAAACAAACAAAGACAAATGAATAAGCTAACTAAATCGTTAATCATAAGTTGGTTCAAACTGTGCTTCCTTCGGTTGCATTCTTCATGCATTTCTCCAAGAAGTGTGGACCATTTCCGTTGTTTATGAAACATTACACAAATGGTTTTACGCAACGTTATTTAAAAAGTAAACGCTTTTTTTTGCATTATAAAGTATGTCTACCTTACTTATTTAGGTAACCTAAATATAGTCTATTATTTATTGATTCGTATGGCATTACAGTTGTAGGTATACTAATAACTAGAATCAAATTATAAACTAGAGATCTATGTTTAGTTGTATACATTTTCTCAAATGCTCACTCTATTTTCTACAGCCTTATGCGCAAAAATCGCCTCTCTCAGGAGACCTTAGACTAAAGATCTCCGACCCTCAGTCCGTATTTCTCAGATAAATGTGGAGGGTATTAGTAAACCAAACCAAAATATAGTCCATTAACCAAATAGTATTGTTAGAAGGCCCATCTCGGCTCTGTGCTGCATGAATAATGCTCAAATCCTGTTATTTAGGTAACAGGGTATCATTTCCGTTTTAAGAAAATACCATTCCAGTTGAATTCCAAACAACAATTCGTATTCCGAAATAAACAACAACAAATCAGGAACGATGGTGTGTACCATCCTAAAAAACTTTGCTCCAATGCTTCAAATCCACAGTTACCGCCACGGTCTACACTGCGGAAATTTAGGAGCGAAAGCTTTGACAGACGTACGAGGCGGTTTCGAAGAATTTATGAGTTCCTCGCTCTTTATCTGCAAAACCCTATTTCACTGAAACGTGTTTTTCTGAAGTGCTGTCCGGAAAGAAGTGGCGAGGGGATCATGAACCATCCCTTTTATCAAGCAGACTAGCCTACTAACGCTGTATGATAACACGTGAAAAATGATCATGGTAATGTAGGTAAGTAAATATGTTGAAGCCATTTGAGTAGACATATTTATTACTTAGCAACTTTTGATTTGGACCGCTTTACGTCGGCGACGACGCGACGACGGCGACGCGACGACGGTGACTTGAAACTTCAAGAAAAAATAAGTAAATATTTTCACCTAGATAAAATCATAAAATTAGATACTGAATGGCTACTGAGTAATTGTTTACTATCGTTTACTTAGACATTGAAGAAAAAGCGCAAGAACTACACAAGGGTCCGTGCACTCCCACACCCACACTCATCGGCAGCAAATTAATGTGTCACCGACTCTATCGGCGCGATGTTGATGTTGAATAATGACATGCTTTGAAGTTTAATTGCAATTGCAAATTCCATGATTTGTAATATAAAATGGAGATAGTCAGCTTTACTGGTACCCATGCGTTGTTAAATATAATCGTATGACTAAATGGTATGGACAAGGTGGAATTTCTCCAATTATTTCAGGGTTTCGAATTGTCGAAAAGTTAATAAAACTAAAAAAAACGATTCGTGTAACTTCGATCGAACTTTAGCGCGTTATTAAATCTAGATAGAACTTTCCGACCTGTAAACCTTCGCAGGCTTTAAAGAAAATCTTCCATTAATTTAACGTTTACCTTTCATTGAGAATGTGTAACCTCATAGTAAATTGATACCGTTTTTGGCTGTAGTGTAGTTACCCATCAAGATCGAGACAACATTATTTATGTTCATATAAATGTATCTGATGATTAATAGCAGCATTATTCGGCAAATGTGGATATGGGTCCGAGATTGGACTGATTATCGTGTGCCTCACGCTTGGCTGATCGCGCCGCAAAATTAATTTAGGTTCGTCGAGGAAAGGGAGCACAGACACGACGAGCCAGGAAATGTTTGCTCTTAGGGATATTTCTGGCGAGCGAGTTGCGACGTTTGGACGACTTGTATTCATAGACTAGTCTAGCTAAATGCATGTCCGCCTGTCGAACTCAGCCTCACCGGAATTGATCGGTAAAATTGGTTTCAATTCGCTCAGTGTTGAACAAAGAGCGCCGGTAGACCTCGACGGTACTAACGGCTCTACGTCGACATGCACTTGTCACTCGATCAAATTGTACCTTCCTACTACTTCGAGTTGTATCTAAGTTGATTTCTGAATAACTTCGTAGCTGGGATTCTGCACACATAAATGAAATTGGGCGGGGTACATGTAATAAGTAGGTACATAATATGTAGGTAGTTTGTTTGTTTTGAAGTTTCCGAAGCGAAAGAGCATACCTATTAATATGTGATCTCTGCTCTAAGTAAAAAGCTTACCTACATAATAGCTACCCGTAATTTTCACACACTTTAGAGCTTTTCTGTTCTAAAAATATACTGCAATTGAAGTGGGTGACGATTAATGCAACAATATTGACCATTTTATTTTCCAATAGGTATCCATTAGTCAATGCATGAATCGGTATGTCGATGGAACGTAGAATTGAGTGCGACGCAATTTTAGAACAATGAGGTGGGAAATTGCTTTCGAACGTAGTTGGTTCGGGTACGGTAAACCACGCGGTACGGTGTGGTCGCCTTGCATCTCGGGACTTCGGACACTGTACCTACTATGTCTTATTCTTACTGGAATACTAGGGAGCAATTCATGTTACGATTACAACAGCTTTACGGACCAGCTCGCAGGGTTCAGTCCATAATGTATGCGGCATTTTCACAGACTGACTTTGCGAAATTGGGCCAAATTATATATAATTTATGCATTCGTGGCTGCATTGAACGTTTTCGTGATTTTTGATTGTAGCGTTAATTTACTTTAATTTTAGTTTATTGTAAATTTAAATTTATTGTAAATAAAAATACAATTTAGATTCGGAAATTCCAATCTCTGTGGCCCTAACCATCGGTAGCCTGGACCCCGCCTCGCTGCCGAATGGACTTTTTGGTTTAGGTTTTTATAAGTTTTTTACTTAGATAGAATTTTGTTTGTAGGTTTCTTATATATTCACTAAAATAATTAAAAATAAAAATCCAAAAATGAGTCCCTAGGTCTGGTATGGTTAGCCTAAAAGGCTGGCTGCATTGCCTTTTTGGATAGCAATATCTATTCGTGGTGATATTTTGTATTAGGTAGTTTATTTTTGTAATGATTGTAGTAATTTACCTTTACCATCTATGACTAATTATAATTAATCACTCATATACCTACGCATAGGTACATAGGTACCTACTGATAATTTCAAAAACCACATAGCAATGCATATTTCTTTATTTATGAACGTATAAAATGTTAACATGAGAAAAACCTACGCTCGATCTTGATTGAAAATTTTGTTAACTTTATTGAGCTATTAGTTGGGCACAAGTTGTGGGCGTTCATAGATTTATTGTTTAGTTCCGGAGAGGGGCATCATTATGCTTTGTTTCCAATTAGGTTGCGTAGGTTATCTAATAATTATAAAGTTTTTTTTAGTTTCAGCTTCACGTGAATATTCACTTGTACCTAGTTCAAATCAGAATTGTGTTTTCAGTTAGAAATCATCTTCTGCCTACAGGTGCCGACAAATATCTGAGAAAAAGTGATGTGGAAAGAGTAAGATCGCGCAGCACATTTACGTGTGACTACTATGAAAAATCAATATCTGCGCATCCGCCATTTTTTTCAAAATGATTGCTGGCACCTATACCTGGATATTATTTTACTAATAGCTAATACTAATGCCACTCAGTTTGATATTTACCTTAAAAATGCAAACGCAACGCATTCTTAGATCTAATGCAGTCAAATGAATCTCAGTTCAAAGGCAGTTAAGTAACTCGCATCCGTTGTTTATGTCGTTTATCTTAGAACGAATGTGGAACCGTTTATTTTTGGTATTTCCTTTTTGAATCTCTGATTTGTATTCTGTTTTTACATAGCGCTACACTTACTGAAACTGAGTTGTTTATTAGAAGTGACCGTGTAGAGTCGTATTCGTGAGGAACTGCTATCGTAAATCTGCCTGACCGGAATGGGTTACAGCATCGCCGCCATAAATTGACCATCCATAGTTTACGATTCTCTGTGAAAGGAAACTGGGAGATATTCCACTTTGCCGCGAACTGAATATGATTTGAAAATCGAACTGGACGTGTTTAACAAACAATTTTTAACTTGAGCGACTTCGTACGTAACATGATTAAGCCCAATCGTTATGATCTACCTGTCAAACAATTTCATGCAAAACCGCCGACAGTGTGTTTAGGGAAAATTAAATTAACCGACTTTATTTTTTTTTACATTGGTCTCATCGCAAAAGAGATAGGTATGAGGAATGAAAAATCGGATTCCATATTCATGCGCTAGTATAAAAAAATACGGTAGATAGGTACCCTAACAAACTATAAAAGACAATCGTTGTATGTTTCTTCATTTCTCATAAAAATAGACAAAATTAAAGCAACAACGGAAAGTCAATTAAAAGATTCCACGACTGAGATAGGTACAGAATAATAACAATGATTTTCGTGTGATCCTAACAAATACTAACGAAAATTCTTTAAAATTAAAAGAAAAACTGAAGGGTATAGGTAACAAGCTTTTGCTGTGAGAACACGGCTTTACATACCTAAAGAAAAAGAGTATAATATTCAATTTTAGTCAGAATAATAATAACTTTAGGTATTAACTAGAAATATAATGCGAATGTTCTGGGAATTTTCTGAGTACGTTGACTAGTTGAATGACTAGCACCCACTAATGCAAGACTCTATGTCTTCCATTATTCTGGTCTCATCTCTCTCTACCAATAGCTCTCAGGAAATGAACCATATTCCGCGCTCCATCAAGATCCCTACAACTTTTTCTTGCGAACTGACCACATTATACAGAAATAATTTAGGTCGGTTCCAGGACGGATTTAGAATACAGTCACCTTATTTCTATTTAAAAAGAATAATAAAATGTTGTCTCATAATAGGTATGATGGCGTCATTCCCAGCTGCTGAACGCACTCTCACCAGCAATATATATTTAATAGCAGTAAACGAGCCTGCGAGACAAGAATTCCAAAGCGACGACACGACGCCACTTCATTAAGAATACATTAGTTCATTAAACTTTACACTAAAATTCATTAAAGCTCTTTGGTGCTCCTTCGCGCCCCACCGCAAAAATGTCGTTGGTTCTTTTAATATTTAATAACCTGTCTTGTCTGCTTACTTTATTACCTTATTTCCGCACTTATTTTGAAAACAGGCTTTCGAGGCTCAATAATAATTAGCTTTGAAATGAGATACTCTCCCGAAATGTTCCTTTAATTTGGAAAGATCAAATAATTAATTTATTCTGTCTAATCTTGATTTAATTAAGTACAAACAATAAAAGGAGAATTTTCCGCGGAAACAGTAAATGACACGTGAGATCTTCCATGAATCCCAAGCAGGGCTGGTATTAATTCCGAGGGAGTGAATCAATCAGGGCTAGGTGGGCCTCGAGTACTCATTGATATGCAAGGGATTCGTTTATTACTTTTGTATTCATTTCGTGCAATTCGGTTTGTACTAAACATTTTCAATTATTGAAAATACTTAAAAATACTAAACCATGAAAATTGAGAAATTATACCCATGTAATAATAGACTGTATTACGTTACTGAGAATAACGGTCTGCGAATAACGATAATGTGAAGGTTCTCAATCACGAAGTTCTATTATTGCGGCGCATCTTACAGCGAAAGTCCAAGACTTCGAAAGGACAAAATTGCGGTGTATGAAATTGCGAATCACCATATTGATAGTAGATGAGTTTTATGCTCCTGAATCACCATGTTTACCTAAATATCATTAAAATTTAATACCTACAATTTTTTACCTACAATCTAAATTAAAAAAGTCACACTATTTATAAGTTTATAACCTAAGAACAGCTGAACCAATTTGGCTTAAAATTGGTGGTAGGGAGGTAGCTTAGAATCAGGAGAAGGACATAAAACTTCTACCTACACTTCTACTGTCCTAACCAGAGAGTCTATAGAGTTCTAGGTTATTTTATATTGAACAAAATTAGCCTATGTAACTCCCTGATAATGTACTGTAGCTTTATGAGAATAGGTACCTAATAAAAGTTGGCGCCAACTTTTATTTCGCAGTGTAAAGCGTTTCGGTTTCAGTGAATGTAGCACTGGCTGTGATGTTCTTTGTTTATTTATTTGTAAGGATTAAACACCAGAACGGCAGGCCGAGGCCGCCGGGCGCGCGGCGCGGCGTGTGCGGTACCGCTACTTAAACTCCCCTAAACGGCAAGCTTCACTGAAAGCCTTCTAAAGTCTCGCAGCATTTTGCGCTTTATATCTGCATCGAAATAATAATGTTTATGTTTATATAGCGAAATTCTGGTTAGTACATATTATTTGAGAACACTCGTAAAGTTACTATTAAAAATGTTTTGTTGTTTTCTAAAACTCGTTTCATACGCCGTTGGTAGGTAGTCTACTTTTTTGTACACGCGTGTGAAACTTAGTAGGTAGAGGCGTCAAGGTATCTTTATTAGCTAGCTTAATAATAAAATTTGTTATTGACTGCTATAATTTTACAAGTAGGTAGGTGCGTTACAAGCAATTAAATTGTCTTGTCAATTACACCTATTGTAATTGACAAGTGCAAGCAGTTAAATAAATGAATTGAATTAAACACAGATTTAAAAAGTTAAAGTTAGTTAAGTTTTTAATAAGTGTAAGCCAGACACAGGTTTCGGTGCGGTAAAATGTACGATATCTATAGATTATTTTTTAAATAAAGCACGCATTGCATTACAAGACTACTTTCATTTTTGGTACCTACTTATTGTGTTTAAAGTCTATTTGAATGAATGTAAAGCTTCAGACTAGTCATAACTTTGCCTAAACAGTTGGCTGGTGAGCTGTCAAAGTTAGCCGTCTGATGCCAGTAAAGTTCGCTGGCCGAATTCTCCAGTTTGTATTCACAGTGGGATAGTCAGACCAGAACTGTTAATCATTGCAGTCTTCCTTGATGAGGTAAGCTGCATATTTAGAATATCAACCATACAACGGTAATACAGACAGTTATTTTATGAAGAATGTTTTTGTACTTTGAACTTTATTATTTTTACACATAACAGTAAGTACGCCTAAGCTATAGAACATTTACTCGCCTCTATCATTCATACGTACAGCTCTGAAAAAGTAATTCCCACAGAGTTTTTAAAATGTCAATGTCTCCGATTGTTTTCAACAAAAGCAGAACTTAAAATCTTAATGTTAAATTAATTTAACTATACGTATTTGACGGCCTCTGTGGCGCGTCGGGGGAAGGCCTGACTGCAATGCAGAAGGTTGCGGGTTCAATTCCCGGCGGGTGCAAGTATTTGTGCTTAAAAATAAATATTTGTTTCTGGTCTTGGTGTTTTCTATATATCATATGTATGTATTTATAAAAAAGGATAATATGTAGTATATCCGTTGTCTAGTACCCATAGTACAAGCCTAGTGCTTAGTTTGCGCTGTGTGTAACGTCGTGCAATATTTATATTTTTATGTTGGGGAACCACTTTTGAATCGTACTGCCTACTGTAGACAGTAAATGCGCTCTTTATGACCATACATCTCAAACTGTACTTGATTGATGATTCATTTTTATTATCTAACATCAAACGAGGTCTGCTCTGGTCTACTCTAGGAACTGTTGTAAATTAAGACAGACAACTAAATTAAGGGATATAAAATAACAATAAAAATTAAACTCCGATAACCAATGGCTGATTTATAATCATTTTGATGAACACTAACTGGATCTCATGAAGAACAATCCAATTTAGTTACCTACGTAAGATAATTGAGTAAGATTTATGGGTCCTGGGGTTTGATAAAGGCATTTTATTACTGGTTACGGAAAGAAACATTTCTGTTGCTTATGGTCGATATTAAAACGTGTAATAAAAAATTGATAGTTCTAGTGGGAATAATTTAGCGTCTTACAGTTATTCAAAAATACTTTCGATGAGTATTTCTTGTAAGTAAGTACCTAAGTAATGTCAAATAGGTAAAAACTAAGATTATACTTATTTATAAAAGCAGAAAGTGTATTTACTGTTTATTGTTCAGTTGTGGCTTCTTTTTCGTCCAAAGAAATGGATAAAATCGGTCGGATGTCGGATTCAAACGAGATAATGTATCGGATTACAATGAATAATAAATGAGCGTTCTTGTCTTGGCCCAAATGGCTGCTATCGCTAATGCATTTTGTGGCTATTCATCTTTCGTTTACACAACATCCAAGCAATAGTCTTACTTCGTATATTGGGATATTTGGAATCCATCGCCCTTTGTTTGCAACCAATATTATTAACTTCCGTCTGTCTTGTTCATAAATTTCTTTAGTCTTCCATAATCTAGGTGTGAATGGGTGTTTACGAGCAATCAAATACAGTATGATACGGGCTCGGCTAGTTTCTAGTTATTAACGTCAGCTAAACTGCAATGACCTAAATCTAACATCACGATCTACAACTTTGTGGTCACCATCAAACGTTAATCGCGCCGTCTTTCCTTCACCATTTTCATTAAAGATACATTACTCCTTTTATTCTTGTTTAGATTGTAGATTCTCTCACAGTCCTTTGTCTCATTTAGCATTTATTTACGGCGTATTCAATTTAAATACCGCTCCTTTTGCGTTTTATCGCTGCAGAAATTGTCCGAGTTGGACTTTGGCTTGTTTTATTTATTTGACACTTTTGTTTGTTGCCCTTGTCGTTGTCGCTGTAAATTTTGATTTTAGACTAGATATCAATTCAGTGTTTAACTTCAAAATTGGTTCCCAACTTCCCTATCCGATATCTCACTTTTATAAACAAAAGAACGGCATTATGGTAATTTCAGGGAAAAGATGGTAGCAATCAAAGAGATGTTATTCTAAGAAAGAGAAAAGGCGATTATAATATTCGGAAAAGGCCGATAAAAATATCTGATTTACATAACAATATTGGCGCTGTCTTGTCGTTATCTTTAAAGCATTTGGAATTTTATAAATATGACATTACTTGAGGAATAAGTTGGCAGAGTCGTAATTAAAACTTAAAACTTGTATTATGGAGGAAGCGCGGTGGGAATGTGAAGTGTGCCAAGTGTCGGATTTCGTACGTGCCTCGACTCCGCAAGGATTGTGTGACTCCGCAACTTGCGGGATTTCCCCTACTTTTCCCTAATCTTTAGGACCTATTTTTTATGCCAACTGAACAAACCGCCTGAAACTGTAAACTTTACATAAAAGTTTTCATTGCGTAGGTTTGCTACTTTTGCATTATTACAGCAATTAAAAATATAAAAAATAAATATTATAAACTAAATAATTTTAATTGAAATACTAACCTAATAATAAAAGTAAAGGTAAAGGTAAAGATCATTAAAATAACGGACTGTAGCTGATTGAGAAATTCAATATCATAAAACTGTGAGAAACTCTTTTATTTGGTATACGGACGGATTCGGATACATACGGAGATCGAAGCCACGGATGGAATGCAAATAGAAAAAAAACTTTTGCAATTTAATTTTCAATGAACCTTCAGTTTCTACTACGCGACGTATTTTTGCGTATCCTTGAAAATAATGAATGTTTTACCGTCCACTCTTAATATAATTTATGATATTCCACTTCAATTACACCTGTTTTAAGAATCGGATTTACGAAATAAATATTTATGTAGGACCTACTTTTTCTGAATTTGAATCAATTTTGTATTGTGTAGTTAGGTACAGATGTTGGCTCGGTACAAGGGCTAATTAAAAGCTTGGCACGCGAGGACGGCAGTGGCATCAACTCGGGTCGCCTAGCTATTTGCCCCTCTTATTGCCCTTTTCAGTCGCTTGTCGGCAAATGCATATCATTATTAGGTACTCCCTGAATAGATTTGGAATCGGAACTCCGTATTCAATAAGTTCCCTTTGAACGAGCGTTTATTTTCACTGTACAAATAAGACAGTACTACGCGGCAAAGGCAACAACTCCTTTTATTATTTTATTAAATTCGCTACCTATTTAAAATAAATTCTTCGTAAATCGAGTTATTCGGCTACAAATATGTTAATTGGTCAATTTGTTCGGACAAAACATACCTAAACCTAATTTTATTACAAGTTTAAAAGTTGTGACGTTTTAATTAAAATTAAAACTGGTTTTTGTGTTAGCCCGTCAGTTTTACATACGTGTCTCTTGCACGTGACATCCATTGTAACAAAGTTTCAGCTTCGTTGTTCAACAATTACAGAATTTATATAGTCCAGGTTGTTGTGTTAATGTTATGAAAGCTTTGTTACTTCTAAAAGTTACGCCGCTCCAAATGCTACGTTTATTTTGGAGTTAAAGGAATCAATTAGCAACAAATTCAGCATTAAATTATATTTCATATTGTATTAGAGACTTACAAGTGTTTATGTAACTCGTGGGTTTTTGGGGACGTTGTGATTGTTCGACTTTAGAGTTATGCCCTGAATCGTTTGTAAGGTAGGATCATAGGTAAATGGTCGACACTCTGCGGGGCGAGCTTGTTCTACCAGAAAAGGAAAGTCACGAACTCATCGTGGGACCATTTCAAAGTCGCAACAAAATAAATATATTTTGCTGATTCGAGACGAAATTTGCAAGTCTGCCAAGAATATTCGTACCAAATCGTTTTCCTATAATTGGAGTACATATGAATTTGTATTCAGTGGCGTATCCAAGGCGGATGAAATTTCACCATTTCGCGAGGGCCCCGTCTTCCATCATGCGTGCTTATTGGAGTAATTTGTGTTGCCCTGCGTGCTGTCGATCGGTTACGTGAGTTTTATTGTAGTTTGTTAGCCGTTATAAAGGTAACGCTTTCCATGTCCTGCTTATAGCCTCTAATTGGTCCCTTTCATATTGCCTAATTACACCGAGGTCTGAAATACATGACTCACCGATCATGGTATATGCTCACAATTAATTATTTCCAGAAAACCGTTAGGTAATCATTTCCACATCCAAAATCTGTAAAATAATACATTTTCGTTTCTCTAGAGAGTTCGTCAGTACGCACCGTCTTTTAAAGACAGAACGGCCGGTTAAACAAATTGATCCTCCGGGGGCGTGCAGGCCTTCGATAGTATTTTACAAACAAAGTGAGATAAGCAGATTTAAAAGGGAACTGAAATAATATTGTGCGTATTTTCATTGAGATATTTTCATTACAAAAATATTTACTCGGATTTTAAACATGAGTGACATTTATTTTCATCATTATAATTATTGAAATTTTCTGCCCTTCTCTTTCCTGCCCTGTTTATTCGTAAAATTATAATAAAGAAAAAATGCAGGCCTTTTACATGGGAAGCACACTCAGTCATGGCAACTAAGTCTATTTGTTGTCGAAACATATTGTAAAGGAGTTAAACTTCTAACTGAACCATTCATAGATTTTTCTTCTGTTTTCGCGATGTTGCATTGAAATTAAAGACTTTTTCGGTTCAAATCATTCATTTTTGTGATTTAGGATTTTCGCATACTTAGGTAGGTACTCGTAGCGGCACAGAATACATAAATAGTACGAAGCGGTTACTAATAAGGATTCTAAATAATCTGGACTAGTATATTTGTCACGATTCAAAGTTTCATTTTTTGCAAATGACCACCAAAGCAGCGTGTGTCGTGTGGCCACCACGACACACGCTGCTTTAAAAGCAGCGGAGAAAACTGATTATTTAGAATGACTAAAAGTAAGTTTTAAGTAAGTAAATAAGAATTAAATCAATCATTTTCGAGTGGATGACGAAAATTATTATAAATTAGGAACACGTTTTCACGTTTTTTGTGTGGAGTGTACGATCATAAATACAGAGTTGAGTCATGATTTGAAGGTTATCAGCATCACGGTCGGATGGTTCTGTCTGCCAGAGATGGCGGCGGAGGCGGCGGCAGGAGGGTTTAGCTGTAGCGTCGTCATCGCCCGCATAAATACCAAACATACAAGTCTGAATGATCACCTTTATTCCATAATATACTTTATGTGTACAGAATTTAAAATAAAAACAAAATAAATAAATAGTCTTAGTATAAAAATGTAGAGTATGTTTTTAAAAGTCAGCTAAATATATTTTGTTGCTGTGTGTTATGCGAGACAATATTTCAGAGGATGATGTAAAATTACATTGTAAGAGTGCATAGAAAACGCGGCGTGCACGGAGCAAAGCTCATTTCACGGCGACCGCACTCATATTTCACACCATCCAGAAGAGGCATTCTAACGGCAACCCCGTTGTTGTTCAAGTTAACTTTATCACAATGTACCAAAGCATAAATTACAACTACTAACATGATTATACTACAATCAAAATATACATTTCAGTACAAGCCCTGGGAGAGCGCTGTTGTCTCATTTTTAGATTAAAAACTAGAATAAGTAATGGTATTCAATTTTAATTTGAAATTAGTCAAGTAATTTCACACTTTGTACCCCTAGATTCATTTTATTGTCACTTAACCGTCTAGCTACTTTAAAAAGTGAATTGCTTCTTGTATTTTCTCTGTGTACATAAATTAATGTATTATGAATATCAAAACGGGTAAATCCTTCTAGTTGGGACCGACATAATAGGATCTAGTGTACTTAAAACCCGCAAAGCCAAAGTGCGGCCCCGTGTATGATACACTCGCCATAACGATGGACTTAAAACCTTGAATACCGTGCTCTGAGGGCTAACGTATTAGAGAGTGCACTAAACCGCCTTATCTTCCCTACTTGTTTAGATATACGACGGGCGTCTTCCGTAAAATGCATCTTTAAGGAGCTACAAGATAAGATTTTACGTTCCAAATAATGTTGCTCGAAGTATCAAAACATTTGGGGGTGAATACCAACCGCATAACAGCACTGTATCGCTTCAATATTATTGTACATTTACCTCTAAACTACTGCATAAGTCAACAGAGTGCATTAGGGCGGCAGGCGGCGCGGGAGGTATTTGAATCGGAGTCAAGAGAGGATCACGTGCATTGCCAAGTCGGTAGGATAGCGGAGGTCATACACATAGGTCATACTAGTCCGGGTGAATCCGGCGGCACCTCAGCGGTGCAAGTCCACTTTGCTCTCGCTGACCTACATCCGCTTTGGCACCGCTCACAATCACCGCTTCAACTTAATTGTCTCGACACTTCGGTCTTCCTAACGACTGTGCCGCACCAGGCCGATTTAAGGGGTGCACTTTCGAATCGCGCTTTGCCCCGATCCCCGACAGTCGCGGGTCAAATGCCATCCGCAGTGGAGATGACGCTCTGTATGTAAATCAGGGCTTTGTCGCAATTCGCTTGGACATTTGTTAGTGAAACACTACTGTTTCTTTCGTTAAAATAGATAGTATTTCAGTAAGGATTTGCATAATAGAAGGGCGTCACAAAAGCTGTGAGACGTGCACTCATATTGTGTGAGTGTCACGATACGGACATACATAAAGTATAATGAAAAGAGGGGATTACAATTTGCCTTTGTGGTGGCGTCGTCGAATTACATTAATCTGGTGCCGCACCAGACGTCGACGGACGCCACCAGCGATTTGATTAAAAAATCCATTAGTTAGTTGTAAGGCATTCCAACTAATTGATGAACTAATGTCGTTTATTATGTATAATTGAATGATTTTTGCTTCCGATTTTTATAATAAATAGAATTAAAATAAACTTAAATGTTGCACGACATTGCACACAGTGCAATCTTGTCTCAAATTAAGCAACTAGGCTTGTACTATGGATACTAGATCACGGATATAGAAAATATAAATAAATACCGGGTGATTGGGTACCGGGTAATAGTGGGTGATTGTCTAACTAGAAATAATATCAACCCCATGAAGTATGGGCACAAGATTGTACCCATATAAGTATGTAGTAGGATCGTACATTATTTAATTTGTCAGTAAATTGTATCCGAATTCAAATTTATACGAGGCATCGTAATTATTAAAGCAATTTCATTGAGGACAAATGGAGGACAATGACATTTTATAGTTTGTGTTACTTGCAATGGCACAAATATCGCTTTTAATTATAATTTACTTTTACATGAATCCGCATCCGCTTAAAATCATATTATCTCGTAGGGCTCATCCTAAGAGTATTATTTCTTTTGTCATAAAGTTAATTTGATATTATTACCAGGGTTTAAAACTCATTGTTAGGTGCCAAAAAACTGAAAATTACTAGAAAAAAAGCGTCGCTTAACGCGATGTAAAAACATCTGCGGAAACACTAAATCAATGTTGCGGTAGGAAAAGAAATAAACACAGAGTTTCTTGATATCTGTGCGGTGCCAGAGTCGGGTCGGTAGGTGGACAAACGGACAGATTTACTGAGACTCGCCATATCTTCGCAACCACATCTTCCTTGGCTGGAATAACACGCGACGCCCGACTAAAAGGAATGCGTGCTATTGAATTCCTACATGGTTCAATCACGTGGGAAAACTAATTAAATTATTTTTATATCAAAGTTAAAAACGATAAGTTAATTAATGTTGTAAAGTGACACCGCCCTTCTCTCTTCATCAGAGTCTCTTCATTAACTCTACGATAAAGTTTTCTAAATTTATTTTTTATAAAGACTGTGATATTTTGTAGTTAAGGGATTGTTGATAATCTATATCTAGAGGTACTAATATTATAAAGAAAAAACATTTATATTTTTGTGTGTGTGTATGTGTTTGTCTGTATATTTGTTATGAATAAACTCAAAAACTACTAGACCGATTTTAAAAGTTCTTTCACCATTAGAAAGCTACATTCATCCTGAGTAACATAGGCTACTTTTGATCCCGATATTTTCACGGGATCAGGACTTTCGCGGGTGAAACCGCGGAAAGCAGCTAGTAAATAATATTTATGTATTTTGTTGGAAATATAAAAAATATAAAAAAAAAAATATTAAAAATTAGCCTCGTTTACAAAATATATAGATAGTAGCCTCGTTAAAAGCTTAGTAAAACATTTACCAGTAGAATGTCCTTTTTAAGTTAGTACACAGTACACTGTCCACACACATGGGGTGGAGTATCTTGACAAGGCGACGACACCATGTGAGCTCTTTGTAAATACGTCGGCTTTATTTGAACACTCGGTCTACGGTGTCTGATTTACTTTCCTTTTGGTACACAACACGTTTAACCAGAAGTTATGGGACTGTTTTATTACCAATGTAAATTCTCGCTGCAATTTCGTTCTTTGTCATTTTTACTCTTCTTCAAAATAAAGGTGCAAATTTCCATTTCCATTAATGGTGTCGTATTCTCGCAAGCGTTGTTGGGTGTAAGTGCCAATAATATCTGTTTACGGCGTGCGAGGTTCGAGATTTTTTTAAAGCAAAAGGCTTATCGAATCTTTTCTTTTTTAAATGAAACTTGATTCACATGAGTTTGTCGGAACGTGGACGAAATTAAGATGCAGCTTTAAAAAAAAATAAAACACATGCAGTGAATGGAGGATATGGTAAAGTCGCGGTGCGATGCAAATGTTAACATTTGCGTTGAAATAAAACTAAGCTAACAGCTTGACAACAGCTGCGCCAACTTACATTCAATGCACTATTCTTAGTTATTCTTGGGCGATACCACTGATATCTGAATTTATCTGCTCTGTGGTCGATACGCATCGAGATTTATGGGAATGAAGGTAGAACAGTTGGAACGATTAGACTTTTCATTTATCTAATGAAATAATTATCTATACTTTATTTTTAGCCAAATGCAAGAGAAAGCTTATGTTTTCTGCGCCTATATTGGTCTTAAAAGTTTACCTAGAAGAATATTTTTAGACTATCTGACCGACTTAATTATGGTATCGTTAGATACGTATAGTTAATACTAACTTTAAAAAAAAGCCTATTAAAAATGTTATGAATTAGCAGGTCTTAGTTAGAGCGTAGATCAGTTACCATGCAAACATTCGCCAGTCGGCTTCGGCAGTTTACTTGTTGCAGTATTTAACTACCGATGCTATCTGCATAATGCCCCCGTCAGTGCCAGCGTTGCTCTATACCACCTCGTTATTATGGATTTACATTTTAACCTTATCCGTATTGCTTGTTTAATATAAATTAATTTTCAGTGCTATTTGGTTTGGCTTATAATGAAAAGAGGATCAAGCGTCGCTGTCTAAGTAACTTTTGTAAACTATGCACTATTTACAAACACATCCCTTCCCTCTCGCAGTCGGGTAAAATTGGGTGGCGAGACGAAATTGCACCAAAGCGTTGAGTTGTAAAAAATAACTAACACGGGGTTGTTTGCATATATTAATGACATTCATCATCATCATCATCATTTCAGCTGTAAGAAGTCCACTGCTGGACATGAATGTCATTATTATGCCAAAATTGTACCTAACTCTGAGTTATAGATAACCCCTCAGGCGCAATTTGGGTAAGCAAAGAAAAAAACAATACACTGGGCGTACCTTTACAAGTACTGACTGTAAATCCAGCAATTTCAAATAAAACGAAACACGATTGACAACTTGATAGCTAAAACGTTATTGAGAAGTGTAAGTTCTATAGAAGGTTGCCAGTCACGAAATTACTTTGACAAGTTAAAGTTCATTTGACGCCCTGCTGGAAAATCGTTGAGCTTGTTAATGAACTGTCAGATAGGAAATTATGGCAAATGTTGTATCTACATGAACATTAGGATTTTGAACAAATTAATTGGGTTGTGATGTTGTGAACGATGAGGCTCGATGCGTGTCAATCCTATAAAATGGTCGATCACAGTTCGTTAGATGAGCAAACAATGAGTTCATTAGCGATGTAATCGCTGCGGTGCCAAACTGGTCAGCCGGTGCTATCGCTGCACGGATAACCTGCTACGAAATTCATAGTTAGGTAGATGGTATAGCGCGTTAATCACCGTGCATTTTGTATTCATACAACAAATACAATACAACGCTAAACTTTATGTTTTGTTTGATGTCTATAAACAGCAGAGCTGAGGAAATATAAAGCAATTAGTTGAACTAGACAAAATAGAAGCTGCTGTAAGTTGTCCGTAGAAAAAGATATGAGAACATCAAATAGGTTAATGGGCATTTTAGTTGTCGTTTGCTGACGATTTCGTAACATAAAAATTCTTCAACATCCTGATTAAAAATTTTTAAGTGCGTAACAAAAATAATGAAATCTTTTCGGTGTTGCTGACTAAATATTTATTTTTGTTGATGATTATTCGCGCCGGGATTTTGATTCTGCTACGAACTTACAATAACTAGCTATTAATAAATTACGCAATAAGATAGTATAAGTCAGTTTGTTTCGTATTCATACCTAAAACGCAGATTTGATGATGCCGGCTTTGATGAAAATTGGTGTTATCCTGGTACAATAATTATGTAAATAATAATTGACTTTTTCCTACCCTAAATTAACCTAAATGACCATAACCCTAAATGAGGGTGCAACCACGGAGATATCGCGTTACAATTATTGACATAGCCTAACAATCAATCGTTCAATGTTTAGTAGGCATTGATCGAACTATTATCATCAGTCGATCAACAATTGTGTAGTCTGAGTCCTCCCTAACAGATAGTTAAAAAAGATAAGACAAACAGTTAGCTTGGTTATTAAAAATGTTACGATTGTACAATAATCGTAGAGGCGAAGTTTAATTATATTTAAGTAGTATTCGCTGTAATACGGTACGAGGAATTGTGGGGTGGGGTGGCACGAGAGTTTGCGTGTGCGCCGCGAGACCACCTGCCAATAATAACTGCCTATTCAACCCGCAGACGTAATTAACTGCGGCCCAAATTGCAACCGAGAGGTTTGTGATTTCTTATGAAATGTTTCTAGGACCAATTTTAAAATGTCAGTATTATTCAAGTTCCTAGTAACGTAAGTTATAACATAACATTTAGAACTTTATTAGGTACTACGGTTTAATGGTTATTTAACAAGGCATTGTTTAGACCTTCTAACTTATATCGCCTAAGCAATAAAGCAACGAATTTCATGAATATCTAAGTTTTTTATTTCGAAAATTGTAAAGATTGAATATTATAGCACCTGTAAATAAGTTAGTTTTTAGGTAATCATAATATGAACTATAAAAAAAAGTGGTGAAAAATCGTTTTTATTCATTGTTTTGGTATATTGTTAAGTAGAAAACTGGAAATCTGAACTATTTATTACATTAGTTAGGCTTCTTATTGGATAGAGCATGGTAAAGGTAGAGATAAGCCTAATAATAAACTTTGTAATTTATTAAGTTATAATAAATTACAAAGTTTTGTTAAAGCTAAAAATCTACCTATCTAATACTTTTCTGTATTGTTTCAGATCACATACGGGAGTTTTCATGTGGCAGTCTTTTTTATCGTACTTTATATCTGAATGAAGAAAGAAATACGCTTTATGTTGGTGCTATGTAAGTGGACATTAACAATTTATATCATTTTGCTATTCCTATAGATATTTTTGAATCTATTGAGGCACAGATTCAAAGGTTGTTTTTCAAAATCACAATTAATCAGATTATTTTCACCTTAAAACCAGAACTTTCACAATTAATAAATTGAAGTTTAAAATCTTGCAACTCATGCAATAGGTACATGAATTTCATTCTCCAACACAATTATAAGCAATTTCAGAACTGTGCGGTGGGAACCACTGTTGAACCCTGCTGTACATAAAATTGGGTATCTGTAATGGTTAGGTATATGTGCATTGAGTAGAACAGACTTATATAAAAATCCGAATGTAGCACCTATTTGGTTGGCTATTCTAACAATATTATGTTTCATATTACAATGATTGTCGAATAATTGTCATCAATAACGGCAGAAAAATTTAAAAAAGCTTTACGTATCGTGAAATAGCAAATTTAGCCCGCTTGTTGGCATTTTTAATTTAACCATTGGAAATGGAATCGTTGTTATTACAATTGGAGAATTATTACGTAAGTAGTTCAGAAAACAACGACTCTGCGACATTGTAATAATTTCCCCACGGGAAATGGAACCGTGACATGAAACTCAATTATCCATCTATTTCCAGCTATACTTCTTTTTAAAAAAAATATAACTTTGATAGGTAGTTAAAGTTCACATATTAGCTCGTTTACTCAGTGCGAGCTAGCGTGCGAGTTAGTGCCTAGCTGATAGATGGCTACCTGTACGCTTGTAGCTCGGCTAGCGTCAGCTGTCATGGAATACCACTCGCACGTTTGAATTACGTACAAACAGTGCCAGTTACTGCAGTGCAACTACTCGGCTGACTAGTACACTAGCTTGTACTGTGTAAACGAGCTATTTTAGAAAAAAAGAATAGAAAGTAAACTATAAAGCTAATGTAGGTAGATGAACGATGTAGGTAGGTATGTAGGGCATGAAGAACCTATTATTTTCAAAAACCGATGAATGGAAGTAAGAATGAAAGTTAAGTTTGATTATTTTAAAGGTTTATTGTTGGTTTCAGTAGTGTGTAAGTACCTACCTAATGTACAGACCATATTACCAATTGATAATTTAGATTTTTCTTCTGTTTCTGCGGTGTTGGATAAACAAAACACAACGCGATTAACACCGAATAATGAGTTTAATTTTAATTCCTTATTTTTTATTATATAGTTATTCAGAATGAAAGTTGATTATAGTAGAATTTTCTAAAATCATCTGTGATTATTACTTATGTTGGCTTAGGCAAAATGTTCTTGTTTCATGAAAATAAAGACTGTCTCCAATCAATTTATAATAAAAGACAACATCTAAGTTCTTGAAATTTAAAGAAAAAGTGCATTCTCAAAAAATGGCTATTAATGTCTCGATTTCCATAAAACAAATTTCTTACTATAATGACGATCTAGATAGGTACTTTTGTCCCCTAATGAGAACCATAAACTTTTCTGAATATTTAATATACCTAACTATCAACTCGTTATTTTTACCTGTTCCTGTCAGTATGTACGGAAAGACAGGTGATATCAAAGTAATCTTTACGAGTTAGGGTCCTGTTTTTTCCTCTTGAGGTACGGAACCCTAATAAAAACGAAAATAAAATATCAAATATTAGTAGATAATGCGTTGAATATTAATAAACCTTTTTTAAGCTGTAGTCGAATGTGCAGCAACTCCGTTTCTCTACACTAATATTATAAAGAGGAAAGATTTGTATTTTTGTGTGTTGTATGTTTGTAATGAATAAACTCAAAAACTACTGGACCGATTTCAAAAATTCTTTCACCGTTAGAAAACTTTATTTACCCTGAGCTACTTTTGCTCCGGATTTTCCCACGGGATCAGGACGTACGCGGGTAAAACCCCGAGACGCAGCTAGTATTATATATGCCCTCATTTTAGCTCTTTTAATACACTAAGTGTTCTAAAGTTATTCAAATGAGTTTTTTGTTTAATAACTACAAACAACTGGAATAACTTTAAAGGCTAAGTGCTGGTAAAGCCACAAAAATGAGTTCAGTTTAAATATAGAGAGCGGTGGGTTTGTGGATTTTAAAATAACTAACTTTGCACTTCAGCTTTGTTTTCTGACAAAGTTGGTAAATAGTTATACGTATAGTTAAGTAGATATTTACTTCATTTGAAGTAATTACTGATGAAACTATATTGGCCGTTTCAAAAATCTTTTTCTAATTGTTGGTTTGTACCGCGGAGTCAAACAGAGTAAACTTTTATCTATGAAACCATTCACACTGTTTAAATTTTTTACTGCGAACTTTAAAATGTAAATTTCTTGAAATTGTTTCATCAAGAAATGTAGCAATACCTAATATGCATTAGACACTTTGTTGCTGCATTTATTAATTGTTGTTGTTTTTTTTCAGGGATCGGGTATTCAAATTGAATATGTCTGATATAAGTCAGTCACATTGTAAGGTAAGGAACGTTATTTTTTGCACTAAAGCTTGTACTTAGAAACAGAAGCAAGAACGGTGTTGGTTTAGTTGTAGATGCCCCGATTCATCCAACCGACCACGCACTAATATCCTTTCTTAAAGAAAAAAAATAGTTCGCTAATAACCTGTACCTAGCTCTTAGACATAGCAAGGGTACGAGATCTTAAAATCACATAAAATAGCCCAATTCTAAAGCTACGCACGGAAAATGTCCAACGAAATTTTTTAACAGTTCTCTTTTAAAAATGACAGACAGACAGGTCTCAGTAATAGGGTCCGGTTTTTACTCTTTGGGCACGGAACCCTAAAAAGGTACACTACAACGTCTATAACAGTCTATAATTGATGTTCTTCTCCCTAAGATGAACTTCACAGACTTTTGTAAAGTAAAATGAACCCCTTGTTTACGGCTGCTGAGTTCTAAAGACGGCCACTTTTCCGGCACTACACTAGGTTTTAATGCATTCTACTTTCACATAGAGATTCCCCACATTTTCACACGTAAGTGCCATAATATTTTGAACATTAAAAACCCTACGCTGTGGCGACATAAAGCAAAGCAGAGCACTTCGTCTTTGAAAATGTTAAGTGAAAGTGGCGTAGGATAATTTTGTAAATCGTCGTCACGTCGGTTGCGCATTAAAGTGGAGTTTTTTTTAATTGAAGGCAGTTTTTATTTATGTTTCTTAGAGAGATACGTTGCTTTTGGAAGCGAGTAACGTGGCGAGATGTGTAAGCAAGGGCAAGTCTGAGCCTTTCGAGTGTCGGAACCACATCCGCGTGCTTCAACCACTGGGGGACGGCAAGAGGCTCTATGTTTGTGGGACGAATGCCCACAGCCCCAAGGACTGGGTGGTTTATGTGAGTACCTATCTGTATTTCAAGTCTCAATGTTTCTATTATTTGTCTACTATGCTTTCACATATCTTACGATATCCAATCAAATACCTTCTTTATTTTTAAAGACAGTTATTTATTTAAACAAACATAATAGTTGATCCTGCACTTAATTACTCATTATTTATTCATCTTTATTTGGCATTAAAGTCGTAATTTTAGCATGAACTGGTAGGTTACTGCGAACTCTTATAGTGGTACTTAAACAGCTCTATATAAAAACTGCCCCTGGTTATTCGTCATGAACATCCTTTTCAAGGTAAACAAGGCAAGCCTGCGGCAGACCTATTTACTTTCTAGATGTTGATAGTACGGCAACTGCATAATATTTGAGTCAGTCAGGAAAATACAGTAACCCATTATGGAAATTGCGGGTGTTGAATATAAATATATGACTGTATACTTGAACCACATAATTTACTGAATGTGTTTAGTAGGTAGATTCATCCCAAAATATTGCCTATGGATTATGTGGCAGGTGTTAATATGAAACGGGCGATTCAGAACCCCAATAAAGTTGGACGCGAAAATAAATTTGTCCAACCTTTCATAATTGGGTCCGATATTTTTGTAGATACAGACTATCCAAATAACTCATTAATCATTTAATTTTTGTTAATAAAATCAATTACGTTTTATGGATTTTATTCGACAGACATTAATTAGCGAGATTGACGGGGATAACAATTCAATTATGTTTTTCAATTTAAAAAGTTTATTTCGAGGAGTCGAAGCTCGTCCAGTATGAAATAAACTTGTCTCATTTTAATGCTTCATTTACAGGAACTACTTGTTCTTCTATTCACGAGGTGACCTTACATTATCATACAAAGAGAAGACCTTTTTGTCGTCAACCTATATTATCTTATTATCTTTTAATTAGTGTACCTACTCAATACCTAAATGACTTTGATAGTGCAAGATATTCAAACACTATTTATATTTCAGTTGAATCTAACACACTTACCACGGCATGAGTACGTTCCCGGGATTGGTCTAGGAGTGGCCAAGTGTCCATATGATCCGGCGGACAACAGTACGGCTGTGTGGGTCACAGAAGGCAACCCAGGCGGGCTTGAGGCATTGTACGCCGGTACCAACGCGGAGTTCACTAAAGCCGACCCAGTCATCTTCAGAAATGACCTCTTCGATTTCTCCACTGGACAGAAAAAGTACAACTTCAAACGAACCCTCAAATATGACTCTAAATGGCTAGATAGTGAGTTCATTTTTGTATACTTACGTAATAGTGCAAAATAAGTCCTTTGTATTTTGATCTTTGTAACTTTTCGATCCAATCAGAAACTTGTCACTCTGTGCAATTTAGCTTCTATTTTCTTCTCCTTGTTTGTGTCTTTTAGAATCGTCTACAGACAAAACGTGTCATTTGTAGAACAACCTAAAACAATTTTCATGCAAAGTCGAGCTTTATCTTGTAAACAGAAGAAGGGACGTTCATTATATTAATAGGGATATCGAATCTTTGTCCCTTTTCTTTTACGAGAGTACGATAAAAGTTATAGGACTCTATCAGAGGTTCTTAAAATAAAATAAAACAAAAATCTCTGCACTATACAGTGTACGAGTACATTTAGTACATTAATTTGCAGTAAATTGTTGGACGGGTAATTTATCTTCACTTTTGTGGAAGTTATTTTGTATTCTAGTTTTATATGAATTATTTTTCTGGGAACCCCAGAGAGTAGCTTTTCGAATAAAATGCGCATTTTATTATCTACCATGCTGTAAATAAACTATAATCAGTTGACGAACGATGGCTTTGTTCGATCTACTTATTCAATTCGGTTTGATTTGGAATTCGTATTAATTCGAAGCAATAAATTTGAAACGCATGTCGTATTGTTGTACAGAAACCAACTTCGTGGGATCTTTTGATGTCGGCGAGTACGTGCTTTTCTTTTTTCGCGAGACGGCTGTGGAATTTATGAACTGCGGTAAAGCTGTGTATTCGCGAGTCGCCCGAATCTGCAAGCAAGATACTGGAGGGAAGCACATACTGAGCCAAAACTGGGCCACGTATTTGAAAGCACGGCTCAATTGCAGCATACCTGGAGAGTTTCCTTTCTATTTTGATGAAATCCGTGAGTATTTATTGCCTGCGTATGTCTACCTATGAGAATTTTCGGTTTTTGCTTAGTTTTATTTTTAAATTTTTACCAACGACGTAATCTAGCAGGTATGTGCATAATCAAATATTCCCATTTATCTCCAAACGGCTCGACCGATTAAGACGCGGTTTTCAGTAAAATGTTCGTGATTATAATTGAAGATGGTTTATAAATAGTTGTAATGGTTATTGCATGCTAGGGGGTTCTGCAATACACTGTTTCAGCTACAATCCATTGTTTCGAATCCCACTAGGGGGATGTGCTGTAATCGAATTTAAAGAGTGACATAGATACAGTTTTCAAACTGCATCTAAGTCGCTCTTTAAATTAAAGTTTAAAAGTAAAATTTGTAAAATAAATAAAACCACGTAGGATAAACATAGTCGTTGGAATTTAAACAGGTTTATAAATATTTTCTTAACCTCCTCCCGATTCGACTAAAATAAAAATCTGTCATTATAATTACAAATCAAAGAAAGTCTGTCGGAGCTGCCATTGCCATGCATCTAGGTTTAACCATTAGGTTTAACAGATCGTGGTCGTGAATTTTATCAAAATATTTAATATTGTTTTTTTTTCTTAGTGTTGTCAATTTTTATATTTCTGATAAGTATTAGTTCTTATTAGTCTTTGTTTTAATGTTGTGACGACGACACACTATAACATACATAATCCGTATTGATATTGAAAATAGGTACAAATTTCGATACAAACATAATTTCACAATCAAAATTAATATCTATTTTGGCTTTTATGGCTCAATTCAGATCCTGCAGTGTTACTATGTATACTTACTATCTAATTCCCAAGATCTTTTGGTAGTCACGTACTTTTGGATCAAAACAATTTCAGTTTAACTTCAAGGTTACATTGCTAACTTTTCAATACAAGCGCCTACCTACCTATCTCTTAAAGTTTCACATTTTCCTCCAAGTGTATTTGTGTATTCTAAAGACGGCGTTCGTTACAGAAAGCGTGTACCAAATGCCGGGAGATCCAAGTAAATTCTACGCCGCGTTCACGACGGGCGCCAGCGATGGCTTGGTCGGATCTGCGATATGCACCTTCACTATGGACGATATTCAGGAAGCATTCGCTGGCAGATTTAAGGAGCAGGTAGCTTTATTTTATTCTGACAAGAAGTAGGTAACTTTCTTAAATATTTTAAAGTACCTAGTCGTAGTATCTTGTGTATCTAGGTCATTATGTTTTCTAAATAAAGTACGAGTAATACTAGAAATGAAACTCATTTTTCGGTTTTAATCGCGTGGTGTTTATTACTTTACTTAAGTTTAATTTCAATCCAACATCGCGAAAACAGAAAAATCTAAAATAATACTTTACATATTTTAACCGAATTCCATCAGAAGGGAGTTCTTTTTCGACTGTATAGCCTGAAATCTGATCTTGCGCCTCAATTTCTGCTCCACTACAATACAAACTGGATTATCCTACGTACAATTTGAATTCAGATTTCAGAAGGTGTAGTTTCATTTCGTTTTGTTTTAAAGTCGGTTATTGAATTTTTATTTTGTTATTTGGAACAAATTTGCTAGGGTCTCATATTAAGGGCCCTATACTGAAAAACTGAAAATCCATGTCGGGCGCATCGAAAATTGTTGATTATTTCATGACGGAATGTCGTAGAACTTTTTTTTGTGTACAGATTGTAGGCGACATTGCTCCGATATTTTAGTGCAGTTTCCATACAAATATGTCGAAACGTATTGAAGCCTATCGACATTTTAGCCAAATCAGACATTTTTTGTCTAAAATTTGGATAGGCTTTGCACCAATAGGAGGTTCTTGTCTTAAAACTACACCAAAATGTAGGAAACAATGTCACCTACAATCTGTGCACAAAAAAAAGTTCTACGACATTCCGTCATGAAATAATCAACAATTTTCGATGAGCCCGACAGGGATTTTCAGTTTTAAGGTCGTTGGCGTTGATACTCCTCTTAATGCCTTTCCTTATAATGTTAGGCATCGTCGAGTTCAGCATGGCTCCCGGTACTAAGAGCCCGCGTACCTCTACCGCGGCCTGGAACTTGTGTCAACAGTACAGAAGCTCTCCCAGACAATGTACTCAATTTCATCAGGTAATATACATCTATACATATAAAATTCTAAGTCCTGACTAACTGACTGAAATATATTTGTGTTATTTGTGTTACCACGGAATCGTGATTTATGCGGGTGAAGCCGCGTGACAAAGGTAATCTATCTATATCTTCTATATCTAAATATACATATAATAAAATCGTAACTCAGCGGTGTCTGTTTTTGAAAGATATAAAAAAAATATAAATTGGAGGGGTACCTACTAACGCAGTAGAACCCATTTCTCTGTTTTTCTGGTTGTCTGTTTGTCCGTTTGTCTGTTTGTCTGTGCCTTTGTGCCCGCTAATCTCAGAAACGGCTTAACTGATTTTGACCAAATTTGGAATGCAGATAGCTTTAGACCCCGATTGACATATAGGCTATTTTTTATCCGGATATTTAATCCGGTTATCCGGATAAAGTGTTTTTTTTGCTATTACTTAATTAGTTTGAATGTTGTATTGAAGAAATATGTTGTGTGGAATCAAGACATGATTAACCGGATATTCGGTCGAAAATAAAAAACCGGATATCCGGTTTTTTTTCCAGGAAATTCCTCAAATACCGTATACCTATGTCTGTCCATATATCCGGATCCTTTGGACATACGGAAATTCTCTATAATGGCTGTTTTTAACCGACTTTAAAAAAAAGAGGAGCTGCTCAATTCTACCCGCATATTATTTGTATGTGAATATGTTCACGCCGTACTCCGGCCTAGAAAGTCCGATTTCGATCATTCTTTTTTAATTTGGAAAGTGAGAGTCCCGAGTTGGTCCCATAAATTGTTGGTGAAGATCTAATGAGAACCTTCAGAATGATGAGCACAATAGCATCTCACAATGATGTTAATTACTAATTTTTGGACTTCCATCAATAGAATCGGCTTGTAAAGAACTAGGTACAAATTGATGAACCACCTGAAACCACCTTCTCAAAAATTCCTCAGTGATTAAAGTTACGGTTACAATCTTGAAAATGCAATAAAATGGATTAAAAAAATATATCTGTAATTGGGCAGTTTTACTGGGTAGATGCAGATTGCATGTAGTTTACGTGGCACAATGGCAGCTATGGATTCCGAGTCGAGGGTTCCGCGTTCGAATCACAGACCGACGCATTCCCTTTTTAAGGAACGGTGGCCTACCGAGCCGAGTGATGGCTTCCGATTCGACGGCTGCGCGTTCGAGTCACGAGTCCCGGACACGACGTTACGTTTTACCCTCCAGATGGTCGTCCACCTTGCCGTTGTGAGGGGACTCAGTAGCTGAAAGCTAAGAGGCGCACGAGGTGGGAAACCGGGCTTGCCTGGCTTCTAACCCGTAATCCCGCGTCAGCGGTCTCGGGGGTCCTTTCCGCAAGAAAGGGCCCGCGTGGTAGACAACCACTATAAAAATCACCTCAGCCTCTGGTGGTGAATTGGGGGGGGGGGGAGGTTATCACCGGCTTTGGGGACCTCGAGACGGTGGCGTGACCGTGCCGAGGGAGGGGAGACGGAGAGGAGTTGTCTATCGGGCAGATGCAGAGATGGACTTGGAAAGGCCGTCGTTGACGGGATGTAGTCCATGAGGAATTTCCACTGGCTTTGACACTTGTGGAGCGAGGGACACCATAGGGGTTTACATTATAAGACGAGACGAGATTGGCCTGACGGTGACGGACATTAGCCACGTAAAAAAAAAGATATCATGTAGTTAAGCTGCCCGACTTCAGCTTACATAACAGATAAGTCTTGCACTGTATTTAGGAGAGCTCAATATTATTGTTTTGTCCTTTTGTTCGAATTCGGGTTTCGATTTTTTTAATTTTTTCGATAAAGGCTACTTTTTATAAGCATGCAACACGTTACCTACCGCTGCGCTGTGCTATATCTACACTTAAATAGACTCTGCCATGATTTTAAATAAGAGAAGATTAAACAGTACCTACCTATACCTAACATTATAATTAAAGTACCCACAACAATAAAGTTATGTCTTGTCCATTGTCTACGTAGTCTCGTAGCACGTGCTACGGAGAGTCGATATAGATTTTATCTTCTAATAGGTATGCATTTAATAACACAAAATGTTAATAATTGTATTTTATTTCCTATTTTTAAGTAGTCACATTTTATTAAAATCGTTATTTTGAATGCATTTTCGCCGAGCAAAATACCGGTAGGTACCTTACCCACGTATGTAGGTATGTTGGTGTAGCAGGTGACTAATTATTTTGGCCAAACTTGGAAGGATCAATTCTAGTTAAAACTAATCTATTTAAGTACGTATATATCGTTATATTTTATAAAATAAAATTAAATCATGTAAAAATAAATAATTACCTTTATTACAAGAGAATTTTGGTTTAAAATCCAGATAAAAACATGATTGGTTTTATGGCACAGTTCACCAGAATGTATTAATATTACGAACAGTGAACATAGCTGATTTCGCTTGAAAATGGTTAAATTTTTTAAAGAATTATTATTATAATGGAATATCAAAAAACTCATTTAACAACCAGGGATCGAATGCGAAACTGTGTTGGATGCTTTCTGGATAAGTATCCCACCTAGGTATATCTCGAAATCATTACTACCCCGTCTCTATAATGTAGATAGGTACAGACGCCTTAGGCACTAACTACACACTGTATGATGCCTAGTGTATAGATATCTACAAGTTGATGTATGATTCAGATATCATGTTAGCATTTACAAACAGGCAGGTGTCATGTACGGCAGGCACCTATTAAACACGAATCATCGCTTATAACAAGACTGACAAATGGATGTAATTACACTTAAAGGTACTGTAGTTACAAGAATTTATAGGTATTAACTATCAATATTAATCAATCCTAAAATAGATCAAATTACGTCCAATAACTGTCTGTGAAATGTATTGATTGCGTGCCGTGTCATGTCAGCGTGTCGGTTGAGATGTAACGTGTATAAATTCAGGTTATTAGCGATGTAGTTAGCTCCGCGCTCCCCGGAGTGTAATCTCAACAAGGTTAGAGACCACACATTAGTTTCGCGACGCCTGTTCTCTAGCTCTATCCACTAATTGGGTCGCATTCGCTTCCCCTAATTGATGATTCGGTGAGAAATACGTACCTACACGTTGAAAGCCTCCTTACTAATCTATTACAGACCTTGAATATTTCAAAGGCTTGAATGCGTATTATTAAACCTTGGAACGTACTAGCGTGTGTGTCCCATGTGTGTTTAAACAAGGTGTATTTGAGTTCGCTTTAGCTGTAGTTAATTTTTTATGTGAGGTTATTTAATAAAAGGTTAATCTCTGATGTGACGATATATTGAAGGCTCTTGATATCCTATCTACTTTATGAAATTCCCAGTCAAGGTTTAAATAGGATAATTTGGCAAACCGAACTGCCGGCAATAGGAGATTAAAGTCAATCAAGCAGATCTGACTGCAATAGATTCTGACAAGTTGGTGAGCGTTGATTGATCCCAAACTAAGCTTGTTGAGAGTCCATTGTTGGAGGTTATTCACGCGGTAACAAACCCTTCCTTGTACTAGTTTCGTTTTATTACAAAATGTTGTTGCAAAACTTCAACGTTGTCGCTTTACTAATTGAGCAAGTTTAAGTTGTTAAGTTTTAGTTGCAATAAAGTTGAGAAGTTGCCTTAAAACTAAACTTTTTACACTAGCTTAATTTGAGTACTCAACTACTTACATAAACCGCAACGTAACCTTTTCAGAAAGACCTAATTTGTCACTGGCTGTGGAACAAAATCATCTTTCCGGTGGACACTTGGCTTATTATGGTTTGTTCTCACGTTGGTCCAGTCAGTTTATGATCTCTTAATGGGGCGGACATTGATTGGCTTTATTAGATACTATTCTTATAGACATCGTATTAAGGATTTTTAAAAATATATTTAACTAATAGAAAAAGATTAACAACGATCGCCTCAGAAGGCATAGGCATACCTGGATACTTTTACTTATTTCTATTTATTGTATTAGAGTAATGTGTTGCATAATAAGTTAATAACGGTTCACTGGTGTACGGAAAAACTCGTAAGAGTTTTTGTTGCACCTTTTAGTAATGATTATTGTTTGCCAACGTTGGGCAAACAGACGAAGTTGTCGATGTCATCGGTTCAACAGAGCCGTTAGAGTTAAGCAATATTCTGTAAATATTCTATGTCTGAATAAAGGCTATTATTATTATTATTATTGTTTGTATATTTTTTCTTTTATGTAAATAAATAAATTTGTCCCGAGAGAAGGATATTGAGGAAGGAGGGATGGAGAGAAGAACCAGTCGCGTGCCGCCTTCTCAAACGTCCCACTGCCCGTGTTTTATCAAGCCAGATCGCGCCAGACCAGACGGACAACGCAAACCCAGTTCTCTAATACCTACGCATATATGTTATAGCGTCCCCAGCTATGACCAGCAAGGGTAGACCAGACGGACAGTAGGCCGTGGGAACTGTAGCGTCCGATAAAGCCTGTCGTCGCGCGAGACGAAAATCAGTCGCAGAGGCGGCCTGGCCTGGCCTGTGATATAACGGGCCGTGGGACCCAGCTTCAGAAGACATTGTTTTTTTTAGTTTTAAATGCCAATATATTTTGATTATCGTTTCTTACTAGGTCCCACCCGCTCATGGATTCAGCAGTGCGACACGAAGGCGATGCACCAGCCTTCTACAAGAGGGATCTAGTTCTGACTACCTTGGTTGTGGACAAACAGTTTGTCGACATGCTGGGCGATGACATCACATACACCATATTCTATGCTGGGACAAGTTAGTTTATTACTTCTTTCTCTATCAATTAAATTAAGTTTCAGAGTTTCTAGATGAATAAAACTACATCGAAATCGGTTCATCCGTTCGCGGGCTACGATGCGACAGACAGACCTATAGATAGACTCACAGACTGACACGTCAAACTCATAACACCCCTTTGTTTCCGTCGTACAAACACAAACAGTTTGAGAATTATATATCGCCAGCCATTTTTTAATTTCAATTTATTTAACGGCATTTAGACATCCAAACTTCCAAAATTAGCCGGATCTAGTGATTAAATACTTAGAATGCTCCAGTTAATTCTCTCTGAGTTCATAGATACATATCTTGACTAACATTCGCTGCACTACTAATTCAATTATACCTAAGTTGTAGTGTTAATATTTTCAACAATTTTGCATATTAACATTCTTAGGTAAAACAATGTTCTGAAAACTCAGAAAAAGGGGAAACATAGTGTGGAAAAGATGGTTGCTCATACTTGTATGTAGTTTATGCTAGCTTGCCAAGTTTTCACTAGGTTTTAAACTAAATTGCGAAAAGGTTAATACTTTGTTTCCCTTGTTGTTGTCATATCGTGTCTTATGAAGCACACACTTTAGAAGGCACGTTGTGACACTAATACCGGCCGCTTTTCTAGTGCTTAATTTAGTGGAAGCTTTAATTAAGTAGAAGCGTAAGGCACAGTCCATACTGTGCAAAAGAAAACTTAATCTATACTAACATTATAAAGCTGAAGCTTTTGTTTGATTGAACGCGCTAAACTCAGGAACCACTGGTCCGATTAGAAAAAATCTTACAGTGTTAGATAGTCCATTTATTGAGGAAGGTATAGACTACTTTTGATCCCGAAACTCCCACGGGATCGGGACTAACGCGGGTGAAACCACGGGACGCAGCTAGTGTTGTTATAAACGTAGGTAACGTTTTTTTTCTAGTGCCGGACGGAATGTGTTGGTTTTTTGCATATAGAAATCCCGTCCCATAGCCTTTTGTGTACTTGGTACTTAATTAATTTTAAATGCAACAATGTTAAGAAATAGTCACGTTCCATCGGCACGAGAAAAAATCCTTTTCTTTAAAATCCTTCCTAGAACAATGATTTATCTACAACGCGATCTAGACCAAATAAAAATTAAATGTTAGAAGTATTTCTTATAATAAGATGAACGGAAATCGTGTAACTTTAAAAAGTGTTAAATCCTTTACCTACGTGTCTGACCTTGGAAATAATTAAAATTAACCAGTATTTTGTGACTTTTCTTAGGTAACGGCGAAGTATACAAAATAGTTCAGTGGGCGGGCGGAGGTTCACGCGTGGCTGACGTCTGGTCGGCAGCCAGTGGGGAGGCTGTGCGGGCCTTAGCTCTTTCACGTCGGCTAGCATCACTTTATCTTACCACTGACCATCGTATCAGACAGCTGCCTTTAAGACTCTGTGCACACAGGTAAATATACCTACATACTTAGAAACCATTTCTTCGAAATTATTTCTCATAAAATCTCATCAGATAGTGGTAATTGACAATATGGTAGAGGATAGTGAGCGGTGACATGAGATGCCGAAGACTACTACTAACATAAATTAATTTTGCAGCTCCTTTAGTCTCTTGTGCACTAAAATAAGATACCTAAAGAAATAATAATATAATAAGATTTTTTCGTACTTTATTATATTAATTTATTTTTGGTGAGAACAATAAAGCGTTTTATCTACCTATATATCTAATAAGTAGGTACTATTAATTTTGTCATATGTAGATAGTACCTATAGATACCTATAGCTTTATCCCAATTTAAATTCGTATTCGTATTCAGTTAAGTTTTGTAAGTGTACCTACATTTTCAACTTCTCTTGTCATCCGAGCGATGTTCCCGGTTGCATCCCTCTCGGTAGCCCGGGGTCCGATAAACCCCAATTTGACAATATTTTTACGGCTGGCCACACCAACCGTCCTAGGGACCAAGCAGTTTATCCGCCACTGCGCGGAGAGAACTTAAGGTTTGCGAGTCTCCCTCAGACCTCTTTGTCGCGTTTTACGACACCCACGGGTAGAGATGAGGTAGCCCTATTCTATGCCGGGGCTACACGGCTAACCTAAATTTTTTTTAACTTAAATTTTCAACTTACACCTCATTTCTTTAATTTAATTAAGTGTGTTTATACGGCTAGAGATACTGCCCGACGCCCGTACAGTAAACTTTCCGACGAAATTAAGAACACACTGTGTGGAATTAAAAAGAAAATAAATGTTGACCTACTCTGAAGCTTCGTTTAAGAAAGTTTGCACTTAATTTTTGCTCTTCATCTTTGTTTTTAACTAGATTACACAGTGGAAAAGAAACACAAAAACGTTTCAAGTTTTTATTTTAATCTCTCTACTTTTCATTAATTAATTCGGTCCATTATTATTTATTGCGAATATACACATTTTAATTAATTTATGTTAACACGTAAAGAATCTCCATACTCTCCCCCAAATTTTGCATGCAACATTGTTATCGAGTATTTCTTGCTGTATTGCCTCCGCATGGAGTAGGGCTTTCTATGTCATATCTAAACTGTTAAGGTAGAGATCAATTATACAGACAGAGTTATTTTTGCATTAATAATTTTAGTCTACATATATCTTAATAACAATTAAAACATATCGTAGATACATGGTATTTGAGCATAATAAAAAAATCCCATTTATGCTAAGTATTTATTTCTTATCCTACTTAGATAAAAAAACTAATAAGGTCAAGTTATTTAAATACACAGCTTATACGCCTGGAATTACCTACTAGCCGCCTAAAGTAATTAAATTACCTCCCAAAAAATCAATTTTTACTTGTAAGAGTAATATTCTATTTGCAGAGTCGGATTATTCTAAATAAGGGATTAGTGACCTACCCTTAGGAACAGGGGTTCTTGTTAACATCATAAGCTCTAGCAAATTGTTTGAAACAGAATTATTTTGTTATTTTTTCGCTACAGCTAAGAACGACATCAATACCTACGAAAAAGACAGGTTGAGATGAGACTAGGCTTAGGTTTATTCATACAAAGGCTTTCCTTGTGTTGTGATACAACAAAATCCAAATGCACTGTGGTGCAGGTTTATTCAATCGAAAAGTTATTTTGTGAACACAAACATAGGCTTACAAGAAAATAAGTCGTACGTATACTTACGACATACTAAAATCAATGTCTTTTAATACATCACATGTCTGAGGCTCGACAGGAAAAACCTGCCCTTTTCTGATGTCATGTTTTTTTACAATTTTAGACGTGGGATATTGTTAGTTTCGGGATAAAGTTACAGTTAAAAGTCAAAGTTTTTACTGTATTTTTCCTACTACTCCTCTAGGGCTAGTAGTGGGTTTTTTGCATGATTTTAAGCCGTCATTTTTTCTTAAAGAAAAAGACATTGCTGGGCGGTCGGTTAGGATTCGAAACCACGACCTTCGATATAAAAGTCGCGATGTCTACCACTAGACCAACACAGCTCCAAAAGATCCGATCGGGTCTTGGTTATACTATGACTAAATATTTGTATTGTTATAGATACGACAGCTGCGTCCGTTGCGTCTTAGATCCGTACTGTGGTTGGGACAAAGAAGTAGGTGCCTGTAGACCTTACACCCCCGGACTACTCCATGACGCTACCAACTCCACACCCTCGATCTGCGAAACGAGTGCACCATTGAAGACTGTGCGCGCCAGCTACGGGCAGAGCGTGCATTTAGCCGCCTTCGGCATGACCCCAGAAGCCTTGAAAGATCAGATCGTGGTGTGGTATCATCATTCCAGGGAAAAAGGGAGATATAAGATTAATTACAAGTAAGTTTTAGCAGCAAAATAATCTATTTGTCCTGTGGGTGTCTATCAGACTTCCCAGTGCGGCCGTTTACAGATGCGAATATAAACATAAAAAACGGAATATAGGTACATTTGTGTGTAGGTACATTAATTTTGGCCTTAAAATTCTGTAGATTCCTGTGTAGTAACAGTTAAATGTATTGTTTCAGTTGGGAAAGAGTGCTACAAACTTCAGAGCGTGGCTTAGTTTTATTGTCAGTTACAGAGTCAGATCGGGGTCGATATGAGTGTTATTTCGGCCCGACACTCGTAGCCTCTTATAACTTAGACATTGATATTCACAGGTAAGAAACTATATCTAGAATGTGTTCCAATTACAAAGATAATTCTAAATTTAGGTCAGATATTCCATTTCCAAAGTAAAAAACAGATATTACCTAACAAGAAAAAAATATGTTTTTCTTCTGTAAATAATTTATTAGACAAGTGACAGAAGCGGAAATTAGTGTCTTATATTTTTTCGATCAAAATTTGATTGATTCAAAACGCGCTAGAAAATTGATATCTAGCCGTGGCCCCCGGTTTCACCTAATCCTTTTTACGGTGTTCGGTTTACCTAGTAGTTTTTTACTCACTTTGTAACAAAGTTTTGCTTACATTTTTGTAGGATATAATCCTCTTTTAAACCGACTTCAAAAAGGAGGAGATTCTCAATTGGGTTGTGCCTATTTGATAAAACAAAATCGATCCAGCATGGTTTCGGAGATTTACAGTAAAATACATACAAACATACCTACATAAATGTTACCAACGTCACCTCTTTATAATATTAAAAGAGATTTAATAGGTAATTAGTGGAATTTTGAGTGTCTCGTCGAAACGCATGATAATACACAATTTAAATCACGTACCTAATTACTAGATAAAATATCTATCATAATATCCAGCACGAAACAACAATCTCAATATCCATAATGAAACTTGCCCGAGACGACGACCTAACCCAACATTTGTTAGCAATTTGCACATCTTAATCAAACCTCGCTCTTACTTTACAATAGACATTGTTCCATATTCGTATCAGTGTTTGCCAACACTACAAGCAGATGTGTTGTAGAGGAGTATGTTTGCGTTAGATAATAAACAGCAATCCTAAATTTCGGAGTAACTTAGTACAAAGTCAGTCCACAGTTTACAATACTGTACGACTAGCAGTTACAGATAGTTGCGTTCAACCCATGTTCAACCTGAAGTTAATATCATCACAGTTAAACGTAAAGTTAGGATAAACATTGTATTTAACAACTAACGTTGGATGTTAACCAATCTGTTGATCTATCGGCCGATTTCACTTTGATATTTGAGAATTAAGCCTTGAAAACCTGTCAAATAAAAGTCATAGGTACATCGATATGTAAATCGTTTATTTATTTCCGGTATCCTTCTTGTATTTCAAACTAGGTGACCTGGCGAACTTTGTTCCGCCTCAGAGGAAAGTATTCTATGTCCGTCTCCTAATTCAAAGCTACCTCCCCACCAATTTTAAGCCAAATCGGTTTAGCCGTTCTTGAGTTATAAAAAGGTAACTACGAGTAGGTACTAACACGACTTTGTTTTATATGGATAGAATAATTTATGAAAAAATAGAAATAAAGATGTGAAAGTTTGGTTGTTAGTACGTTTTCTTTACAAACTTTGTACTGACGACTGTGTCAAAATTTGAATGTACAGTAGTTGTAGATAGGATCTGAAATAACACTTTTTAGCATGTTATATTGTTGTCTTGATCCCGGTCTTATGCAGGTGACACCGCGGGCCGCAATTAATGATATTACAGAAATACGAGTAACTGATGGATAAGTTCTCCTTTTTAAACAAAAACAAGACAGCTCAAAGAATATCGCGAGCGTCACATGTTTAGATGTCTGTGGTCGCACCGAACTTTCTACGGCCAAACAAACAATACGAAGTTCGTGATAACAATCTGAATTGTCAATAATTGCCGCTTTTAGGTGCACGCAGCCCAGCAAGTCGCAGGAGTACAGGCAAGTGTATTCAGACTGGTGCCACGAGTTTGAAAAGTACAAGAGCGCAATGAAAGCTTGGGAATCAAGGCAAATGGTGAGTCACTGCATTGTTAAACACGCTTGTCTATAAATACAAACGTCTAATTTAATGATTTTATTCGTAAGTTCCCAGTTGTACCCTTTGGCATTGACAGTTTAGTTAAATTACAACTGGAAATTTGGTTCAATATATCATCGGGGTAATAATCTTTCCTATTTCGACTTATAGTATAGGATCCAACCATAGAACGCCCTTCACCGAGCTGGTTAATGGATGAAATGTATTTTATATTTCATTAACACAGTATTTAGTTCCTAGCATAAGTCTATTAGTGAAAACATGTAATTGGCCTTTTGTATCTATAGTTATCTAGATTATGTTTTTTGTGCTGTTTGTTTTCCGAAAATAAAATAAATAAATTAATTAAATGTGTCAATAAATACATATATTGCAAATGGGTTGTCTAAAAAAAAACAGTCTACATTCACTCGGTGAAGGTCGTTTTATGGTAGGATCTTAGACTATTTCCTGGCCACTTAAGTGGAGTTCTAGAATCATGGCCTAGTATTTATATTTACTTCCTTTCTTTGACCTACAGTTACATTGTAAAAGTAGGTTCTTTAAAACACACAGTTAGTCAGTTAGTAGGTATTAACTACCTATACTTCTTGACTGACAAACTGTATTTAAAACATTTCTCACTATCCATTTAAAACCAATAATTACTCTTATTAAAGTCAATTTACATGTTAGCAACTCAAGCAAATAATGAATAGGTAGTTGTTAATTAAATTGTTAATGAATTTCGATTTAATTAATAGTTAACTTCAGTGCGTTTATTCGAGTACGAATTACTTTGTTTTTCTATGAAAGCAGATTTTTTCTTGCAGTTCCATAATAAATTTGTAAATGTATGTGGGTCGGTACCATCCCGGTCCAGATTTACCACAGTAAAGTGTAAAACCTTTCAACCAGAAATCCAATCATGTTTAAAGTAACTACCAACTCGCCCCAGTTGCCAACTAGGTGTAAAATATAAATGTAATACACCTACTTTGAAATATGTTATAATTTTCAGCAATGTACGAAAAGTCTGAACGCATCGAGTCAGCAAAATAGTATGGCGAACGAGATCGTGGCGTCGCTCCGGTGATAGGGCACAGCTAGTGATTAATGAACGATTAGACTAGACACCGAGTACCGCCAACGTAAACTATTCGATATTCTTTCCAATCGATTTTTCTTTTAAGCTATTGCATAGCTTTTATCGCAGGCTTTGAGCGCGGCGACCGAATCAAGAAATTCCGTAACGAAAATAAAACCTAACACCCCCACCCCGCCTACCATGTAGCCTAAGAAAAAAAATGCTATGCAATAGCTTTACAGCGGCAGTCCCCGAATGGCTCACGTTTTTTTAAATTCTAAATTAACGTTTATTTTAGAATCTCTAATCAAGTGTTATCACTTTATCATATACTAGGAATATTTTACAAGGAGAAATGCATCATCAAAAATTCTCCATGACAGGATTCGAACCTGTGCCCCTAGCTTGCCGGGCGAGTGCGTTTGTTTTTTTGTCTTTTTGTCTTTTTTTTTTTTTTTGTCTTTTTTTGTCTTTTTGTTTTTATCGCTTGCCACTGTGCAGTGGCAAGCGATAAAAACAAAAAGAAATATGATTTCAACTAGTTAAATGATAAAACTATTCTAACAGATCTAATTGATTTTGCGAAAAATTGTTGTTTCGAGGATCTGACCAATGTCCTGTAAAGTTCTCAAAACTTAATATCAAGAAAATTTATTTTCAAGGAAAAATGGTATTCAAAAATTTTCACTTGCGGCGAGGCTTGAACTCGCGTCTTTGGGTCAGTACCCCAACGTCTATTCCAACTAGACTACGCAAGTTCTAGTCTAGTTGCGTAGTCTAGTTGGAAAATTTATTTTCAAGGAAAAATAGCATTCAAAAATTTTCACTTGCGGCGAGGCTTGAACTCGCGTCTTTGGGTCAGTACCCCAACGTCTATACCAACTAGACTACGCAAGTTCTAGTCTAGTTGCGATATATCTTTGTCTCTATCAAGCTTTAGGGCAAAAGTATAACCTAATATCGACTTCTGTATGTTAACACTAAACCCTATAACAACTATTGTGTATTTTAATTGAAGATTAAATCAAAGTAGGTAGGTAATTCAAGTAAATAGCTATAAGTTCCCTGCCTATACAAAACGTAAGTTTATGTACCTAGTTTAATATTCGTTATTAAAATAATTACAACTACTTACACCAAATTAGTGTATTTAGGCAGTAAATTGGATACCATCGAATATTCATCTGTCAATATGTCTAGCGTACGACTTTAGTCAAGTTACAACTCTATATGAAGCTGTGGAATTACGCAAATGAATCAGTAAATAATCGAGAATCGATGGTTAGGGGAACCGAAAGGGGAGCTAGAAGGGGATGATCTGTTAAAATAGATTTGTTGTCCGTTCCGGAGACTGCTACTTGATGGATGACTGAGTTCTACTCAACTTTCCCGACAAACTTTCTTCTTTGTTCGCACAAAACAATACGGTATCGAATAGTGTATGTTGGCTGTCGTAATCGATTAACTTATGAAAGCGACTGAGAAATTATTGTAGTGAACAGTGATTTGAACTCCGTTGCGCTTCACTGTAAGCAGTTAAAGTTTCGCCTTCGCATTGTAAATACCTATTGTAATATTGAATTCAAAATTGTTAGGGTAACTCCCACCAATACAAAATGCTGTGATATCAGTTCCGATTGGATCATTATTGTGCTCTCGTTATTATAAAGTTGTATTAGGGATTATCAGTTTCATATATGATTATAAAAATCATTTTGTATGTAACAGAAGAGTCGTAAAAGCATTTAGTTATTATAATAATGGTCTGTTTTATAATTACAAATTATAAACATTGATTATGTGTTGTTAAATTGCTAAATAAATGAATTGTAATGTGAAAAAAATATAAAGCAATACAAACGCCAATTTAGATGTAAGCGTAAAGTTATTTGACGATGCTTATTTGTACGAGTGTCAACGCATAGTCTAGCATTTATTTAGGAAGTTCTGTTATCGTGGCGACTGATTGTATGTTACGTACGAGTTCATGTTTACGTTATTTATATCAATGTATACAGAGTGGAAGTTTATAGGAGAATCTCGTCCCAAAGACAGCTTTATGCCTTATAAATCGGTATAAACTGGCGTGATTTACCAAACTTATTTTTGTTAACTTTATTGCCACTGCAGAGAAACGCCTCCTTTCCTTCTATTGACGTCATGAAAGAAGGACTTAAAAAAAAACACGTCGTCTTTTGCCAATGCGGTTTAGAATATATTTGTTGGAAAGCTGTAGGAAAACTCGGTAGGATTACCAGTATGAAACATATTTGCTAAAAAAAAAAGCATAAAAGCCTAATTCAGCAATAACACTACAGAAATAAATATATTATTATTGAAGTATGTGTTGAGTTTCTTAAGACTCTGTGTGGCTAACATCTTAATTTTTTGATTTTAACAATCTGTGAACGAAGTTATTGGCGAGATTTTCCTGCAAATTCCCGGCCTGTATCACGAAGTAGTTAAAGGTTCTGTTTCTGAAGTTGATGTTATTACTGTGTTGCCTGAAAACGTAACTCTAGGCCCGATCTCGGACTCGAAACCGAATTTAATAGAAGATCGTTAAGTTACGTTGCAATACGCGCATTCTAAATTTATAGGATGTGTAAAGTCGCAGGAAAGGAAAGTGCTTGTAAGCTGCCTCTTCCTGCCGGTATAATATGCAATGTGTTTCGAGGATAGTAATTATATTATTATAAGCTAGGACCGGTTGTAATAGACGTCTAGACGAAAAACTTTTATTACAGAAATTTCAGAAGTATTTTTTGTTTCATTTTGTGGTTATGTTTGCTCACTATCAGCTGTTTCTTCGAGTTAGAAATCATTAAGTTTAAAAATATATTTTTTGACATAGTTCAGACTACTATTTCAATCATTAAATTGCCTTTAAAATAGCTGTGTTTTAGTCAAATTTAGTCGCAAAATATTGGAAAAAAGTTCGAATTTCTAAAAGTTCTAGATCTAGGTCATAATATTAGGTACCGTCCCCGAAACACATTCTATTTAGAACGGGTATTGTGTATTTCGTAATTTGATTTTTAATGCTCTAGGCATATCTAACAGAAATATTTTTAAGGAAAAATACATCTTCAAAAATTCACTCGCGACGAGGCTCGACTCGCGTCTCTAGGTCTGTATCCCAGCGTGTTAACAAACTTACTACGTTTTCCCCCTAAAAAAAACACCTGCGGTGAGGCGGGGAACTCTCGTGGTGTTAACACGTGTCTGTAGGCCCAAAGACGCGAGTTCGAGCCTGTGGGTGAATTTCTGCACATGTATTTCTCCTTAAAAATATTTCTACGAGTATTGTGATTTTCGTTGAGTTAAATATCGCTAGAATAGTGCCTTGAAGCATGCTTACAGTAGAATATAAAATAATAATTATTTTTATGTAAAATGTAAAGAATGAGAATTATTTAAATGTGTCGTCGTAGGATTACATTTGTGAATTAAAGCAATAATGTTCCATAGAACTAAAAGTCGCCAGTATTAAATTGTCTGCAAAGAGTACCTAGATTAATATATAACAATAAAAAAACTATAGACATAGGAAAATGGAATAAACTACTTATATATTAAACATTCATTATATTTAATGCAGTTATTTTACTTTGTCAGATGGGTATTTAAAGGTAAATAAAGTAGGTAATTTTACTTATTTATGAGTAATACAAGATTATTTATTGATCGATAATCGAGCTCAATACATAAATTATTATAAAGTGTTCCATTTTGTGTTTAAAGCGAAGTGGACGCAGATTACAAATGAAGATCTTTTTAGGGCCTTGCAAGACTGTTCATAAAACCCAAAAATCACTTCGAAATGTTCATTTATTGGAGAACGAAAATAATTTAAATTTGTATAAAAATAGAACTTTTTATTTCTTCATTCTTTTAACGGGAAAGAAAATTTAAGAAAAAGAAAAGAATAGTTGAAAATTATGCATATTTGTGATTTTAATTTCTCCAAAAGTGATAATACTTAGGCACCTACGTATACCTAAGAGCACCTTCATACTAAGGTATCTTTTATACAGGATTAAAAGTTTCTAATCTTTTACGAACAGTCTTAGAGACTTACACTGAAATACCATCAATATTATGATTCTCATTTTGTAGATTTCATGACCATTCAAATTATCCTGTAAAATAACATGAAACTCACGTTTATAGTTGAACAATATTCATTCCTATTAATTATTAAAAAAAATACTGTATGTATAGACCATGTAAATAAATGTAGAGGAAATGTTGCTAAAATTACGTTCATTGTAAAATTATATTAATAAATTAGAGAATAAGTAATTGTTTTATAAAAGGATCGAGAAAATAAATTATTTTAGATCTAACTTTGACTTTTCTTTACTACCTAACGATAATTAAACCGTAGCTATGTAGGTAGGCGTAATAAAAAACCTTTTAATCCCTAATAGAATTATTAATAAACGTAAGGTAAGTAAGTAAGGTCGAAGTAGTGAGAACATGTTTTGTCTTTTTCCGTGACAAGAACTTTCAAAGTTGACAGACAGAAACAAAAGGTGGTAAAATTATTCCAACCTTACTCCCCATTTATTAATAAGGCTATAAGTGTTAGCAAACAATTCCCAAATTAAGTTAAACACAGAAAATAAAAATAAAACACTCTCGGTGTGAGGACCCAGAGTTCCCAGTGCATAGCTACACTAAATGCTCGCTGCGTTTTCAGGCTGAAAAGCGATGGACATAATCTTTGCACCAGGACCAGTATTGTCTGGTTTTTTAACGTTAACAGACTGTCTCACAGGATAGCTACTGTGACGATGTACGCTCGCCTAAAAGATAACAGTCCACTCGTGACTTACTGATCATGAGTTCCGCCAGTCTTCCTTAGTGACTACACTAACCTACGTTACTGAACATCACTGGGCATTATCAGTATTGACCAGTAGGTGCATAGTGGCAAACCGTGGCCGAAAACTTTTACTAAACGTTCTATAGCCCACACGTCGGGCGGCTATGGCTAAATATCATCGATTTAAGGAACACGAAATTCCCAAAAAAATCTAGCGCCGTTTATGCCTACTTTTAGACTAAGGTAGGATTAACAACCGAGGTTGCCTAATTGCTTCTTTAGTAGCACACCGTGAGGCGTCGTGTGGAGTAACTACGGGTAAATCCGACGGCAGCAAGTAATGTGAACTCCCAACAAAAACTACAAAAAATCTAGCACCGAGATCTATACCTATTTAGGCGCAGCAGGTAGGTAAGATTTATCTACACTGAAATACGTTAACATGTAAACCAACCCCTTTTCATAGAAAGAGAAAATATTTCTATGTGCTCTGAATAAATATCAAGAAACTAAATGATATATTCAGAATGGAATAGTTACTAAAATCCGCTAAGAAACCACATAGAAAATTTATTTAGAATAGAAGATTAGAAGATCTAGCGAAAATGAGCGACCTAAAACTAATTAATTGATAACGTTTGGTACTAAACATTAATTAGTTCTTAGGAGTTTCTTAGGAACTTCAAAAACCTTAGGAGGCCTTAGCAATAAAGAAAGCTTTCTTACATTTTAGATATTTTGGTCATTATCAAACTGAGTGTTCCCGTTTTCATAGAATTATAATGAAGCAATGGTAACGACCAATAGCGGAATTCCTCATGCGTTATTTCCCAACTATAAAATAAAATAGACAAAAATTGGTGTAGGACAGATACAGCAATACTTTAATTCTACGAACATACGAACAAAAGAAATATGTAATTCATTCTTACGAAAATAAAATTTTCTGATGGGTGAAGGACAGATTTCGTTCTTTCGTAGAATTAAAGTACCCCTCCAGTTCACCTTGGACCAAGTTTCATCATCAGCGGTTCAATTCTAAAATATATTTTACTCATCTAAACATTACCACTTTATAATAATTATTAAGTATGGAGACGCAATAAAGATAATGAAAGTCATAAATAACGTTTTTAATATCCGGAATTTTCATGAAAAATTTCCCACTTAAAAGTCGCCGTCACGCTAATAAGTTTATTTTATCATTTTATCTTTTACAGTCAATGAAATAGTAATTTGAGTATCGTAAACGGGCGCCTGTCTTAGATTGGTGAACATCATAGAATTTAATTACCCAAGGGTGACTGGAATAATTGGCGAGTCGCCTTTAATAGCCGCGCTTTACTGCGAAATTAATAGTTCCTGCTCCGGGCCAGCTTTACCACTGCTGAACTCGTTTGATATTAATTGCTGACCTAAAATCGGCACTAATACACCTTCATAATTGATATAGTCTGTAAATTCTTGCAAGAATTTTATTTAACGTTTTAATTAAGGATTATGGATACGAAGTGTAACGTCCCGCATAGTTTTTACTTTACTTTACATGCATATTTTAAGTTTTTTTACACATAAAAATTATATCGAAAAATACTTTTTTTAAATAGCATAGCATTGGTATTTTTATTTTATACCAACTATATGTAAAGCAATGCTGAGAAAAAGGTTTAAAATAATATAAATTAAAATGAGTTTCAGTCAATATCAGCAACTTTTAATAAATTTAAAACCATCGTAGCGTAGGTTAAAACATTGGATTAAACTACTTCAAACTTTAACCATGTCTTACTCGTTATGAACTTTTGATTTTAATATATTTAAATGAAATTCGTAAAGTCGAGGCATCTGCTTGTTTTCCTGGAGAGAGCGCACAAGTAAATGCAATGAAACATCGCATTGCAGTGGTGCAGAGTTCTTTCTTAACTTAAAACAATGCTCATAACCGGAAACTCGTAAGTATTAAATATTTTTGTAAAACCATAATTTTAGGTAGTTACAGCAAATTTAATTAACTAAAGCATCTTTTAAGGGCATATTTAGGCCCAAAACACAGTGTTTCGTCGATTTGAAGGTTCGATGCAGAGTATTGCAGGGTGATTATTATTTATCACAAATAGCTGTGGATTTGGACACATGGAAAACATTAACTTAGTTGTTTTGCCCATCATCTCCGCTAGAAATAATAGTGTTCCGTGATTACGACGGGTTAGGTAAAGACCTAATACGGTTAGGTTTAAATTGTCAGTTGTGTCTTGTCAGTGAGTATTGGCGCAGTTTACCTAATAGGTAGGTAGTGCGCTAGGTAGGTATAAAAAGGATAAAAAGTAAATCTTTATGAATAGGTAAACAATTGAAACCAAAACTCTTAAAAATCAATATCGTTATTATCTATACATACCTAAATAAATCAGAGATTTACCGTACGTTTGACTTAGGTACTCAAATCAACATCCAATAACATTAAAGGTAAACGTTTCCATCGAAGGAAACCAATAACATAATTTCATTTTGGCCCAACGTTGGAGACGTTTCGATTTATTCTTTGATCTTCCGTTTCAGTAGCGCCGGTAAAGCCCGACTGCGCCCGCGAAAGGCTGGATTCGTCGTAAGTAATCAAATTAAGGAAAGGTCCTTATGTGTATGATAAGAATTTAGTGAGCGACGAACCGTACGCCCGTCAACCAGGTTGGAATGAAACGTGCCGGTTAATGACGCATGATCGATCACACGTGCCAGTAACCCCCTGCCTTTCAAACAATCTCCGTCAAAGGATTCGGTTTCGCTGGATTTACAACACTCGCTAAACCATGCTATTTGTCGTGATACGTCTCTATATACATATACACCTCAACAGCCTGCTATCAGTAGTTCAGTCTAGGCGGGGTAGCGAGTAGTGTCTACATGACGCTTAGCTGAAATAATTAGCTTCTCATTTAAATTGGCTGAAGTTCAGTAGTTTTATTATTCCGAGTTCTAGTAGTTTTAATTACTATGCAAGAACGTTTCGCTATGAGCACTAAAATATAGTTCGCTCGGTGCCGAAACGACTTTGATAACTTAAGTAGCAAAACATGAAACATCTTAACACAATAATGACTGCTCTATAAACTTTTAAACATAAAGTTGAAAGCATAAACCCGAAAATGTAAGTTACAGCTGAAATAATGTATATGTGTAAAGTAAACTGTAAATAATCGACAGCATGTGTTTCGTTTGTAAATGGTCGGTTTCTTATTTCGTTTGGTGCCCGACGAACCGCATAAATTACCATCTCCCCTCTAGTCGGTAGCGCTCTGTACCTAACCTTCTTTTTGTAAGATCGAGAGATCGGCATCATAATTTATCACCGACTGAAACGTACCTACTGAACATGCCATTCGCGCTACTTCATCGACTGTCAAACAAAGAAGGTAGGTACCTACCTATTTAATTCTGTATAAACCGTTACAAAGCCGCGTTAATAGTTATAGCTCAAGGGCTCTGTCATCATAATAAAATGCAAATTGACACAGATTTAATCCAGACTTATACCGCTGAGCCCAATAACTGTTAATAATCCGTTCGGGCGGCAAAAGCGAGCCCTGCCGGGTTTTGTCAGTTCGGCTCAACACAAATAGACCTCTGTTATTAGAGATTAAAACATACGTTGATACGTTAACGCTACGCATTTTAATATCAGCATATTAAATTAAATGTTTAGTTTACACGAAATTATGTTATTATTTATGGAAAATAATTGTTAGTCATTATTCCGTGATTTTAAGGACATACAATTATTGATTATTAATTTATTTTAGTTTTTAAAGCTGGCTTCTTTTGTGTATAGGTAGGTATGTACCTACGTAGCATGGGAGAAAACTGCTTTTAACGGTCTGCGCGTTCGGTCTATTCTACTTGTTGTACTACATCGAATGTCTAATCTAAATATGCTACCAACTGAACATTAAATAAGAACTTAGTTATTGTTTACCAAAAGCTTTATCTCAATCCGGCTCATCTAAATATTTACGGATATAATGTTCCAAAGACCGTATCGAAAGCCGAAATTATGAAATGTAAATTAATACGTCATCGTGGCTTAGAACAGCTTAAACTCTATAAGCCGATTAAATCCATTTAATCTTAATGATGAGGTCGTTTGCAATTTCTAAAACCAAGTTTGTCGGAGCAAAAGATTAATATTGGTCTACTCAAAATATATTTCCTTTGTGCAAATAAAGGGAAACATTCACGGTCCCACAAACCAAGCTCTCGCTTCTAATGGATATGTAAGAAGTTCGAATTAAACTTTTTTAATCTGAATTACGAGAGCAAGGTGTCGACGGCTTGAGGCCACTCGCTCTCATCGAGATAGCTCTTTCTCAATGTAAGAATCTTGGCCAACCCTCTGATAAGCCCCAGATTTAGCGCAGAGCGAATTTGTTCGGGTAATTTACTTTCCAAGTTGTGAAGACAATAAAACTTCGCGTTCGTTGAGTTTTTAGGTGTTTTCATATTTATTCGTAAAACAAATAATACCCGGAAAAATAATATGAACATACTGAATAACAAAGTTTTAAATGGTGCAGTATTTCAAATTCCTTTTAGTCCCCTGCGTAATATTTTATGGATTAGGGGTGGCTAATTGTCCACATATAAATCAAGACATCTAGAATTACAGAGGTATGTCACAGTGAGGAATCACGTTATTATTCGTAGGTAAGTGGCCAATCTCGCCGCTTACTTGATTTATAGATCTAATTAAATACCTGTACGGAAACCATGAATTGTCTCAGAAATCCCCGGTATTTCCCAGACATTTCCATTCTGCAATAACTTACATTTACAGCTCTCTGAATTCAATTAGATTTTTAGAAAAGTTATAAAGTATTTCTGTTTGTAAATCCATGCCGGTACATTTTCAGGACAAACATTTTAATTTAATCGAAAATATATAACTAATTTGGGAATTGAAATTTGCTCTCTTGATGTGTATTTACAGTTATTATTTATAAATAAGATACTATCTCTATTTCGCAACACTGTTTTGACATTGCTATATTTTTGCAGGCCCCAAGTCTGGAAGAGATTACTTGGCACATTGACCACGAATAGAAAACCGCACCGAACAATGTTATTCCAGTCGATTGCCGAAAGATTTTCCTTTGCACTTGATCACGTCAAGATTAAGGATGTGAGTCACGTCTCTGCGGCCTTGTCACCGACAACCTCATACATCAACCCTTCTCCGATACTAAAATACACAGTTATCTCGTAACCAAACTTGATATAATATCTGTTCTGTGAGCATCTGGGGTTGAATCCTTTGTAGGTACACGTTGACTGGACTGAATGAAAGATTCGAGTCACGAAAATGTTTTTATGGAGTGGTCAGAGAGTTTTTTTTTTCTGTTGTGACAAAGGTAATAATGTAACATGATCATTTTTATATTTAGCTGAGGTGTGCTGAATTTTATTATATTGCTTATAGTAATTTAGTTAGAATGAGATTAATTATACAGAATAAGTAAAATGTTTTGAAGTAAATTGACAATGTAACATAATAATTATGTCTCTATAATAGTGTAGTGTAGACAGGAATAATCGCCGGTTTGGTGTCCACTACATACTTTGCGATTAAAATGTGACTAAAACGGGCTGTTACGTATTGGCTTTGGCCCCACACACGTCTTCCAAAGGTCCGGGGCTCCAAAGCCCCGTGAAACGATAATATATCACTTTTACATTGAGATATTATGCGGTAGTAACCACTATTATAATTTATTAATAGTGCAATTACATACTTTGTATGTATTTAATAGGTCAAGTAGGTATATACAATTTACATAATAATGTAAACGGTGGATAGTTTCTTTAGCATAGCCATGAATTTATTGGCATTAATGCCAGTTCATTGCAAATAATAAACAAAAGTAAGTAATACTTACCCCCTCTAAATTTATACGATGAAATAAAAAGCAGAAAAGGCGACGATTATTTAACAAAATAAAAAGTCTCCCTTCGAACATGTCCATGTTCTGAGAAAAACATTATTTCAGTAACGTTTCCTTTTGCCCGACATATGCAGTAAAGCTGGAGAGGCTACAATGTGATAGCTCAGTCTCGGGGCTATTTTGTGTGTCGGGTCTGCTGACTAAGCATTCTTCGATTCGTGTTTATGGCGACTCTATCTGGCTCCAGATATATAGTTCGATCAAAAATGACTACGTTCGTAAAGGAATGTTCCAACTAGTTCGGTATAATTAGAAGAAGGAAGGAGATATTTACACATTTTGTCAGGCGCACAATCTAATAATACGGAAAATATTGGCGTTGTCTCCTGCAATATGGGTTCAGTATTACGAAACGTTGTAGAAGTACAATCCCTCTAGAAATGGAGGTGACAGTCACGTGATGTTACGTGCTTTCATTCGTGGATAACAGCCAATAATAGTGCTCTACCCCAATATTAACAACTCTACCATATTTTTACAGCCGGACGAAATCTAGTGAAACACGATATCTACTTTTATGGCCTATTATTTACCTGTAGACGTAGAAAGGCAGTGTCTATCTATTAAAATAATGTCGAACGATGCCAACAGCAATACCTCTGCGTACACGTTTTCATTAAAATGCTTTTACTGTAATTATTAAATATGAGAGTTGGAGCCTACAAAAACGTTTTTATCTGATTTCTCTTTTTCATGACGATTTACAACACTTTTCAATATTCGCTTACCCAACGGCTACTTACATACCTACACGAATAACGCTATATAGGCAGGTTTAATTTCTATATTGCGAACCCAAATTCAAATGTAGGCATTATTATGTAGATCCTTAATATTTTATTTGGGCCAGTGTAGCTGTAGGTAGAAGGTATATTTAACGAATATAAAAAGTTAATAGTATCGATAAGCAATAAAATTTAGGGTTGGTCGTAAAGAAGTACCTAAAGTATTTTGACTAGCAGAGGGCAGAACGAATGTTTGCATGTAGTCAGGGGCCGTTTTCCGCAGTAAATCAGCTCGTGAGCGTGGGAAAATTGTTAAAGCGGATAAGATGCGGCCTGCAAGTGGCTAGTGCCGATATGCCTCGGCCGTAGCCCACTGCATACGTCGATTTACATATTACGAAACTTTCCGCTATTTACTGCTCCCAATATCTCCCTACACTTTTGTACATTTCTATTTTATAAACACGTGGAATTGGAAATAATACTTGACGGCTGCAACGCGAATAATTCATATCATAACTAAACTTTCAAATAATTCTCAGCACGAGCCTTCAATTCTCAAGTAGCAACATTTCCGAGTGTCTTCTACTTTCCGAGGGTAACAAAATGAATTATAGTAGGTATCTCATGAAAAAAATCACTTCTCCGAGTAATGAAAACTCGGGCTGATGCGCTCAAGAGGTACCACTCCGGTCCGGCGGATATTACGGCAATATATTTCAATTACACATAAGAAAAAGAACAAGTCGTTTGAAGTAGCTGAAAGGCCAGATTACAGTCGCGGACGAAATAATAAGGAAGCCCTCGCTAACGAGGCCGAGACGGCAACTTTTAGAAAAGAAAACGTGTGGGGGAGAGATGGTTTTCAAGAGTGATTAAATTCTATGCTAGGAAAATGACTTTTTGTAGGTAAGTTCTAAAATTTTCTGATTTTATTTGTTTGCAAGAGTTCGAAATGGTTCCGCGTACCTATCTAAATAAAAAGGCTGACGTTAATAATAAAGCTCTTTTTTCCGAAATTAATGACCCACCAAAAATATCTGCAGCTAGGTGTTTTTTATCTTTTTTACGTTGTGCAAAACAAAAAATATGAATGACTTTTTTTATAAAATGTTAAACGTACAAAGGCACACTCGGCGATACCTCGTATAGGTAAATGGGTAACCGTAACGCCAACGGAGGGTGAAGATTTGTGCGATTCAATGGAATTTAATTACTTTGTGAGCGGGCAGCGTAACGACGCAAAAATATTTATGTTTATTGTCGAGCTAATGCCTGAATGAGACCGCACTCCGACGTCGACGGGGACACCAAATATTCCGCTAATAACAAGCGGGTGCGACGCGACGCGACGGCGACGAAGAGGCGACACACATTGCAATCTAACACCATACTGGGTATATACGAGTACATACCACCCACCCTCTACACAACAAGCTGCATTACACTCTGAATAACCTCAACGAATACACGTACTTACTTAGATAACTGAAATAGAGTACGGTAGCGAATCACCGATATAAATAAAATATCAAATACGACATAAAACTTAGTCCACTTTGATACATTATATTTTATAGCAGATTAAAGAAATTGCTCGGAATTTACTAGATTTACCTCAAATTGTGATCATTTTTTTATGGTTATTGCCTTGAAGTTACGTAGCTCGTAACTTTGTAAAACTTTTGACTAATAGGTATGTGTAACCAGTTAACCTATCCGGTACACTTTACCACTCAATAGAACGTCTAGATACAAGTAAAATCTTTTTCTTGTGTGAATAATGAAAAAATGCTAGCAACCTCATTCAAATGAGTTCTCCACCTTATTTATAAGTGAAGGAAAAAGGTAACCATCAAAGTATTCCAACGAAAGCGCAAGGTTACGCCAGGATAGACACCTATCTAATTTATTATGCATAACCGAGGTATCTTCCGTAAACTGATCCGGATCTTCTATTTCGGTGATGGACCCAGTATCTCGATCTATGTGTAAACTTTCCGAAATACATTTGTATAGATTGTCTACTTTGTGTAAGTTGCTTTCTTGTTGTTTGTGTTAGGATGTGGAGTATAAGCTGTTTATTTAGGTGAACAAAGTTATACGAACGTTTTAATCTAGCAATAAGGGTCTTTGCCCATAAAATATACCGATATTAAAGGATAACATAGATAATGCTGAATCTGGAAACAGTCAGTCGATACAGTCAGTCAATAAGCCAATACACGACTTCGTCAATGGAAATCCAAGTCCGAGGTTTTTAAGTTAGAAAGAGTCTGAAGTCTGTTCATCATACATCAAATGGTTGTCACACGTTTTGTATATTGTAATATCGAGCCCCAACAATTAGGAACGGTCATTCGAAGCCGTCCCGTGATGTTTCCAGTCCATTTCTCGTAATAGCACTGCTTTTGTAACCGAGGCGTAATGAAACTCGTTTAAATATCACAAAAGTGGTTGGATTACTGCTGCCAACCATTTTATACTGCTTAATTACTACCCTTGACGAAAATAATTGGAATCTTGGGATTACAGCCGAACTTTACTCCGGAATTAAAGATTTCATTGATATTGTGTTAGAAAATTTCATAATTCCTATTCCTGATAGTATAATTAATTCACAAGTTTTAAACTTTTATTGGGGTACCTACTTGCTTTAATGTAAGTAATAAAATGTGAACATTTATATCCGGGATTATTGGGAAAAACCTCGTGGAAAGCTTCTGGAACATCGGAGCCGCAATCCGAACTAAAATCCAAATAAGCTTCGAACAAGCAGCGCAGCGCCACATCACTGAGCATTGTTCGTTAACTGAATGGATACAAATGAGTCATGATTTAGCATGCGATGTGTATCGCATCTGAATATCGGCTCATGTCGGCTTCGTTTACGTTATGAATCAATAATTCTGTTATAGGTTTGTTTTCACTAGGGATTATCTATGATTATGACAGTCGATGGTGTAGGAAAAGCAGGTCGTAGCTTACTCAATAAGTAAGCTGCGCCCGGCTTAGCCATTGAGTAAGCTACGACCAAGCCTATGTACCTACTTATTTATTTATTTATTTTATTTATTTATTTTACATAGCTTAACAATCCAATGTACACCATATAAAAATGCTTGAGGAGCGTTGAGCCAAATATAGTGTCGTTTTGGTGTTAGTCTTTTAACAACCCATATAGGCCGAGGCCCGTGCTTGGGTATGTTAGATTTAATTAACGACCCTATTATTATATTATTATGTTCCGACAAAGCCACCTTGCTATCTAACTCTAAGCTAATATTATGCTCATGTATGGTTTCAATCTGCATGGTTTACCCATTGGGATTTTATTACACTAGTATTGATATCCCAATGGGTAAACTTAATTAATATAAAAGGCCGCTGCAGCACTGACAATAATATTGTTACATCTATTGTTAATGAAATGCCAATCGCTGCGGGTGCTAAAAGTTAGATAGTTAGATGAATGACGCTAAAAAAACGTCAATGGTCATTGAATTTAGAGGTTCAGTGGCTTCCTTCTGATGTCATATCTATAGATAACTGTTAAGGTTGATCAATGGGTTTACCTTAATAAAAAAATAACATGAATTAACGAACGTTATAATGGGCATTATTAAATAACGGATATTATAAATAATTAAAGATAGCCCGTTGACAGTAATATCAACGGTCTATCTTTAATAATAATAGTGATAGTAATTCTGTAATAATAGTGATAGTAATCGCTCTTCAGATTCTAAGAATTCTGCTAGTGTAAGTGTAGTTAAGTAGATATTCCTAAAATAGATTTAATTAAAAACATGAAATGAGATAAAACTGTATCCGGATGCTTAATCAAGTATTTTCTGTCGGGGTGGCGGGTTAGGTAGCTGTCTATGTAGGTATTAGCCGAGAGAAATTGTTCATTCCGCCGGCATTGGGCACGCAAACTGATTAATTCTCGGCCGCTGGACGAACACCAGAAGTATTAGCTCAACGGATATGAGATTACTAATTCCACTAATGCACTGGACAAATATCTGTAGTTTCACTTGCGCCAGCACATTTTAAGCATCCGATCACTGAGTTGGTTTATTGATTCTCAATTTATTCGATAGGAAAGAAATAATAATATACCTACTAATAAAAAAAAATGTCAAACCTGAATAAGTAGACATCATTGGTTTTTTGAAAAAATGCTTTTTATCTTTAGTGCCCGGCGGGATTCGAACCCGCTACTATTGGTAATCCGAAGCAACGTGTTTGACGGCTTCGCCACCGGTAGCCCTCCCGCCAAGCCGAAATTAAGAAAGCAGCTCCTCGTGTTCTTGGGTGTAAGGCCTCGCCTGGCCTTCCAAATCCCGAATAACCACTAAGAAATAATGTTTTAACAAGTAGACGTGATGTCTACTTCATATTTCGAAGTAGGAAAAGACTTAAGTCTACCCAAACCAAGTTATAAATGTGGAATATGGTGATAAGCTGAGAAGGGTATAATAAATATTAAGTTTTCAATATTAAGAACGAAATAAATATAGCTAAGTACATTTACAAAGCAAAACGTAATGTTGTTTATTCTAAAGTCTAGTGGAAGCAATAAATAAAGCTTAGATAACCTAACACACAAGTTGGATAACAAAACTGACTGAACACACGCAATAAACATGCGAACCCATAACCATAACGTAAAAGAACATTGTTGAGTAACGTAAATTACATTTAAAAATAACTGCAGCGGAATTTTTAATTAGAGAATATTTCGAGTGTTATCGGTGGCATACATTGGAGTCAAAGCAGCTTACAAACTTTTCGATCACCTGGTGGGTACGGAGGCGACCTACCTACCGACATAAATACCACACTTTTCTACCTTATATTGCCTATATATCTCGGCGTCTGTGGCGCGTCAGGCGAACTCCCGGCTGCAACGCAGAAGGTTGCGGGTTCGAAATCCGCTAGGGAAAAGTATTTATGCTTGCTATAAAATGTTTGTTTCTGGATCTGGGTGTGGCTTTATGTATCAATGTACGGATTTACAAAAAAAACGTATAATATTACCTATATCCGTCGTCTAGATTCCATAGTACAAGCCTAATTGCTTAGTTTGGGGCAATCTATGCAATGTCCTGCAATGAATAAAATAAAAATAAATCTTTGTAGATGCGGAACAAGTATAGTACATTATTGTTTTTTTTCAAATCTAGTAGACGAGATTTGAGGTCTCGTCTACTATAGATTTTTCTAGGCAAGCATGCTACATCGTCACTTCCCATCAAGTGAGGCGAGGTCAATTGGGCCCATCAGAATACCTTCAACTTGAAAACAGATTTTAGTCCCTATGTTCATTTTTCAGCAAAATGAAAAGTGAGTCTCGCGACGAAAAAGTCTGCTATATGCTTTTACCGTTTAGCGTGGATAAGAAAATAAATTTTAATAAACAAATCGGTGTAACATGGGCTTTGACAAGGTTAACAAAGGTTGTTGATCGATTAACGCAAGTACTAGCACACGAACGTTATGATTAGACCGGTCGAGCAGAGGAAGTCGTAAATTCAACAATGCCTACTAAACATTCTTACTGATCAAATTACAATCTGCATTTAACTTTATGAATACTTAAAAACGTCTTCAGTGAGTATTTAGTATCTAGTTACTTTCTATTAGGTATTAAGAATTTATACTCTACCCAACTTTTTAGAAAATAGTTAAGAAGACCTTTGTCCATCATTTGAATGATCGGTATATAAAATAACGTTATTTTAGATTTTGCAACACCTACCTAATAAATAATATAAGACATCATAATGATTGGAACCAAAACCAAAGATTAAAAGGTGACAGAGAGAAAGAGGTGAAATAAAAACAAATAGGTATATTGGTTCTGTTTCTATCGTCTTTTGTTTTTGTTTCAATTATCTTGTGCATTTATTTTTATCGTCTTTTGTTTCTATTTTACTACTATCATTGTTGTAAATTTTACGCCTTATTTTAGACCTTATATAGTTTTAAATAACGGTGATCATTTTGTCGCAAACATTTAGCGCAAAGAGAGTTCGAATCAATGACGTCTCCTCTGACAAGACGAAAAGATGCTAACAGCCGAATACAGAAACGCAACTTAAAATTTGAGGGGTGGTTAAATAATTGAGCAGATCCTAAATTCAAAATTAGTATAGGAATTTTTGAGTTTAGGAGCCGCTTACTGGTTTAAGTAAAGCTCAAATTTTGAGTAGCGTTTCTGTATTCGGCCGTCATAAAATTACTCTGAGTTTAAACCAGAACTCTGTTGATACCATAACCGTTCTAACTAACAAAGCCCATGCAATTTAATCACTATAGTCGCTCACCACTTATATTAATTAGACTGTAAATAGGTGTCCACGTAGACATATAGGTACACAATTATTGGAAAAGTTAATAAAGCATCAGTCATAGGACGCACCCCACGCACAAGTGCAGTCTATTCATTTGCCGGATGGATTCATTTCCGCCGTGAGATCGTTCTATAGGGAAATGCGATTGGAACAAAGTGTACCCTGGTACCGGCGGAGGGACACCCGTTTTTCCATTTCATGTCCATTTATCATTGATAGGGTTATCTTATCAATGAGTGAAAATTGTTAAAAAAAAAGGGGCGCAATGATGTCGTATCCATTGTTTCAGTTCGATAAAATACTGAATTTATTATGTTAGGAAAGGTGTAGGTCATTTATGATGAAATCAAATCGAGAAGGTACTTACCTATTCCTAACCTAATCAACCTACCCTAGAACTGATTTATTCTTGTATGAATTTCTACAAATTATTTATAAAATCATTTTTTTTTAAATCACAGGTTCCTTCTAGGTTTTGCAAATCAATAGCAGTAGTCAGTCAATATTTTACTAGTTACGTAGTTTATATGATTTAAACTGGTCTGGGTATTTTCTATGTATAATATATTATATGTATTTACAAAAAAAAAGTATAATTTTGTAGTATATCCGATTTCTAGTACCCATAGTACAAGCCTAGTGCTTAGTTTGGGACTAGATTGCTCTGTGTGCAACGTCGTGCAATATTTATTATTAAAATATAAAAAAAAAACTTAAAAATTAAGGTTTTGTTATCTTGTAATTAGCAATTGTTTGATTTGACGCGCTAAAATGTTGCATGTCCCATCTTACGTCCCTCTTTTACATATCTCAAATTCGCCAGCGCTATCCCTATCAAGCTATTGGGGCTCTAAACCGAAATAAAATAAATATTAGTTATTATTGATTGTAAAATAAAATATTAGATAAAAATAAATATCCAAAATGATTGTATGACACGACCAAAATCAATTCTCTTGAAAATGTATAAAAATGTATCGATATTACTTGTGTTTTAGTAGGGTTTAAAAAAGGGTCTTATTTATCAAAACATTCATTTGGTACAAAATAGCGAATTCATATTTGAACGTTCATTTTCCTTGCGATCAGCATGTTTCGGGTATTGTTCTTCGGAACAACATCATAACAAGTTCCTTATTTCCCGGGTCGGGCTCGGGTCTTGCCCACCGAGATTTTAACTTTATTGCCTTGCCGGCACACTGCCAAAACTCGACTCCATGATTATTAAACTATTCTTCTCTATAGAAAAACAAAATTATCGTCGAAAATCTAGTTTATTGTTTTCGTTAGGTACCTACCTCTGTTATTTTATTACATCGTCATATTTACGATACTTGTACAATTGTTTTCAAATCAGTTTTTCAAGTAACGTTGTCGATTTTCTAAATTTATGTGCTGAAGTTTATGATGCATTTTACGATGGTCTTTCGGTCAAACACGCGACTCTAAGGTTTATGGTACTCTACAGAGTTTACAGCTCAACTAAAATAAACGTTATTACTCCCAGCAAAACTTAGAACATTTGCACTAAAGGGGCTTATTTAGTGCAAATGTTTATTTTTCTAAAATATAAAAGTTACAGGTAGGTACGAGAATCTCTTTCATCGTCAAGACGAACATTAAACAAACCACTTTGTGTTATGGTAATTACTTGTGTTGAGTTTCTGTAATGGACTTAGTTACAAAAGTATTTATGCTAGGAACGTCTATTTGAATGGTGCAAACATAATTTGTGGACAAAGTTATAGATGTAAAGCGGTGCGGTGCGTGATGGTGTGTTGCTGAAATAACGACGTAAAGTTTAATTAAAATCAGTAAATACATGATCCTTAACATTTTATACCTAATGCATATTTCCAACACTTTAACCCCCTTACTTATAAACGCTGATTAACAGCTGCATAAACTGTGTATCGTTTGTCTTTTACTGTGACGTGAAGTTTCAAAGTTGACAGACATAGACAAACGTTACAAAACTTAGTCATCTATTAGTCATCGTTTATTAGTAAGGGGGTTAATCGTAAAGTTCTTTATTTTACAATCAAAAGTGGTAGTACCTAATATTCATAGAATATGCTAAGTATTCTTATTTTATTAATAGTGTTATAAAATATTTAATTTTGATATACATATTTTACGTACCAAAGTACAGAATAAAATCGGTTTGAAATCTCATTAATATAAATAGCCAAATTTTGACAGTATAATAGGATCTATCAGCATATTCGGTCCCAAGAGCTGCATCGAACTCGACGTTTTTGCTAGAATCCGGCATACCGCGCTGATAGATGACATTTACTGCAGATGAAGTGGTCCCCAAGAGTACTTTTGTCTTCGCCTCGTTGAACGAGAGCCAATGAGAGCCAATCTTTTGAATTTACGGAACAAGAAATAAGTTAATTTTGTACACGTTAATATTAACAAGGAATAAATTGTACAGAACACCTTTTGCGCTACAAGGCGTGATTAACATTTTAATGGCATTCCTTTTAAGGTTGAAAGTCCTAGCTTTTTGTGTTAATTTAAATGATTACAACTTCAGCCCCGACGTTATTTCTCTGAAATTGAAAAAAAATAGAATTTAATTTATTAAAATAAAAGAAATAAAATATCGGAGAAATTGAAAATGACATTATAAACTTGAACTAACATTATTATTCTGATAATTTTGATCATCAAAGAACCATCCCTGTGTAGTTTGTATATTATAGAGATTCCTTAAACTTGTCTTTGTAGTATCTTCCACTGTTGGAACTGCCACTGTTGGAGTTGAAGGTGTGTCAGTTGTTAACTCCGCATAGCTTACTTTATATTTATTCTCATAATATGAAACTAGCTTTAACATAAGCATATCTCCGAAGGCATCCCTATGCTCATTATTCTGAAATGAAATAATATTAAAAATAAAGTTATTAGTAGGTATATAATTAAAACAGTAGATACCTAATAAAAATACTAAGTAGGTTAATAAGTGTAACAACTTACTTCATATCTCCGCAAAATGTTGCTAGGCGTTGTTATAGTGTATGAAATTTCATTTCGAGTACTTTTCGTGTTTTCAGTTCTTTCTACTTTCTTAGATTTGTAGACCATTGATCTCAATGTTTTAAGGAAATTTTCAAAATCATCTGACATCACTTCTAGGGACTTATCATTTGCCATCTAAAATTTTAATTTGATTAAATTGATATTGATAGTACACAAACTAAATTATTGTCACAAAAGTATTAACACCTTGTCGCCTACTGATAACTGAATACATATTTCTAAAATAAATACATATTTGAGATATTCACGCCACTCACACATTAAACTAGTAAACTATACCGAGTGATAAGAAATCGATTGTCGAATGACATTCACAAGTGTTTGAAAAAAGTTCCGATAAAGACTTTTCAAGTCATTTTATTGTTAACAGTACCTACCTACCTACTAAACAATTGATTCAGTTTCAGCTGCACCATGAATATTCCACCTTATTTTCCTACATATAGCAAAAAGGTGGAATTTTTACTTAAAATTCGCATTGAGTGTTATTATTAGTTATAAAACGTTATAAAGTAACGAATATAAATAAATTAATGTAAGTAAATTTCGCTCGCACTGTTAGTAAGTTCAATTACTTGTACCTAAGTTAGTAGGTAATTATATTGTTTGTGTCACTACATGAAAATAAAGATATTAAAAAAACTAACGAATATTCCAAATACTCTTATTTCAGTAAACAAATACGAAATTTTTAATTGTAATTTAAGAAAAAGTATAAACAATTTTCCATTTTATTCATCTGTTACGAACAAAAGTGACAAAAAAGAGTCGCAAATAGACGCTAAGCATTGTCGTGCAGTGCGACTAAATGCAAGCTGAGTCGATGCGAAATCTGAGCGTAGGTTTAATGGTTTCTCCTGATCCTGGGAGTCCTGGAGCGCTGTAACACGACTAGATTTATTAGTTCAATTACCCAAGTCCTGTTCGGAGTAGGTAGGTACGGTGCCGCTTCGCTTGCTCGAACGCAGACGCCAACAACTAAATTTTGTTCAGGTTGCAACACATTCTTTGTCTTCTTTTTAGTGTTTTTACGGTGAGGTGAATGTGTAAACCTAAATTAGAAAGGGTGGGATTAAATGGATTTATGTATAAGAAGAATTACGGTAGTAATTCTTTGGTAGATTGGTGTTGTTCTTGTTTATGTATTATACCACAGAATACATAAATAGTACAACTACTTATAACTACAATGTTGGATATGCTCATCTCATCGGTATTTCTGGTTGCTTCCCTTTTGGGAGCCCGGGGTCGACTAAACTAAATTTGGGGTCGGCGCAGTAGGTGAGTCACATAGATCATACCTACTACAAATAGATTTGGCAATATTTTTACGGCCGGCCGCCTGCCTGACACCAACCCTCCTAGGAATCAAGCCGTTCATCCGCCACCGTTCACCGAACTTTAGGTTTGCTAGTCTCAGATCCCTTAGTCGCCTTTTACGACACCCACGGGAAAGGATGGGGTAATCCTATTCTATGCCGGGGCTACACGGTAACAACGTTGATTATGCACCTATATTTATGTACCTACATAACAATTTGCTAACCTTATAATTCAATAGACATTTTAAGAGTCAATAGACATTTTAAGACAAATAATTATGATTAAGTATTATAATTATTGCAATAGGAGTTGGTAGGTATTGAAAATAAGTCGGTACTTTAGACTTGTCTGCGCTACGTAAGCATTTGGAATTAGTCACTGGTGAGAGCTTTGTGGTAGGGGCAGCGATGAGCGTAGCAGGCGACCGCAACGCCCCCTGCCTATACAACTTGGCCAACTTTCAAATTTGTGGGTTGGCTCTTTCTCTGTACCTACATACATAAATACATACCTACCTATATGCAGGTCGTGAAAGACAAACCCTATGAAAATTCTTCTTCTCATCCGAGCGATGTTCCCGGTTGCATCCCTCTCGGGAACCCGGGGTTCGCTAAACCCCAAATTAATCATCATTAATTAGTCATCATTGACCATACCTTCTGCAAATAGATTTGGCAATATTTTTACGGCCGGCCACCTGCCTGACACCAACCTTCCTAGGGACCAAGCAGTTTATCCGCCACCGCGCAGAGAGAACTTAAGGTTTGCTAGTCTCCCTCAGATCCCTTAGTCCCTCAAACCCTATGAAAATTCTAGCCACATTTATTCTATGCGCAATTATAAGTAAATCAACCGTAAAACCAGAAAGTAGAAGAGCCTCAACCTCATGATATATCGCTCAAGGCGTAAAGGTAAACAAGGTTTGCGGGTGAGATTGTCGTTATATTGATGGAAGTCCGAATGCGCGATGGTTCTCGAGACCGCAGCCGCTCATGAATATTGTACAAGCACGAACAGGCTCCTCACAGCCTCAACATTAGGTCTCTATATTTTTTTTACCTTGTGAATAATTTGGTACCACTATTTTTTCGTTTTTAAACACGTGATAGTTTCATTCGTTAACTCCCAAAAGCTGCGTACACACTTTGTGCATTGGATTTGGTGTGGCGTGTGAGAGTCGGATCCAACCCGTGCGTGTATACGCAGCAGAATCCGATTTTAATTTCATTCAAGTAGGTACTTAGATCACAAAATACCTACAAAGTACTTGTTCGCCGAACAAACTGGCACTTGTATTAAAATACAAGTGTATGAATCGCTATAGGTATCACTTGATATCTAAGTACTAGAAGATGTCTTGTCTATTCAATCGTAACTTAAAAACGTAGTTACAATTGAATTACTAATTTGTACATGTAGCCTTCATTAGGAGCATCACGAAATTCTTGATGTTGCACATCAAAACAAAAATATTTGATTACTGGATCGAAAAACATTACAACTGAATTGTCTAATCTAACACAACTTGTATTTAGGCATGAAGGCATAAAAGCGTATCATGTTTGTTTCAGCGAAACTTAAATAACATTTAGAAATAACAAACTTTATCAGTGTAAAATGTTAACGTTAATGGACAATGTATGTTATACTCGTACATGTTATCTGTATGCATAGTGCGAATACAGACAGTGGTTGCATGGTGTCGGACAACGCATAATTCTAAGTGGTTAAGGGGCGACGATAATATGTCAAACCGGCCGACCCGCCAATGCTCGCACTTTACTCAACTCTCGCGTTACGCACTCTAGCACCTAAAGGTGATCGCACATTTATCAGCAAAGTACCGCACTTTAAGAAATGCGGCGGGTACGGTGCGGGTGAAACGTGCGAGTTTTGACATCATTACATACAATGAATTCTAAAATGCGGCGATGAGGTCGCGTGCGGCGCGTACGGTGCTGATTAATGTGCGATCATCTTTATACCTATCTTGTTCCTGGCATTGAAATTTCACATTCAATCAAATCTGAAATCAGACATTTTAATCAAAATTTGAAGAATACTAATACTACTAGTCCGGTCAAATTAGACATTCAAAGTTACCTAAATTCCCACCAAGCTGAAAATCGGTGAGATTGTTTAAAATATCATTAAAAATAAAATTTGAAAGTTCCCCATCTTTCCCCTGTTAGGAAAAAAAATTATTAAAGGTCAAAGAGTTTTTCGCGATTTTCAGCAAAACGGTAAGTTTTATCATAAAAATACCTCAGACAAAAGTTGTAGATCATAAAATTATCTACAAAAATTTATTAATACTTTATTTCTACGAGCCACCGTTTTTGAGATATAACGATTCAAAAAGTTGTAAATTTTTTATAAATAAATAAATATTTATTTATAAAAATCGCGATAAACTTTTTAACCTTTAATAAAAAAAATTCCTTACAGGGGAAAGATGGCGAACTTTCAAATTTTGTTTTTAATGGTATTTTAAACAATCTTACCGATTTTCAGCTTGGTGGGAATTTAGGTGACTTTACTCTTATTTTTTGGTTTAATTTGACCGGACAAAAAAAACTTCATCTTAGACTACTTATAAATAAGATCCGGTAGCGACAGTATTGAAAGGATTTCAGATTTAGGTACAGATTTACGTAACAAAATTCTATCAAGCTGCGTTATTTGTGTTTTGCTTTAGATCTACTGAGGTAACATACCAATATTTTTTGTATGTAAGCACTTAAAATATAATAAACATTTTAAATACATACGTTAGGTTTATATTATACTTATATTCGTTCATATATTTTATAGTTGTAATATTTCTTTCTCTAATATGGTATATAGTTTAATTTTTCTTTAGAATTATTGACAATTTTTATTAATATAACAAACACTACACAATACAAAAATTAAAATAGAGAAAAAATTCTATTTAAATTCTAATTTTATTTTTTATATACCTATTTAAGATGGTTTTTCAATTTTGTAATGTAGGGTGTAGGGTTAATATTTTCAACTTTCATGTAAGTCCTACTTGAAAAATATGTACCTACAATAAGCTTGCAGTAGGTTGGATAGGTTAGATTAAGTTACGCTGATGGACGTTCGCTCAAGTCGCTCACGTGGCTCAGGTGTACCTACAACTAATCGAGCATGTGACAATGGTCACGTAGTTCACGTAAACCAACCCCGTGGGGCGCCACCGATCCACATAGCTATGGGTAGAGCAAACTGCACACTTTTTAATCAGCAGATAGATCGACGAAAAAAAAACTTTCAACTAAAACTAATTTTGTGTTTTACGAGTATCTCTGTAACTTAATATAATTATGTTCACCTTGTTTACCATTTGTGTATTCACACTTTAGCGTAGATAAAAAAGGGAGTGATACTTGAGATCAACAGTCAAAAAATGTCATCAACACCATATATCAACGATTCCGAACCTCTACACTTCAGAATATCAACAGCTGTGTTTTTCTAAGTAGGTCTAGGTACTTTGGCGGTCTAACATGGCAAGTTCAAGGAATCAACTTTACTTGCTACTTTTGTTTCATGGCGAACCTAGTTAGTTACTACAATAACTCTTGTTTCTGGTTTTAAATGATTACTTTAAAATAAGTTACCTAAGTAGGGACGAAAAAAAACTGATATTACAAGGCTAGCTACTTGGTCAGGGGTGGGATGGCGCTTTGTACAATATCAGTAAATTACAGGCAAGAGGCAGAGGTATTTCTTGATTAATTTGTCTACTGACTGTGACCTATCGTCTATTCCCGCGGGTGTCGTAATACGCGACTAAGGGATTTAGGGAGAACTAGCAAAACTTAAGTTCTGCCCACGCGGTGGCGGATAAACTGCTTGGTCCCTTGGTGTCAAGCAGGCGGCCGGCCGTAAAAATACTGTCAAATCTATTAGCAGAAGATATGGTCAATTATTGATGAATTACCTACTGCGTCAACCCCAAATATTTGGGGTTTAGCGGACCCCGGTATCTCGAGAGGGATGCGACCGGGAACATCGCTCGGATGAGAGACCTAATCGTCTAATAGAAAAGTTTGTAGTGTGCTCGGATCCTTAAGTATTAAATAAAGTAGATCGACTCTGTTTTGCATATACGTGCTACGTGCAGTAGAACATTTTTCGTATTTAGCTTTTATTATGACGTTAGTTTATGAGGCTTTTGTAATATTCTCGGTAAGAAAATGTAGTAATTTACATTGGAAAGCTAGCATTGTTTCACGGTTTTACCTACCAATAGTATTCTTCGTTTTTTTCTACAAGACTTCCATACAAAGTTTTACTGACAAAAATATCGCAAAACAAACATCCCTTTAAAATATGGATATAAATACGCCTCCTTTTTTTAATTCGTTTATGATTCTATTTACTACAAATATTCTTTAATAATGGGATATACCATTTTTTAATATGTTTTTACGTATCTTAATATTTTGCGAGTACCTAATTGAAACTGGCTTGTTCACGAGACTCATTAAAACGTGGTAAATATCCCGTTATTAAATGATATTTGCACTAGACATTTATGTCTCTGTTGCACACAATTTCCGCCTATAACGGACTTAATTTATACCTATAACTTAATTTGACTTGATACTTAAATGACTTTAAGTATATCAAAGCTAACGAAAACAACAAAGACCCTAAATTGAGAAGGAAAATCAAACGTAGTGTGTACGTTGTGGCACATGCCATCTATTGTCAGGACATTGTTTCAGATATTAGCGTTACAATCAATCACCAGTGTGCCTGTGACATGCTCGTAATTAGGAGGGAACCTTACACACATCCGCGTACTTATTCCTTATACTGTCTTGAGATTGCGGCGTTATTGCGGTGACACATCGTCATTTATGTCTATTAACCGTGTTTTGTTTTGTACGCGGAAGCATATTTACAGATTACACCTCCAACATACAAAAGAAATAGGAAGCGTAAGTTAATATGGTATGTGTTTCCTTTTTTATACCTATTTGTTTTTTTTTATAAATTAGTTTGACTTTGTCGGTAATTTTTCCATGTCTAATTCAACCCCACGCGCAATATCCGTCGGGAACAAACATTTACTATGGAGGAAAATAGGAAAACAAAAAAATATCCGAGACTATATTCAGAATAAGCCTTCATCAATGTCAAAAGGCACGAGGGCACGAGCGAACGTGGGGTCGTCCGTTCGTCTGCGACCCGCTGGTATCTCTCATAGTCGTAGCATTTCGTATCCAAGACGCACCCTCCGTAGCTTGCAATGCTACGCTTAATTAAATGTTAAGTGGCCTTTCCGGACAAAACTTTAATTTTGTTTCTGTCGAAGTACTTACCTAAAGGTACGTTTTCCGTCGACCAATCGTGCTGTTTATACAATACCTGCGGTTTATTTCAACTCTAAAATTATGATTGTGGTTAACCTAACATCCATTGCAAATACCAAACATTGTTGCATTAAAGTTTGTTTTAAAAACATTAAAAGTGGTTAAATTGTAGGTAATTTATTTATTTTAATGTTCATAATACAACGTGAAACGACATATCGACAAACATAATTAAAACAACCAACATGTGTTAATGATTTGGATGCGTTTAATAATAGTGATTAATAGTTTATGTTATTTTGATTGGATAGTCGTTTTTTTAACTTCAAAATCTAATACCTGGAAATAATAACAAGTACCTACTTCCGATTTGATAACTTTAATCTGATATGAAGTTTAAAAATAATGATAGCGTCAGTCAAAAACCTTTAGCAATGTGGTCGTAAGTAAAGTTATTATTCAGTTAAAATTTAATTAAATTACAAATACAACTAGTAAACTTCGAGATAGATGTTTGAGTACAAAGTTAAGCAACTAAATGAAAACCAAATGGACGGTAATTAGCAACCACAGTCAATCTCAAACAAAATTTCTGTAAATTAGCCAAAAAAGCCGTTTTAATATTGTTGCTTTCTTACTGAATAATTCGACGAAAGGAGAATTCGGCGAAGATAATAGCGTTCGCAGATCGTGAATCTTCTTAATTACCAACAATGTTGAAATTAAGCTTTTAATGAGTTTTAATTAACAAGTTTTAGAACGTTGCGTGAAAACACCTAACGATTGTTCCTGAGATAATTTTAGAGAGATAAACATAAATAACAAAATAACTTTGGAATGTGTTTCGCAGCAAAATGTATATAACATTTATTTACGTTTATGCGAAAATGTGAACACAAATTGTTTATACGTTGTACAAACATAATGCTATTTTAATTATTTATGTGACGAGTAAAACCTTGTTGTGTAATATCTGCTGGAACACATACCACAGGTTTTTTAGCATACCGCTGCTTTTTGACTGGCGATGGTGTGACGCTAAGGAAATTATTTTTCTCACTGTCACACTAGTCAATAATGTTAAAATTAAAACATTTTCCTAGTACCTAATCAAATCATAGTGCATTAAATAGATAATATAATTAATACTTAATCATAATTAATCAAAAAAGAACAAAGGATCGACACATGAATAAACTAAACTATTCTTAAACTGACATATATTTAGTATCTGTGAGTAATAATAATTTATTAATTTTGACTTCAATTTTGATTACCCAAAAAATTTACTTAATGTTACCGCTATCATTCGATGCCATCTGTTAAGAAATCCGGTGGTCAACTGGTGAAAGCTTAGTAGACTTTAACCGCAATTTTGAGTATTTGGTATTTGAGGGCAGTCTAGCCTTTTTAAAGTCACATCCGCCTCTGCCTCTGCCTTCCCTGGGTCCTCTAGTTAAACTGAACACAAAATCTGACTTCAGCTGCTCTAATGAGTACGAGTAACGACATTTAAAACAACATGTTTTGCAACAGTTCGACGATTACAAACGCAACGTCCCACAATTTATGCCAAGGCAGAGCCGGCAATCCCGTATGTGGGTCACAGGATTTGGCGTGCGCCAAAATGCAAGCGAGGTCGGAGGCAGGTGCAATCCTATCCCTCGCTTAAACTACACCCGGATAAACTGAGCTTACATTAAACCTTATATAACTTTCTAGTGTCGCGGTACCAACGTACTTTGTGTGGGTTACGCTATGTATATTTTCTTCTACAAGAATTTCATATGAAAACGTCACTTAAGATCTTTTGATGTAATATTTCTCTAGTGTTTTTGTTTGAAAAATTTAGGTTTTTTCAAAACGTAGTTTTTTAGAACATTTTTTTTTAATACGTACCTATTCAAAAATTTTCACTTGCGACGAGGCTTGAACTTTCGTCTTTGGGTCGGCAACCCAACGTCTATACCAACTAGACCACGCAAGTCCCTACCCGTTCCTGTCCTAACGTACCTAGTTTTTAACAAAAATCATTCAAACTTCAGGCTTGGGCGATCGCAAGTTCGTTGCTGAAATTCCAGAGCTAACTTTTTCTTTATATTTCCTGTAGGTGCATATTATTATTTCCTGATAATTAAGTGGCTGGCTTCAGATTTATTACACTTTATTCAGATAGTCCCTTTGGTTAAGCTACACTTAATGTGCTTAGCATAATAATATTGAAACTAAGAGCTGTACTCGGACCGCGATGAATATGGACAAATTAGCAGCAATTTGCGAGGCAACGTACCAGTCGTTCCATACTGAATGTGAATATCAAATGAGTGTTTAAGCCACCCATTTGGATCACTCTCCGTCGGTGCCAATCATTTCAAAATTGATGCCGGTGGTTTTCGCTCAATGACTGTTAATTACTGCAAGAGCAATTTGTATATCAGTTATTAAGGATTTGTTATGAATACTTTGTTTGTTTTTATAGGTGCTTTCGTTTGGTTTTTAAAATCCATATTTAAGCAGTCTCGACCTACCCGATCAAAGTCTTTGCCGATAGTTTGATCAGTATGAAATGTCGACCGCTACCAAATCGTTGTAATGTCAATAACTGCACACTTTCATAGATGTAAAAGGGTAAAAGTCTGTAGTATGTAGGCCGTAGGGGTCTAAAATTGCATGCAGAACAGTTTTCAGTATTTGTTTGTTATCATCTTTGAGTAAACGTTTTGTACAGGGCTATATCAAAAATTGTACAAATTTTAACTTATGGGAACCAAATCGTTCAGAACATTGTGTAGGAATACAATAAAATTATTTTCCTAAAACAAAAAGTAGAATGTAGACACAAAGTTTTTCCAGTTACTGGATTTCGAGTAGACGGATACAAAACTCCATCCCGCCAAACAAAGAAAAACTATGAGGATGCCAAATTGACTTATCTTTACTATAAGACCAGACGAGAATATTGAACTGTTGCACTGCTTATGAATAAATATTAACTTTAGATATTTTTTTCAATAGTAATGATGATGATAGATACCTAACTAATTTGTCACACTACTATACATGGAGGAGAATAATTAATTAAAGGGTTAGGTACTAATACAATAAGTTAGTAGTTAGTAACAGTGTCCATTTTGCTTACCTTACCAACTTCATAAAAAGCCCTGTTCTCACCGCAAAAGAGGAATGAGAAACGAAACAAGATACTACTACAACGATCGTTTTAATAATCATATGACTCCTTTGCGCTATGAAAACGAATGTAGTGTATCTTTTACCCGACTGCCGAAGGATAGGAGAAGGTAGGTATTTCATTACCCATTTCTCATTCCTCTTTATTCGGTAGGAACACAGCCTACTACATTTACTCTTATCTATACTCTATACTTATATTATAAAAAGGAAAGATTTGTATTTTTATGTGTGTGTGTGTGTGTGTGTGTGTGTGTGTGTGTGTGTGTGTGTATGTTTGTTATGAATAAATTTAAAAACTACTGGACGACTTCAAAAGTTCTATTACCATTAGAAAGCTACATTCAACCTAACTAACATAGGCTACTTTTGATCCCGATATTCCCTCGGGATCGGGACTTACGCGGGGCAACCGCGGGACGCAGCTTGTGTAAGTATATAATATCTAAGAACCACTAGTCTACCTAGTCAAAACAAAACATTCCAACCAAAATGGATCAAAGCAAAAGTTAACAAATTAAACAAAACTATAAATCCCTTAACACATTAAAATAGTCCAGCGGGGAGCAGTAAATGTAGTTCGAAGGGACGTACAACGTCTTGGTTATGTCTCCAGCAGATTGAATACTTACATCTAAGGCGAGCCGGAACAAAGGACCTTATTGTTATTCACCCTGGTGCGGTGTGACAAACTATTTAGTAGACACCCTTCAAGGGCTGATTGTTTTTAGTCGAAGGATACCTCATTTAAATACGAGAATGCGGCGCCTGAGAATGACAACTATGTTTTGTTAAGATTTACACTGCCAGTGTTTACATGACGAGTTCAAAGGTCGATTTAAAGTAGCAAGTAATCTATTTATTTAACTTCGAGATACCTTGCCGTGTAGCCCTGTGATAGAATAGGGCTACCCCATCTTTTCCCGTGGGTGTGGTTAAAGGCAACTAATGAATTTGGGGGAGACCCTTAGTTCTCCCCGCGCGGTGGCGGATAAACTGCTTGGTCCCTGTTGTAGAGTTCTAAAGTTGGTGTTACCTATTAGAAGGTTTTTTTTTTATCACAGACGGACTTTACGTACTTACCCCATTGGTTAGAAATAAAATAGGTCTATAAACATTCAAATTAAAAACTTTTTAAAATTAATTTACCTACAATAAATTTAATCAAAATCACAAGATCTCTCTACCCATTGCTCTATCAGTTGAGCAAATACTTATCTGTAATCTGTAGTAGGTACCTACATACAACAAATAAAACCTGAAATACCAATATATTTCTCCTAGTAACATTATTGTTTCAGAAATCAAAGATAAACGGAAATAAGAAAAAAACATATTGTATCGCAATAAATATCGCTGAACAGATAACGAATTCGTTTTATAAGAAATATACACGTCATCTGAGATTTGTTGGCGAGTAATTGTTTCTACCCTCGTGCTGGTGCTGGCGCGGCGAGATACTGTTTCCTCGATTATTAAATTGTCATAACATACGCGCACACTTGCTTCATAATTTATGCTGTTAGAATGTGTCTTGTTTTAAACTTGTTTTAACTAGGACTTGTTATTTAAATTGGTAGCCATTAAACCAAGTTCCAAGTTACCTCTAATTATCATTTCTATAATCCCAATTAATATATAACCTAGCTCATTATCACCAATAAAATATCCACTACGTGCCAAACATTTTCAATTGCAAGACTTCATCGAAGTAAATACGTTCATTTCAAACGAACTTTCTCGTGTTATAACGAAGATACTGGGTAGATCTAAAACATAGACAAACTGCAAACTCGATTACGGGATTGGAAGAAACAACAAACACGAACGAAAGAAAAATCAGGGGAAAGAAGTTGTTTGCGCTGGTACTTACTCAAATCCCTGAAATTCATTCCTTACAAGAGAGCACGATACGACTTATTTAGGTCCTAAATAAATAGAAAATTCTCGTGATAAAAATCTGAGAGAGCTTTTTTACCAGATACTTCACAATGTTCCTACCTATCAGATAACATAGGAGGTTCCTACCTCACATAGAACGAGACCTCTGTTCTCTGGCACAGACGCAGTAATTGCACCGCGAGGTTATGTGCTGCAATAACTATCCTTTCTCTCCTGTCGCCCCATTTTTTAGCGGGTGACATCTTATTTTACGCTGAGCCATATTTCACTACACAATGCAAACATTGTCAAAAAAATTGTAAGTACTTCCTTAAAACGAATTTTGTGTAAATACCGAAATACTTTCAAAATTTTAGTACCCAGCGGGACTCGAACCTGCGACTACTGGCATTCCGTTCCAATAGTAGCGAGTTTCTAGTTCTAGTCCCAGCGGGTACTAAAATTTTGAAAGCATTTTGTCAAAAAGACCAGTATTTCCCAAGTGTGGTAAATACTAATAACCTTATTTATAAACGTGGAGTAAGGTCGGAGTAGTGAGAACATGCTTTGTCTTTTTCCGTGAAAAGAACTTTAAAAAATAACAGGCAGAAACAAAAAGTGAGAAAACTGGGCTACTTCGACTTTACTTCTCGTTTATTAATAAGGCTTTAAGAAATAATATTTACATTACCTAAATGGTTATTATAGGTACCAATTTTAGCAATATAGAAATACAGTAAGTGTTTTCAATCGACCTACCTCCAAATAAAGGCTTGAAAGTGATCTTGAAAGAGCGTTTCTTAAATTGAAGTCTATCACGCGTGAGTGAAGATTGTAACATAAAACCGGGGTAAAGATTCTCGATCGGCGGCATTTCGGCGAGAGCTGGATAGAATACAGCGAGTGTAGCGACGCTCGTCCAACTTTGACGGTTTATATGACCCGTGTAATGGCGCCTTAAAGTAAATAAAGCTTTGCATTCGGTTCAAGCGTAACGCTTCTTGGTTGTATCAAGTGAGATTAGAACTTTACACGACCTTCTGCAGATCCAAATGTAAGATTATTTAGCAACCTACTTACCTAGTCGCGCTCGCGCTCTTTAGGTATTTCTTACTTCTGGCAACGCGCTCTGGTGGGTTTCTCGATGTTTTAAATTACTGTTAGCTTAATCGTAAGGTTTCACATTCCTAGTTTCAGGACTTTTGATAATTGCCACTTGTTATGTATTCTGAGGATGCCACAGTCAAACCCTATAGGTGGGTAGGTAGGTATATTCAAAAAAGTAAAAGTTTACGGTCGAAATTAAATCCCCCGAAATTCACAGTGCCTGAAACTATTTTATAAGAAGGCGACGTTAAAATCCTAAAGAAACTTACTATTAGCCCATCACGAGAGCGATAAGCCCTCCCTTTGTTCCATCTAGTAAGATGTTTATTTTTTTGTAATTTCTGTGGTGTGTACAATAAAGAATTAATATATCGATCACGTCTTAAAAATAGTAGTAGTTCAATTTAATTTTTTTTTAAAGTGACAGCTCTTTATTTACTTTTTCCTTTAAAATTGACAGTTCTTTGTTTACATTTTTTTTTTTACAATTAATCATTTATTTCAATTAACTTATTATTAAAGTTTAAACAATAAATCAAAGATACATTTTGTACCCCTACAGAACCGCAGCATGTTATCCGGATTAACGTAGCCACGCTGACTGATGTACCCGTCACCGCCGGAGGCAGCTTGGACTATGACCAGTCACGAATGCAAATTCATATCAGAAATTGTCTAGCTATGTATGCTCTTGGCTAATTTACTTCTAATTTTGGTGGATTAGATTGTGTGTTCGGGCTCAATTGAGTTAGAATGGACTACATAATATGTTATATGTTTTAGTAAGATGAATTTGTCAGGCTGATTGATACATATAGGTAAGTAATCTTGACGTAAGTGCAAGTTCTATCAGGTGCCGGAACTGGAAAGTTCGGATATATCAAATTATTATGTTGATTAAGATCATGTACCTATCTACAATTACATTGACATATCTCTTACAACTATACTCTATTTCAGAATCTTAGAACAAAAAAGTTAACAAAGAACTGTCATTAACAAAGGAAAAAGTAATTAAAGAGCTGTTACTTTCAAATAAATTTGTGAGTTTTTTGTTTACATATTTGATTCTAAAAATAGAATAGATAGGTATCCAAGTAGTAAAATAACTGAACAAAGAATACAAACGAGGCCAGTAGCTATAGAATATAAGGATTATTTAAACACTTTGTTAGATGACAGCGTACCTCGTGAAGTATGAATACAGTAGATATTCTTATACAGAAGCTCGGGCTGAAGAATCTATAAAAGAGCGTTTACCGTAAACATGAAGTGAAATTCCAGCAGAGATCCAATCATGTCGCTCGAAAACTCAATTTTACGGTGAGATCAAACTCATGTATCGTACAATATTATATTGAAAAGAGTGATTTTTAACCCCCGACGGAAAAAGAGGGGTGTTAAAGTTTGACGTGTCTGTGTGTCTGTCTGTCTGTCTGTCTGTCTGTCTGTCTGTCTGTCTGTGTATCTGTCTGTGGCATCGTAGCTCACGAACGGATGAACCGATTTGAATGTAGTTTTTTTTGTTTAATAGGTGTCTTTTGCGCGAGTGTTCTTAGCTATGTTTGATCAAAATCGGTTCAGCCGTTCATAATATATGTTGGTTGAAGCTCGGAAATAAAAACCGAATGTTTTCAAATATGCCCGAGTGGGGTATCAAATAAAAGAGCATGACTGTTGTGACAACAATATGCAAGTTTCATCAAAATCGGTTCAGCCGTTCAAAGTATATGTAGGGTCAAACTCGGAAATAAAAACCGAATGTTTTCAAATATACCCGAGTGGGGTATCAAATAAAAGGACGTGACTTTTGTGACAACAATAAGCAAGTTTCATCAAAATTGCTTTTACAAAAAGTGTGAAATAAAAAAAATAAAATTTAAAATTTAAAAAACCCCCGACTTAAAAAATCTTCAAAGTTAAAACAAAACTAAACTTTAAAAAGGCAAAAATAATAACCCGAAAACAAATTTCATGTCTCTGAGTAGGTATGTGGTACCTTACGTTCCCGCGTAGGGGGACGCGGGAATGTGTCACAGAAGTTGATGGTAACCGACCCGTGCTTATAGTACCGCGTTCCCCGACGCGGGAACGTAAGGTACCACATACCTACTCAGAGACATGAAATTTGTTTTCGGGTTATTATTTTTGCCTTTTTAAAGTTTTATTATATGTGTAAAAACAACAGTCTAAATAAAATATAGGTTATACTGAACGAAAGACTAACGGCCAGTTTCTTTGTTAGAAAAGTTAAAATAACAAGCGTCGAGGTGGCAACTGCTTACAAGATTTCGGTATAATTTGGGGGTACCGAATTTTCTTTTTACAGCAACTATACTAGGTAAACTCATTGAGATATTATGTAGGTAGGTATTAATGCTAAAGGTGATATTTCAAATATATTCAATGTTACTTTTACACGAAAGACATATTATAAAAAGCCGCTGCAGCGCTTACAATAATGTTACGTCTATCGTAAAAATAAAATAGATATCGCTTTGATGAAGTCGATGAATGACAATTAAAACGTCAAAAGTATCATATAGGTACAACTGTCATCCTTCTGATGTAATTTTATCTACTCTTACCGCCGCACTCAGAGACATTTAATGATTACTTTAATTAAGATTTTCTTTGGGAAATCGTTACTTAGTATAGTTTAAGTAATCATTAAATGTCTCTGAGTGTGGCGGTTAAGGTTAGGATCAATGGATAAACCGTGGTTAAAGTGACATCTAAATCAATTTTGAATAGAAGACGTCATACGAGAAATAAAATGGCCGTCAACCATCCGTCAACCAGAAAATTAATAAAAAAAAACCGCGGTTATAATGCGTGGAACGGGTTGGTTGAATCAAATATGTGTTCTTTTTTCGGTAGGTAAAAAGCCACGTCTTTTATTTAATAGAAAAGTCAATCAATGCCAAGTAAATGCGACATAAATTAAATATGACAATAGCAGATTTGTTCCATTAGAATAATAATAACGTTATGTATTGCCCTATTTATTGTCTGAAAAGGATCAAAACAAAGTAATTTCGAGACGTGAACAGCGGAAGTTGAACACCGACAAACACGAGATTATGATGTGTAAGAAAACACCCATGTTTGTATCATGTTTACCTACTTCATATTATATTCTTTCGTAATATAATCTTCAACAAACAATGTAGGTTGGTGCCTAAAATCCTTTGACATAGCCACAGAATAGGCAATAGTCAAAAAGGCATTCAAGATGCTACTGCAACGCACCCCCACAGCGACTTCTCGATGCGCAAATAGCCTCAAGTTACTATATGTATGTATGTATCCCGGTTCCGCGGGATTTTCCAAAAACCTTTTCTTAGTGAACGCCTACACACCACAAAGAACACACTCTCCGAATGTAATGTCTCTAGGACCAGCGGTTTGGGCTCTGCGTTGATTATATAGATCAATCAGAACATTGCATTGAATATATACAAATATACTAACATACGAGGACAATTCTTAATCATATATTTTTGCTTCTGAAGTAACCATGTATCGCCCCTATAACTAATCCAGTAACACCTCAAGAACAAATTGAGACTCTCCCTTTCAAAGTCACCTTAAAATCTTTATACTAAAACACACCAGTTCACAACAGCTTCAATAGCCACTCAAATAGGTTACCAATTCGCTTTTAAAATTAATTATAGAAACGTCACGACCAGTTAAAAAGCTATTAGCATTTTATTTTCATTTAAAGCTTTTAATTCTGTTTCCAATATTAGAAATCGTAGTTTAGACTAATTAATTAGTATGATTTCTGAAATTAAATATGTATTGCAAACGTTAACTGCTTATGTTCCAATTTGTGATACCTATATATTTTTTATCATTTTCGAGTTAAATTGTCGTGAAATAAGGGGTTAAACCTCACAATTGTAACATTTGAACTAATACATTTTAAAAACATTATTTCTTTAGTGTTTAGGTACCACACTTAGAAAATATAACTTAAAAAAAAAAAAAAAATTTTTTTGGTCGGTTACCTAGCTACCATACCAGTCGCAGCTCGAATCCTGCCGGGTTCTAAAATTTTTGAGAGCATTTTTTCAAAAACTACTAATACAATTACATAGAGCGGTGTTGGTCTAGTGGTAGATGCGCTGGCCGACTACGCGCTATTGAGTGCGCTATTAACATCGCTCTTACGATGAAGGAAAACATCGTGCGGAAACCCACGGCTTAAAGTCACGCAAAACGACCCAGTTATAGGGCTAGTTGCGGAAACAGAGTAAAAGTAAAAGTAAATACATTTTCTTAAAATATCGTATGCAAAAAATCTTGTTGATTTGCATTTTACTTAGCATGTGTACAAACGACTGCTCTATAAAGGTGTTGCTTCACTGCATTACACATAAGAATAAGACTGGCTTGCCACTAGAGTTTAATGGCCCGTGTACATTGACAGGGGACGAGGTCCCCCGGACACGCATGCTAATCTACAAACATACCTGAACTTTTGTCGTTTCACTAAGTATTTGTTTTAATATGTTGTTTACGAAAACGGTTTATACATTTTGTTTTTATTTTCTACATAAATACTTACAATAAACACTACCAAAATCGGACATTTACGATGAATATTTATGTATATAGGCCGAATAGTAAAATATATTAACCTTAGATAAAAACAAATAAGGGCAGATACGGTACCTAACAATGAGACGATAAAACTGCGTCAGCTGACACACTAGCCTCAGTCGTATGTGGAACCGTTGTCACGTGAACACGTACTGTCACACTGCTAGTTTCTAGCTCATTTTTCGAATACGCAATGTTGGAATATACCGTATCTACTAATTTGTTTTCATCTAAAGGTGCATTTAGACCAAACGAAAGAATGCTCATTCTAGCCGCACTACGTCATATTCTTTTAATGTAACGGACGTAGAGTATTCTTTCGTTGTCTATTTCACTAAACATTCACGATAGAATGCTCGTGTTCTAGCTCTAGCTCTGTGTTCGTTTGGTCTAAATGCACCTTAAGATATTAACCGTATACGTGTCCAAATGGTAATGGGGAATATCCAAAACATCTCATTCAGTACGTAGGTACTCAAGCGGCTGTAACCACGGGGCAAGCTTCATTCACATAATGTATATTATATACACAGAGGAAGAGCCTGCTAACAGTGTATCCAATCTGCAGACGCCAATTACCTATACCGTAATCAAGAAGATTCGCGAAAGGGTACCGACGAGGCTCAATCAAACTTTGGCAATCATCACGCCTATCTAATCTCTGGGGCCACAATGTAACCCAGATTGGATCCTCAACGGACCACATTAAGTACCGTCTTATTTATGTGTAATGATAACAAGTCAAATAGAACCAACCCACGTTGCTTTTATTACGGCGGTATTATTATTCCGTGTAGAGCATGTTTATCGCGTCCCTATCGATGTATCTGCATTGTTGGCAGAGGGATGACGGTCTGTAATTACCTTAATTAAGTTTTATTAACGTAACCTCTTCTAATTAAGGTTATGCCATCCGGTTAAGAGAGAGGTAAGTAAACATCAGATTACAGGTAGGTACGTTTTGAACTATCGTTGGATTTAGCTTGTGCAATAAATAGTTATGCATGTTGATTAAAGTATATCAGAGTAAAACCATGATATACTTTTTTAGGGTTCCGTACCCAAAGGGTAAAAACGGGACCCTATTGCTGAGACTTCGCTGTCTGTCTGTCTGTCACCAGGCTGTATCTCATGAACCGTAATAGCTAGACGGTTGAAATTTTCACAGAAGATGTGTTTCGGTAGCCGCTACAACAGCAAATACTAAAAACAAAATAAAACAAATATTTAAGAGGGGCTCCCATACAACAAACGTGTTTAAAAAATAACAAGGAGTTTAGTACAATGTGAGGTCGCTTCAGATTGGTCAGGACAAATCGAGTTGGTCATGGAATTCAAAATGGCTGCCCTATCTGTCAAATAGTCTGCCTTACTTACCAAAGAGTTTCTTATAAGTTTCAGATTTTCTTTGTGCCAAGGTTTTTTTTTTTATGTTATTCGTTTGAGACTCCAACATAGGGTCTTGTAACAGTAAATTTGTTTTAGTTCACATCTACAACACAGCTGTACACGGACTCAAATTTTCATAAAAAAAATATTTAGGCATTACCTATTAATGGTAATGCCTACCTACTTACCTAGGTATAATCTAATGGTAAACGTGTACTCATATAAAAATGTCAAAAACAAAAAAAGATACCATTGAAAACTAAATTTCCAATAGATAAACAAAAACATATTTTCGTGTTTTCACAGTACCTAGGTATGCAAAATATTGATTTGAGTTTTAACATGCAAACTTTCATAGTAGACAGTTTTTTCATTTCCGGTAGCCCCGTAACTTCCGCTATGGAAAAGTGTTAATTGAATGAACGCGTATGTTTCGGGAGATAGAAACGGATCTCCAACATAGATGATTCACTTGTTTTGGTCTAGTTTTTTAACCAACCGATAGAATTGATTTCATTAATTATACCTACAAAACAATAGGGTCACGGTGCGCTGTTGAATAGTTTGTAGTATGTAGAGATAGCAGAAAAAAATAGCCAGGTTATCTGTTAGATGAAAATTTGAGATAAGTAGTTGTCAAGCAGTGTAACAATGGTACACCGTTTAAACGCTTCCCCCTTAATTATAAGCGACTAGCTGCGTCCCGCGGTTTCACCCTCGTAAGTCCCGATCCCGTGAGAACATCGGGATTAAAATCGCGATATTCTGGATCAGGATCAGCGAATGTAGCTTTTTAATAGTGAAAGAATTCTTGAAATCGGCACAGTAGTTTTTGAGTTTATTCATAACAAACATAATAACACACACACATTCCCACAAATACAAATATTTCATCTTTATAATCTTAGTGTAGATGGCTTACTTTATGTAACGTTTGTCTTTTACTGTGACATGAAGTTTCATAGTTAACAGACAGGGCCAAACGTTACATAAATTTAGTCACCGTCGTAGTGGGTCTAAGTAGTTGCGTGAAACTACGACTACCTAGTGTTTGTATTATCAAAGATTGTTAGATTAAAATGTTAAATTTATAAAAACCTACCTGAAATACCTACCTACCTGACACACGTAGGTAATTTACTAAATGTAAGGTTACCTGATGAGGGAGACCTATTTACAAGTTTAATCAGCTATCTAACTTTAGCTGTAAATTTCACGGCGACACAAAATAATTTCAAACGAATTTTCCAAGCATTCCTTTAGATATATTCATGTATAGAAATCGAGCATTTATTGTTACTAAATTAAGTATCTCATACGACCTCGTAAATTTTATAAAAAATGAAAATTTAAGTAATGAGACTTCAGATTATTATGATATTATAAATTACACAAAGTTTAAAATTTTCTGGGCTCGGTGTCCCGAGACTGTGATAATCGAAAATGAGCTGATTAGATAACTTTCTGTTTTAAATTAGGTTTCTCCTTTGTTCATTTAAGTTTAAATTAGATCTTAGCTAAGTACTTAATGTATAATACCTACATACACTATAGTTTAGGTTTTAGGGTGACGATATTATGTATAGCAAGTATTGAACGTTCGTTAGATAGGTTACTTTTTAGTTACATACCTACGTACTTTTTAGTTTCAAAACATAATTTCTTATAGCAGTACGGTTGGAATAATTTTACCACCTTTTGTTTCTGTCTGTCATCGTTGAAAGTTCTTGTCACGAAAAAAGACAAAACATGTTATCACTATTCCGTCTTCACTCCACGTTTATAAATAAGGCTTAGTGTTTACCACACTTACGAAGTTTTGCTTTTTGAAAAAAAAAAATGTTTTAAAAAATGTAGTAGCTACTACGAGGCCTACGAGGCCTATGAGACCTTACTCGTAGTCCCGCCGGGTACAAAATTTTTGGAAGCATTTTTTCAAAAAAACTGTACCTAGGTACATTTGAGTTTTTAATTTCTGTACCTACCTACATGTTTAATGCCCTATCAAAGTAATAAAGACTTACCGCACATAGATAAAGGGACAATTCTTCACGTTAAATAGGTAATTCCTGTTATTTAGACAAGTTATGTAAAAAAATATATAAAGAAAATTCAGCACATTTTTACATCACGTGAATTTATAACTAATGGAAGCTGCCCGAGATGAGACGGCAGAAAGATGACACAACAGCGTCCCCTGGGCGCTCCAGGGTAACACTCTTGGAAAAACTACACATTAATATTCTACAGCGTTAGCTCTTACTGTTATAGGACATCACCTGAATTGAAAAGAAAGAGCCAGACGGAGAAATAACTTTTAAATGAACCTCCACCCTCTGTCTGTCTAAGGCAGCACTTTGAGTTAATTAGAAAATTAAAGTGTTTATCAAACAAATTACTAGACTAATACTTCATTGATTAAATTCTTGAAATAGTTACAATTTTAAGGGGTGAAGTCTTCATCCACAGAATACAATCGTTGTGTTGATATTGTTTTAGATTTTGCAATGAAAACACCAATATAGGTACATACAGACCTACACCTTCTGAAATAATGTATTGGGGAAATCTATAAGCTATATTACGTTACCTATAGTTTCCATCCAGAAACTTAAGAGGAGTATATACGCCAACGACCTTGAAACTGAAAATCCCTGTCGGGCTCATTGAAAATTGTTGATTATTTCGTGACGGAATGTCGTAGAACTTTTTTTTGTGCACAGATTGTAGGTGAGATTGTTTCCTACATTTTGGTGTAGTTTTAAGACAAGAACCTCCTGTTGGCGCAAAGCCTATCCAAATTTTAGACAAAAAATGTCTGATTTGGCTAAAATGTCGATAGGCTTTAATACATTTAGACATTTTTGTATGGAAACTGCACTAAAATATCGGAAACAATGTCGCCTACAATCTGTACACAAAAAAAAGTTCTACGACATTCCGTCATGAAATAATCAACAATTTGCGATGCGCCCGACATGGATTTTCAGTTTTTCAGAATAGGGCCCTTAATATAGGTAATACAATCTACAATCTGAAATCATTTTCCATCACTCGCAGACAATAGTCACTAATATTTAGACAAGTATTTTAGTCTAGAAGTATCCCTGACTATTGCATTTAAAATTTTACGCCTTGTGCGTGCGTGTCTAGAAAATAGCAGACGCTTTTATTTATATTAATATCAAATCCATAACTAACCAAGCAATTACTTTCTAATAAAAGAAAACATAAAAACTGCAAAAACCCAAATAATTTCCCCCGAATTGATGGGTAAAACGGTAAAGTGGGTGCGCCAACACCAGATTTATAGGGCGCCGGGGACTGCGTGCTTTAATAAAAAAAATCGCAGAGGTAATTCGCGCGACAAGTTATTACAGGCATGAAGATATATATTGCTTTCATATTCTTGTATGAATAAACGAGCCATTTTAGTCATATCACTAAGTCGTATGCCAACTTAGCGATATGATATATTGTGTGCAGTTTAAATATGGTGATAATTTTTAGCGGTATTTTAAATACCTATATTATTGTAAAGCCGCGTACATACATCGCGAGGCATGTGCCATGAATGGTTTGCCTCACATGCCTCTACCTGAGGCATGTGTGATTACATTTATGCATTCGTCTCACACGACACATGCTGAAGCTGAGCACGCAAACAACCACGCACAGGGTTCGTCAGTAGAACAATAGAAAATCACGCGTAAGTCGACACGGAGCGCACGGTTCGCACTGAGACGGCGCGGCGTGAGCGCACACATTCCCCAAAGCCCGAGGCATGCGAGAAGAACCATTCGTGGCACATGCCTCGCGATGTCTGTACGCGGCTTTAGGAGATTGTTATATTTTTTTATTCGGAATCTGACTTGATTCACATGAACGAGATCGTCGGAAAACTATATAATAACTCACTCTCCCATCTCTATGGGCCGACTAGGGGTTCTGCCGACTAGCAGACTAGTCGTTTCCAAAATTGCCGACTAGTCGGCCGACTAGTCGGCAATGCAGATCATTATAATTCCCAGATATGTGGGTTAATCATGACCACTCGGCGATTGTTGGTTATTTGGATAAATTGGCACTTCGAAATTTGTAAGGAAACTTCCAAAAAATGTTGGAATGAAAATAAAAGTTGGAAAAAAATATTCATGGAGCTGAGGCATAGTTATGACATTTTAGATGTTCGATGTTAAGATGATGTATGTATGCTATGGCGTGTTTTGTTTACGTTTTTCTGACTATCCACCTTCTTAATGTACTATTGATTCAATTAAATATTGGTTTTATTGCATAATTGTCAGTTGACGACTAGTCGGCATAATTTGCCGACTAGTCGGTTGAACTGCCGACTAGTCGGCGGCGACTAGTCGGCCCATCTCTAATAATAACTATATATAGGTCAGTCATGTATTATGATCTTTAAGATACAGTGCTCACTGCTACTAAAAAAACTTTAATCTAAGCTGATCAAGTATTTGTAATTATGGTTCTCGCGACTGTTTCGTTTGAAAACCTATACCCATCCTAAAACGTACCCACGATAGATTTGTTTTGCAGAGGCCGTATTTCCGTCAGTGTTGTCAGGTCAATAGGCCCATTGAGGTCAAAACGTCATCCATGTAAATGGGTACGATGGGAGAGGAGCGTAGGCGAGTCGAGAGGCTACGCTTGTAACTCAAAACTGTCAGATTCACGCGCGGCCCCGCCCTCGTTGTATCGTAAACCTAAACTTGACAAAGGATTCGGTACAAAGTTTTTTTTTCGGTCACAAATCAACGCGGTCCCGTAAGATTTTTTAACAAAGACTTTATTATATTATTTTCTTAATTTTTTAAATTGAGGACGATAAAATAAAGTCAATAACCGTTATTGACATTTGTGTCTGCTGAAAAAGAAATTGTTTGCTTTGTTAAATAATTAAATACGGCTTTCTTAGTGAGAATGATTCGACTGCTGATTACTTTTATTTAGTTTCTTTTTGAGACAAATTAGATTATTGTTATCTATTAATTTGTTTTTCGATATAGTACCTACCAAATAATAGATTCAAAGATTACCTATTTAGGTACAAATATGAAAAATGAAATGGAATTTGGAACTTGGAAACGTACCTTAAAATCGTAAACAACCAGGGACAAATGCCTTTCAAGATTTTCACCGCTCGGGGCAGGGACTTGCGTGGTCAAGTTGGTATAGACCACAAATGGTATAGACGTTGGGGTACCGACCCAAAGACGTGAGTTCAAGCCTTGTCGCAATTGAAATTTTTCGATCACGTGTTTTTGCTTCAATAAAATTATAGGTTAATGGATCTTACTTTTAAAATGTTGTACCTAAGTAATAAACAACGTAATTTCAAATTAGGTTCATTACGGTACAAAAGTTGATAAATAATGATGAACTTTATTAAATTTATCAACATAACCGAGAAAGAGAGTTTGAGTTGACAACAGTTTCGTCCCAGTTGTGACGAGAGACCGGGAGACCGACCCCGACACATCTTCATTAGCCGGTCGTGATCACTCCCCCGGGAAATAATATTACGCTATGGAAACCTCACAACTTGCTCTCATAATCCAATGTTTGTTAAACATACACGTAGTTCGCTACCTCGCTACCTCGCCTCGTCAATGACTGCATTCTAAGTGTATGTAATTCTTTTATTAACACGAATATGTATATGAGTATTTCGAACACATATAACGTCCGATATTAGGTACAGGATCCGTTTCGTAAAAAGGATTGCTGTTTATTTTGTCGGATCGGTAATCCAGAATACTGTAGCCCCGCCATAGAATAGGGTTACCCCATCTCTTCCCGTGGGTGTCGTAAAAGGCGACTAAGGGATTTAGGGAGGACTAGCAAAACTTAAGTTCTGCTCGCGTGGTGGCGGATAAACTGCTTGGTGTTAGAAGGGTTGGTGTCAGGCAGGCGGCCGGCCGTAAAATTACTTCCAAATCTATGGTCAATGATTGATGAGATGACTTACCTACTGCGCCAACCCCAAATATTTGGGGTTTAGCGGACCCCGGGCTCCCGAGAGGGATGCAACCGGGAACATCGCTCGGATGAGAGAGATAATCCAAAATACTGTAATTATGTGTGAAATCGCTCATAAAACTACATAATGCTAATAACATATACGTTTAAAAGGACCTGTAAAACGGATGTTATAATTATGTGTACGGCATATAAGGCATTCTACTAGAAATAATTTTGACTCGAATCTCGTCAAGGGAAGATTTTAGATGATGTTCTTTCTCCTTAAAAATATTACAAACTAGCAGCGCCCCGTATTTTCACCGGCATAGATATGTCCCAATTCCTCTGGAATTTCAGAATAAAAATATACCTATGTGTACCTATATTTGTGTCGAGGACTGATTGAAATACAAACATCCAAACAAACAACTAAACATTCGCATTTATAATATTACTAGCTGCGCCCCGTGATTTCACCCGCGTAAGTTCCGATCCCGCTGGATTTTCCTAAAACCCTTTCTTAGTGGATGTCACCACACTACAAAGAATACACTCTCCAAGTTTTATGTATCTAAGATGAGCAGTTTAGAGAGCAGACGAGATATATAGATCAGTTACGACATTGAATTGTATATACATATATAGAGGATGTAGGATAATAGTGAGATTTATTAAGATTTAAAAACTATTGGTAGGCAAATACCTACAGTTTTCGTTTGTCGATTTTAATAAACATATTTTTATCAATTCAGAAAATACAGTCAATAAAAATATTGCCTGTATCACAGTAGCAAAAGTTTTGTCCCAACCGAACAATATTGCTAACAAAACGTTCATATTTTGACGTAGTTATAACCGCTGTTGTTGACAGGGGAATAAGCGAATGCAAAACTAACGATATGATATTGAAATAAAAGGCTAAAGAAGTTATTTTATTACACGAACTCATAAAATGGATGAAGGCAGTTATGAAAACAGAATGTTTTAAGTTTTGGCCGGATCCGCAGTTGGCAGAATATCCAGATAATGTCACCCTAACAGATTATATCTTGGCACAAAGCGAATATCACTGCATATATTCAAGACATTCACAAATACACATATTTTACTTTAGATGTTTTACATTTCGTGAATTGTTTTGCATTAGTAATTTATTCATAAAGTTTTAAAGGAAGGATTGTACATATACATTCTTTTGTGTCGCTTAATTTATGTTCAATACGAATTGAAACTAGTTGGATGCACAAATTGTGGTTCATAGATATCTAAAGCATTTAAATTGTGACAGAGGCGCACCGTCGCGTACTCTTTTGTGACTTTCGCCTACTCTGTTATCAAGGGACGTGCCTCCGCCATAACTGATCAGTGATCAGCAGGGGGATTCACTGCTTTTCGGTCCGATACCGATTTCGGAAAGGTTATCTCTGTCTCGCTCAGCACGATCCAATAAGACAGAGACAGGCATGTCAAGTCGATCTTCGGTTTCGGACCGACGCTTTCTGAATACCCATACAGATCACTGCATGACACTGTTTTTTTGTAGGCCGCTAACGGGGGTTAGGCTAGACGCCGCGGGAGCCTACTCCGGATTGGTGAATTTCCCATGCCTTCAGACCGTGGTGAGGACACCACGGCCGATACAAAACAAATCAAACAACAAATCGGACAAATCGGTTTCCCCACGATTTGTCCTTCACCGTAAAAGCTAGCGCACTAAATATTTTTTAAAGAAAAATACATTGGTGCGCGGTGGTCCCGGATTTGAACACAAGACCCTCTGAATGAAAGTCGGTGTATCTACCACTAGACCAACACCGCTTATACAAAGACTTGTTTTTTACAATTCTTATAGTATTAGTGTAACATTATTAACAAAAGTAGAAACTAAATGAAATCGAATGAAATGAAGTGAGACTAATAACAGGATTTCCTATAAAGATAGACATTGCAGAATAACGGGGTGTGTAATAACCATATTGTCGCGATGATTAACTGGTCAAAGTTTGAAGAAAAGACAAAGGGGAAGAGGCAAACCTTGTTAACCAAAGGGTTAAGTACAGTCAGCAAAACAATAGTACAGGTGTCTTGGTTAGAGTCTGCTGGGTATAATTGAGGTAATAAATCCTGCCGACTTCCCTCCTATACGGAGACGACAATTAAATCGTGCTGAGTCAAGGTACACCACTAATTACAAGCATATTACATATAGTTAATTGCTTGAATGTAAATTCAGACGAAATGTAAGTAAGTCTGACAATGAAGACAGCATCTATTACAATGCAGTGAACATTAATTCATTTGTGAATCAAATCACTACTTACCTACTCAAATTTTGGGCAGCAATGGATGAATTTAGCTATGATAACAGATTGATGATGGAGAATAGAATAAAACAACTTAAAAATGAAATATAAAAGATAATAACCGGTCATTGGGTCTTCTTCTATCACTTAGGTATTAATAGCCATCATTTGGCAAATAAGTGTAAGGAATGTCACGTATAAAGCGATACGCCCGTAATAAAAACCATTTTATTTTCGAGAGGCACTGTCATTAAGGCTATGTGAGCTGTAACCCCTTGATGTTGGTCGTAACTTGTTTATAGTAACGCCTTAAATTAGAAAGAGGCAGGTATGCATAAATTAGGGGCACGCCAAAGACGAAACCGAAATACCATTCCAGATTAAAATGTAATTGTTTTAGACCCTTTACGACCCAACGGCGATAAAGTAACCAAACAGTAGGTAGGGGTAATACCTACGGAACACGCATTAAATCCAAAACCGTTTTCCACACACTTACTCGTTGGTAAGTTAAGGTACGAGTTGGCAACGGGCGACATGAGGCGGCGGCGGCCGACGCGTCACTACTGGTTTCTATGTATTTCTATGAAACTTCCTACGTACTACGTACGTAGTCAGCGACACGAAGCGTCGTCGAGCGAGCGTAGGGAATTTCATAGAAATTAGAAACCAGTAGTGTCGCCGCGACGCGTCGTCCGCTGCCGCCTCATGTCGCACGTTGCCAACTCGTACCTTTAGGTACGTGCTTCTAAATAATATTTTAATTTCCATAAACTCGGAATTTAAACCGAACAATATTAAATACTAAAAAGTTTCCTCAATAAATACTTATTGTCTCGTAAATAAGACCTCGGTTTGTAATTAAAAAAGTACCTTTGGCGTTACAAATCCAATAACTACCTACCTACATTTATATAGAAAAACTGTAAATTCGTTTTTTAATTGTAGACTATGATTTGACATATCTTCCTGATGAAAAAATGCCAAATGCAAAGAAGTAAAACATCAGATCGTAATCTGTATAAAAACGAAGTAGGTATAAATACCTAAGCTTTTGTCATGACAGTGAGTCTCTTTCCTCTTGCCAGAGAATACGTCATTTCTTCGCATATCCTTGCACCAAATTTCCAAGACCACGGATCTAGGGGATCATGTTATTAAAACGGTGCATTTTTGGTTGGCCGAATTTGAAATTCATATGGTTCATATGGACGTTTATGACGAATTTACTGTTAGTCTAATCTAGATTTCGCCACGACTGATAGAGCGACTACAATCCGTAGCTTAATTCCAAATATTGGTAGAAAGAAACCTAAAATTAACGTCTACTTTAGATAATGAATTCCATTAATGAATTCGTAGACTTTACATGACTGAAATACTCCTGTTCTATTTGTATAATTAACGCGAACCATAAAGGAAATAACACTTTCTAGGACAGTGTTACTGCTCCTCCGGTGTCAATTAACATAATGATAAGAGAAATGTAGGGGAAATGTTTGTTGCCGATTGTTTCGCATAAGGAAATGTATCTTGCAACATATACTTAGATACGCGTAAAACATGTTATGTAAATACGTAAAAATAACATCAGAAGTTACTTACGTAATATCCATGCTTACAGCACCATTTTCATATCATAATTACAGTGTGTTTCTGGGACGATAGTACCTTTAAGCTGAAAGGCAGTTGAAGTTACCCTTTCGGAAGTGGGAAGTGCAGCCCAACAACTTCTGTGCGCCTAGACGTCGTCGTCGTAGTTTTGAAATACCGAACTTATTTTTTCCGAAAATTTAAAGGTTTTGTTTAACTGAAAAAAAGCAGTTTTTAAACATAGTTTAAATGAAATTAATGTTTAGGAACATTAATTGAATTTACCATACTTAAGCTATTAGTTGGGTCTCGGCGCTTTTTTTACTCTTTGTGTACCGCACTAACGCTAAGAAACAGCAGATTTTTAAGTAGGAACTTACCAAATCGTTTTTTTTTTTGTTAAAAATGGTTCTAATTTTTATAAGTCATAAAAAATGTTGTTCGCCTTAACGTCTAGAACTCGCTTGCGGCTTACATTAACGTCATCAAAACACGTGTATATTAATAATGTTCTACCATCAGTTACGGGAAATGTCAATGCCTATCATCGCGATAATTATTGCAAAATTTGTTGCGATAATTTTAAGGCGTTAATGTAGTGGCTACACCAATATTTAACAACTATCATCGCGATAATTAACGACATTTCCCGGCAGTATGGCTAATACATAAAAAACCGATTTATTTCTATAGACAACACTAAACATCCTGTCTCACACTAGCTCTATCTGTCATTCAGAAGTTTAAGCGCCTCTTTACTTTATGTCTTGACTGAGAATTGAATTGAGACATATAGAGGATTCTCTTGTCTCATAAATCGGAGAAAAGCGCTCATCCCCGACATATGTCGGCATCACACATGTTCGTCCTTGATAGCGAATAAAGAGGCTAAAACTTTGTATTAAAAATGCTACAATGCTGTATCAAATTAAAAATGTCCGTGTTGTAGATTACTCTACAGTATATGGAAAAAAATGCCAAACCCAGGACCGTAGAGCGAACTAATAAATTTCCCAAATAAAACGAATTCATTTGGAAAGATTTTTAGATCGTAAATAACAGTGAAACAGTTGAATAAGATTTTACAATAAAGGATTTTAACTGGGTAATTAAACTAGAGTAGCAGGCAATTCGGTTACCTGTCTCAAAGTATTCGCCCCTAAGGAAATGTTAGCACCATTTCGCTTTTACAATTAGATATCACTGTGACTGAAATGTTTGCAATAAATACTAACCAAGAGTTTTTAGGACATTGAAATAAACTATTACTCATAGTAACACTAATTGGTATACATGTGCCTTTTAGGATCTTCTATCAGACCATATTTACCTAAAATTAAATATATTGTACAGTTAAGTTTATATAGGTATATTTATAGTTTATATTTATAGCCTTTTTCCAATTTTTTCGTCGAAATAAGCTGAGGTTAATTTTCTTGTATTTAAAAAAATAATGGTATTTGACACGCGGTTGTTATATTCATGCATTTAAAATTCATTTCTTGATCGATTAATGCCATAAACAGCACAAGGAAATTTTTGAGGCCGATTTTAAATACTATGTGAATACCATGATCATGATCAATGAATATTTTCACTACTACCTATATTAAAAATGTCTGATAGTTGGTACCTTGATCTAAGCCCCAATGGATGTATCTCACGTGCTAACTGTCAAGAGACGTAAAAACTCTAGTCTTGTAAACCGATTGTAACAGTCTACCTTTTTTGTTGTGAGGGTTTCTATTACTCATGTTTGTGAAATTTAGCCCATAGTCGTCTCACACGAGACACTGGTTAGTGCGAATAAAAGAATCAATGATTTTATAAGAGATTTCAGTTGTACTTGTTACCACCTACTGCAATGGTTTACGTCGTCTTGTCAAACGCTCGATCAATTAATAGAAAAAAAACAATCGGCCTCTAAAGTTTACAGGCTGATTGTTTTGCATCAAACTTTTATCTGTGATGGTTTAGAGTCTAAACCGTCACGGACAAAAGTTTTATGACTAAGATTTAAAACCGTCTATAGGCTCAGAAAATCGCCATGTCGCAGATGGATTCGTACTCTTATCAAGTACCTACTTGAAAACAAATAAGATAGTTATTACTGTAAAAACGAGATTGGTTTTACTTACGTAACTATTTTTAGATGAACTCTGTGTACCAATATTACTTGTAGCCTACTACTAATTTATGGAATTTATTTACGAACATTACAAAGTTTTAACGTCTTGAAGATCTTCCGTAACACCAAATACAAAGCTAAACTGGATTTTGTTTAAGAAAACGCAAACCCGAGTCTATTAAATGATCATTACGCCTTCCTATTCGTAACTGCCAGATAACATTCAAGAAATGAGAATTATATTCTACTGTCTAAACTTTGAAACATCTTCAAACACATTAAACATTGTATTATGTGAATATACTTAATAAAACACAGTATTCGAGCGGATAAAGGAAAGTCTAGAGGAAGTCAGGTTCTAAGTTAGAAAACTTCAACCTGTTGCTAAAGTTATCCGCTTTCGAAAGACGAGATAAAGTAGGCATTATCTTTTTGATCCGAACTCTATCGATGTTTATTGTATGTTTGTGAATGAGACGAATTGGGAGCTTTTCGATGTTATTTATGAATCTCTTGTTTTGCGATCTGTTTCATTCAGAATTAGAATTACATTACGTTTTGTAGTCAGAAACAACCATCATGGAAATGTTCCATTTAAATAATACTAGGCGGTTTAATACGATAAAACATGGTATGAGGGTATCTAGCTGGACAATCGTATTAACACATAGGCTTTTTATTTACTATAATAGCAGTGCCCGCGACTTCAACCGCCAAATTTAAAAAAAAATGTAATATAGCCTTATAGCCTTCCTCAATAGTTGGACTATCCAACACAGAAATAATTCTTCAAATCGGACCAGCGCGCGGTTTCTGAGATTAGCGCGTTCAAACAAACAAACTCTTCTGCTTTATAATAATATAGATAAATAGATAAATAATAAATAAATTCTGTGAACAACACACAGCGCCATCTAGCCCCGTGGTAAGCGACTAAGCTTGTGTTACGGTGACTAGACAACGGATATAATACTTATATTTATTTTTCTTTTGTAAATACATACATATTATACATAGAAGGACACCCAGACCAGACACAAATATTTATTTTATAAGCATAAATACTTGCACCCGGCGGGAATCGAACCCGGGAGAAATAATATTAGTATAGATTACGGTATTAGAAATTATGCAAGCGAAACCATAAAGCCCCAGCCAGTTTGCACTAAATGAAAGACGTTAGTTTCACGAAAACACAGATTAAACTATTTCGATTACTACAGAATCTATTTTAAACTGACCAAGGAAACATTTAAAATGTACAACGGTGAGGACGTCGGATAGGCGCTACATCGTGTCCGGTTTCCGGGTCTCTTTCTATGGACGATTCAATTTACCGTCTCCTCCACGACAAACTTCCTTGATTGTTTCTATATTCCGCTCACAAACTCGAACACTCTTACAAAAACACTTTTATAACTATACACCTACTTGCTGCTACGACAAGTCTTTTCCCGAATAATTTGATAGTTGTTAACATTGACGTACCTACATTTATTTAATGTAACATTAAGCTAGTTTTAAAAGATATTAAAGTCTGCTCGTATTGCTTTTAATGAAAAACTTTTTTCATTAAAATGTCGTTACTAAGAAAACTTTTTTCCCCATTTGTCTTGATGATATGTGAATAAAACTAGATACGGCTACTAAGCAACCCTTTAAGCCGTCAGACATTATTGTTACAATGTAAGATATAGAGTTTCTATAACCATGCAGACTTTCTATAACGATACTATAATATAGTTTATTTTATTTCCGGAGTGAAACAAGTTGTCCCCCACATATGCCCGTTTTCCGCCGGCGCCGTAGAGGCACAACAGAGCCTTAGTGATTTAGTTTTATTGTTATGCACCCCTCTATTCATTGCGATTCACTCAAGCAGATTATTCAGAAGTGAAATGTTTGCGAATTTGTTTGCTCGTAATTAATGAAAGTAGGTTAGTCATTGGTCAATTACAAACTTTAAAAGCTTCGGTAGATATTTTACCTTGATACATAGGTATATACCTAAATTAAAAATTGGTATTCATAATAACACACCCGATGCTTACTTATGTCCGTGGCAGTCAAGTATGACGAGGGATGATAGAGAGGTCGCGAAGCAACCTTCACGTGAGCGCAAGCGGTTTACCTTGCATTGTAGTATTTGTAGTGTGCCCTCCGTGGCCAACTGCTTTGAATAGCAATTTCATAGAAGCTACCCCTGTTATTAGGGGCACTATACCGACTGCCGGTCGCCGTCTCAGCGGGTTAAACAGACGAGAACCTCTAAATTAGACTCTTTGAACACTGCAGTCGTTTCGTGAGCTATTGTGTTTCGAGCTATCCTAGAATTACGTGAACCAGCAAAACGATTAAAATGCAAATTGTATATTGCAAAACAGTTAGGAGGGAGCAAAAGTTATCGCCTATAGGATCGCCATAAAAATTGCTCTGCTGAAATCATAAAACGATCTGTTCCGGCGATGAATCGACACTGTTAACCCATATCGCGTGAAACGGCCTCCGTTCCGTCCTCGGAGACGATCTTTTGCGGAGACGTGACCGAACGAGCCAATAAAATCTCTCCAAATCGGTCCGGGAGCCGTCCGAGGCTGTAAAAATTGTAGGACGTGACTAGGACGTAAGGACATATCGATGCAAGAAAGCACGTGTCACCAGAAAATTGCAATACTCACAAACTTTCACTTATACCTTTTTAAAGTGTTTATTAAACTACATCTACTTATACATATAGGTAGGCATGTCAACTAGAAGGCGCTTCTATGGTACCATTTTTGGGGTAAGGTACTAATAATACATACCTTGTTATTGTTACCATACCATTGGCTGCCTGGAAGAGTTCGCTTATAGGCGATAAGGCCGCCCATTGTGCCAATTTAGTTTTAAGTTTTTCTTTGTATGTATTTAATTTGTGTTGTTGGTACAAAAAAACATTAATCTATCTATCTTGTTAGCGGTGTGTCATAGATATCACATATGTTTTAAGCTCGTTATATGTAAATTGTGACAAATAAATAAAACAATTATGTCATACTTGAAAAAGAAAATGTAGCAGAGTCTGGCACACTCACAAATAATTTCCCTAGGAGCTAAATTAATAAAGAAAGGCAAATAACCTAAGGAAAATTTCACGCAAAAAATACATCTCCTTTTGAAGTTTACTTTCTTTGATTTTCAATTCGTGCCTTAATATCCATCTAATAAAATAAGTTTTAGTCATGAAAAAGTTTTACGGTTTGAAAGACCAAGGTCGTAAAGTTGTTTGTATAATTGTGCAGATGCACATGTTGAGATTGAATCGTAGCGAGCTCCGGATGGTGGATAACAATAAAACTAAATCATCGGGAAGTTATCTATCTCCGCAGACTTCGGCAGCCGGAAAGCAAACATGTGCACGAAAATGTATTACACGGGATAAGATGTTAAATGATGCAATCGAAATGACTTCCAGTTTTTCTAATGCAGCTTATTTTCTAACTCGTGGTGAGCTTTAACCAGAGACATATTATAGGTAAATACCTAAATAAGTTCTGTGAACAACACACAGTAAGATACTAAGCTTGTGTCAACGGATATAAGTAATATTTATATAGGTACTTATTTTTCTCTTGTAAATACATACCTACATTATTATACATGGGAGACACCCAGACCAGAAACAAATATTTGTTTATTTTTATGCATAAATATTTCTTCACGGTGGATACCGAACCCGCAACCTTCACCATTGCAGTTGGGTATTCGCCCGATGTGCCGCGAAGACCGTCCAACATATTTATACTGACGAAAGCATTTCTGTGTTTTATTAAGCCCCGCTAGCTCCTAGTTTATATTTGGCGAATCTAGGGTTTCGTCAATACGTTCCGGAGTTAATAAGCTAATTCTAGCCTGGTACTACGACCGTATTCACATCACAACAAACGTACCTATAAAACACAGTTTGTCTAAAAATGTTACAAATCCGCCGGTAAATGAAAATCGAAAGGAGTACGGTGGTAAATTAAAGTATGAAAGGTACCTTATGTATAAAAGTAGGTAGGGTTAGGTTGAAATTTTATGATGATATAATAAAAAAGTTATCTAAAATGTCGCAATCGCGAGTATGATATTTACAGGGGATGACATTTCGCAAATTACGAATCCCATTAATTTTCCATTAGCGATAATTGGGGTCGGATTTTACGCGAAGTGACTACAAAGTCTCTAAAACGTCTTTATCTATATGAGTACTTATTCGTTTACGTACCAATAAATATAGACCTAAGTTATATTTAACATTTAGGTAATAGTTATTTTAGCTGAATCGAATAAGTAAAGAAAACGATATTTTTCTCCAGGGTTAGATAGATGTAAGCTTTTGTTTTTCGCACCTTTGTTTTTATTCCGACGACGCAGCATTGTATAGACAGACATGTCTTCATAAGGTGGAGAAATAAGCTTCATTTAATATTTCTGCAGTGTATCAGATATTTCGTTTTAACCTATTTAATATAGGCACATTGATGACTGCTGCTTTATAATAATTGTTATTGGTGAAGCATAGGTACCTATAATTATTACAAACCGAGAGACAATATTAAAAATTGATATTGACGGTTAGGAAAATTGTTCTTATGGTATTAAAACATTTGTTTCTTTTTAATTTTGTTCGTTTAATACTCAGTTACCCTCAATGTTTTGTTAATCCAGGTTTCCCGTAACTCAGGGTTGTCCTCTAAAAACCTTAAAAGTAATTACCTACCTAATGTTCTTTATTTTTAAGTTTCATGGTAAGAAAATAATTTATTTATATTAACTGACATGACATTCTTGTAGACTGTTCCAACGAATAGTTATTCGCGAGACATGCAGCTGACGGTTGTGATGTCCATTTCCCAGAGCCATAATCGAATCAGTACCTACGTATTAATAATGATATTATCGTCTTTATTAATAGTTATCAGATAAAGCAGTATTCTTTCTGGCATAAATAAAGCGAACCGGCTCGGTTTCCGTCGATAACTTAATTCAATCTTCACTCCCCTCGTCATCTCGTTGGCAGCACAATATGCTAGCTGAGAGAAATGGGAGAAAATGAAACGCGACTTTTGCTGAACTACGGATACCTACATAACTAAAGATACATATCTAACCTACATACGATGTCATTTTTAGCGAAGTGTGTTTTGAGTCGAACGAAAAGTTAATTCATAATAAATAACTAGGTACCTAGCTAGTGAAGCGGTTTGACGACGAAAAGATGGTGGATACGGTGAATTACAAACAAGAGATTTCCTTTGGCAGGATTAGTCCCAGGAGTTATTCAAGAGGGAGATCCACCTTCATAACTTTGTCATCCGCAGTTAGATTGCGATGATTTTATTTTTATCATAGACCTCAAGTAGTAGGTATATGATGAGGATCTTCGGACTGATAAGCAGAAAAGATGCTCAATTTAGGACTTTTACCAATCGAACCTGCTTTTAAAGTATTAGGTACAGATTAATAAAACACCTGGAACCACCTTCTCATCATAAATCTCGCAATTATTTCAATTTCACCAAATGGCAACCAGTAACTTAAATTTTGAGGAGTCATGTGATGACAAGGTGATTTCAGGTGCTTCGTAAATGCTCATTTAGTTTTGTAAGGGCTAATATTATTGCTAGAAATCCAACCGTGACCACTTTATGAAAAGCTATTCTGCTCATCATTCCGAAGACCTTACGTTTTTATGGGACATAAAGCTGCTTTTAAATAAAAATCTCAATATCTCATTCAAATAAGAATGAGATTTAAAAAAACCCCTTTTTAAGTCCACCTAGGGACCCTAAGGACGAACCTGTCCCACCGAAGAAAATCTTTTTGTTTCATCTAAATTCTAAAGCAACTTGTTTCTACCTTTACTGGTATTTTATCAAAAATAGTCAGTCATAAGGACTATTTTCGGATTCGTTGTAAATAAAATCTTTTAAAAAATATTATTGTTTTCTTCATCGTAATTAAAGTTTTTAACCTCACAAGAAGCAACTTAAAATTGTACAACTTAGATTGCAATTCTACAAGAAAACATTATTTTATTTTGATAGATTTAATAAAAACCAGTGAAGCGGCTGAAAGTCCCATATGTCAGCGACCAGACAGAAATAAAAGAAGTTATTCTACGGCCAATATGAAATATGTGGCTAACTGGTACAAATCGAGCTTTTGGCTAGCTTTATCCTATCACTGATAGATTTAGCTCTGACTATATTTAAAATACGAGAAACATGTTTTGTCATTTCTACATATTTGGAAAATACTGCTTAAACAACGTTTTCAATTTTTAGTACAATTATGGGAACAAGCAAAGCAAGGTTTAGCTGTGGTACCTATAGGTACCCTATTTCAGAAAATTAGATCAGAAATGTAAACTAAAATCCAATAGCTTTATTTAAAAGTGACAGCTCTTTATTTACTTTTTCCTTTAAAATTGACAGTTCTTTGTTTACATTTTTGATCTATGTTTCTGAAATATATATACCTATTTACAAGTACTTTTGTTTTATAATAGTACACCACTAACTCACCAGATGGCAAGTGACTGGTGGTTATAGGCCTCTATCCCTGACACCAATCCTGTATGAAAATCGAACGGTGTACTAGCTATTGCATTGAAGACTGAAGATTTGATGGCCAGCATAAGAATCCTACATCCCTCAGCAGCCTTTTTGATTATCCGTGGGAGGCAGGATTGCCGTTTTCTATGCTGGATACCACGGCTCCTGTAATAGCCGACACGGCATTGACAGTGACGAAGCTGTTGTTGTTTTATCAAGTCATGCCAGTAATTAATGATATTATTCAAAGGTGGACAATTCATGCTTGAATCAGTTTCCATCCTTTTCACTACTAACAACGAATAATAGGGACGTATACAGATATCGTCGCGGCGAGGAAACCCACGGCTTGGTTAGCTCCAGATGTATTGACCCGTTCTTTCCTCTGGGCCTGGCTGACTAAGCTGGGAGAGTGGTAAAGGTGCTAGGCAAACCTACTCCTCCTAATAATGACTCAGATACTACGCCATAATTAGCATGGAATAAAAGATGCTTACTCTGCACAAATCATCTAAAAATAAAAATAAAAAACCCGGCCAAGTGCGAAACTCGCGCACGAAGGGTTCCGTATCACTATCACAATTGGGTACGGAACCCTAAAATGGTTTACAACAACTTTGATTCAAAGAAAATCTGAAACTTAGAAGAAACTCTTTGGTCAGTGAAGGCAGACTAGTATATTTGACAGATAGGGCAGCCATTTTGAATATCATGACCAACTCGATTTGACTCGACCAATCAGAAGCGACCTCACATCGTACTCTAAATTCCCTTGTAGTTTTTGAAACACGTTTGTTGTATGGGAGCCCCTTTTAAATAATTGTTTTATTTTGTTTTTAGTATTTGTTGTTGTAGCGGCAACCGAAATACACCTTCTGTGAAAATTTCAACCTTCTAGCTATTACGGTTCATGAGATACAGCCTGGTGACAGACGGACAGACGGACAGACGGACAGACGGACAGACGGACAGACGGACAGACGGACAGACGGACAGACGGACAGACGGACAGACGGACGGACGGACGGACGGACGGACGGACGGACGGACGGAGTCAAAGTCTCAGTAATAGGGTCCCGTTTTTACCCTTTGGGTACGGAACCCTAAAAACGTGTGGCACTCGGGGACTGTCGCGGTTAAGCTATTGCATAGCATTTTAAATAAAAGAAAAACAATAATCGACCAAGCTGACGCTCAGCCGATTATTATTTTATAAAAATCCGCATACCAAGTAGCTCGGCTTTTTTCTAATTTAAAAAAAAAAAAAAACTACCGAGCTAACTCTATTCCGATTATTATTTTAAAATATTCCGCCTACGATGTAGCTCGGCTTATTTCTAAAAATCGACCGAGCTGACGCTCGGCCGATTATAATTTAAAATACTTATGCAATTATAATTTAATTTTTTTGTACCACGTTGCCATGCATGGTTATCATATAGCGAGCTCGGCATGGTAGGCGTTGTTAGGTTTTTTTCGTTACGAAATTTGTTAAATCAAAGCTCAAGGCCCGCGAAAAAATATAGCTTAATAAGGAGATTAATTATATTATTTATTATATACGGATATATTTTTCAGCGTGAGTGTGAAAAACCCTTTACCTAAATGTCCACGTCATCACGTGAATAATTAAATTTTTCCGAAAGCGGGCTTCAGATATTAGTTTTTGTCACATTTTCATAATGATTTATTGACAACGGTTATAAAAACAAATTGCTCTCATCAAACTACAGGTTCGTCAACAACATAAAATGCGCCATATTTAGAACAAATACAACTTATTTTTTCATTTAAAATGTATAATATTAAAGTTTTATAAACGATGTATCTGCACTTACATTTTGAATCAATTTTATTTAAATGTTACAGTGTCTTCAGAAATAGATTAAATAAATAATAAAATATTCTATTACGATTATCTCTCTTTTTGTAAGTCGGCTATAAGAAATGTACATAAATAAATTTTAAAGCTGAAACTTTAAATAACATACTCAGCGTAAGAAAATTGCGTTACACGAAAGCGAAACGAACGTCTCACCCTAAAATTCAATTTGGTTTTTATCTTTAAAACTATAAACAAGCACACGATCACATTGACAAAGTTTACAGAAAACTAATTTAACTTTAGCAAGTGCGTCTTCAAAAACAGGTACATTCTTAAGCACGTTCCTATTGAGGAGGAAGATTTTGTAAAATCAAATGGCCGTAGAGAATCGAAGCCATCGTTCCTTATTCAATTTGAAGTCGAGGTACGAGCAACACTAGGCCGAAACAAGTCTCGGTGTAATCCCTCAAATCCAAATTAGATTTTCTTTCAGAGGCTCACTATTGACAGGTTTCCAGAATCGAGCCGGGTAGGGAGTAGGGACGGTGTTCCGACTTGGTGCTCCTAGCTCAATCTTTATTCCACACCTAATTGGAAAAAGAATTGACGTGGGACGCTCGGTGTTACCTTCTGTTACGTGTTTATTTTTGTGTTACATCTTTGGCTTTTGTGGAATCGTACAAAGTATTCTTCGTAGTCTCTATTAAGTATATGAAAATCTTCATACACCTACCTAGACGTTATGTATGTGTACTATATCTATAATATTTTATAGCTTGGTGTTAGAGATACTTTGCCGGTTTGTAAACTTTTAACATGATACTAGCTGTGTCTCTCAAAGGGATTCATATTAGCTCTATGTGATCAGACTACCTATTCATTGGATAACGATCTTGTAATACTTTAGTTAGATTTTTTTCAAATTTAAAACCAAAATAATATGGTACAGCTACTACCTACTTAAATTACGTTTATAAGCCCAAGTGCGTTGTGCTGTTTTATTTTCAGAGCAATTTAATGATACTAATATTAAGATAGGGCAAATTGAATAGGTACCTACTTTATCAGACTATGTATCGAAGAAACAAGCCTATAATTTTCAAAAATATTTTTATAACAGTAAAAAAAAACAATAAAATAAAACGGCGTGATAGTAATGAATAGGCTGTACAAATATTGGGCCAGATTTAACAGGGTGTAAGTCGATAGTACGACAGGCGATGTAGCGTGCGAGCAGGCAGTGAGCCAAGTAACTCACGCACCAACCTATTTAGACATCACTTATTACAATACAGTACACTAGTTATATTAATTTGTCATTAAATTGTTACATTAATTATTTAATGAGTACACAGGTATGCAGACCTGCGATAATTATTTTTTTATAAAATTCTAAAAAAAATTTTTGTATTTATACCTGTACTTACCTACCTATTTAAATTTAATTAAGATTGCTCTACAGTTTTATTTACTCAATAGATATATAGATAGATAGAGAATATAATAACTACGCTAAACTTTTTGATTTTTTTAAACGCATTAAAGATGTGCACTAACTAATAGGTAAACTGTGGTTCTATCAACAGGTAAATTAATCTAAAATGTAAGTAATTTAATAAATGACAGATCTTGAGAAAAGGAAACGATAATCTTGATTTATCCCAATTGTGTTTTTTACCTTAGTAGAGACGTAACATAATTTAAATGTACAATTATCTACAACACGATCTAGACATGTAGATAGATAGATATAACGCTTTATTGTACTCACCAAAAATAAATTACAAATGCTAACACTAATAATGAATGGAAATCGTAAAAGTATAAGAAGTGAGACGAGACATAACTGATCTCAATGAATTGGTGCGCATAAGGTAAGGTCTTGTTATATACGATTTCATTTATTATTTTTGCAATAACATTCAGAAAATCTCCGAATGAATACAAAACACGCAATTATAATTTGAAATCGAAAAATAATATGTTTTTCACACGAAATATTCCATATTTATTCGATATTAATATCTCACTTTCGCAAATAAATTGTAAACCACGACCAAAGATAATATTGGGCGAAGATTAATACGAAACGAAAGCACTCAGACAAAAATTCAATTTGTGTAAACGATTTCGAAAACAAATTTTGTTTTGTGCTATAAAGAGTTGATTCCCAATAGGTAATAGGGTCGCTTGACATGCATCCCTCAAAGAATTAAATTGAATATAGAGGAAATTACGTAGGGCCGTATCGCCGCGTCTCTTGTTCCAATCGAATTTCCCAGTGAAAACAATGCCCGAACGGAAATTAAAGCGACCGTATATGAAAATAACTGAAATCTTTCAAATGGCCACCGATTTGTTGACCATTGCTGTTTTAGATATTTGAGTTAGGTGTTTGTTCCTCGCTTTGATATCATGAAGTAGTCTAAATGAACTATTTTAGCATTAATAAATACAGGTAAATATTGCACGACGTTACACGCAGCGCAATCTAGCCCCAAACTAAGCACTAGGCTACTTAGTACTGTACTGTGGATCAACGGATTTACCCAACATAATTTATTTTTAGGCATAAAAACTTGCACCCCTCTGGAATCGAATCCGCCACCTTCTGCATTGCAGTCGCGCCACGGAGGCCGTCAACGACAAATGTCAATATTTTTTAACGTTTCGAAAGAGTTACAGCAGTCATGGGCACAGGTGTGTGCAATGGTTTACAAAAATGATGACATTCCGGCTGTTTCATTAAGAGCTTAGCCTAGGGTTCCCCATAAAAACGCATTTACTGTTTCCGTCCCGAATACCTATTGCCTCCGGAGCATTTTTCATTTAGTTTTTAGTTTTGTATTTAGTTTTGCTAAGTACGCGTATGCGATCGTTTCGATTTTTTTTAATGATCTAGAAATTTGGAATGGCCCAAACATCAAAACAGCAAAACTTAATTATTTATATTATAAAAATAATTCTCTGGAGGTCATATATTCAAGAAGACAGGGGAATGAATACGTTTGTATGGGGAAATGCTATCCCGTCTATCCTCTTAAAAATCTAGCAGAGACTAAACGATTTTTATATCAGAAAATAACTTAGAATGCGGTAAGCTTACTTTGCTGAAGCCATATTTATTTATGTCGTTATTATTGACGACCTTTATGCCACGAAGAGCGCAGCTGGAATAGATAACATCGCCTCACCTTGATGAATAAATAAATATTTTACGATGCTAAAACACAGGTTTATACGGTGTTTACACGAGATCGGGTGTTCGAGAGAGCTAAGTGATTGTAAGTGGGGCGACTGGCGCCTCACAGGAAGTCGTTCCCGAGTGACGGACGCCGGAAGTGACGCCGGATCGCGTTCCTTCGTTATGTCGCTTCTGCATCACTCCGCAATGCCTTTATCCTTTACACGTCTCATCGCAACTTGGATTTTACTAGCCAAGAAATTTACGTACTCGTAAAATTCTTTACGAGTTAGGTAGTACCCACTTATTCTGTACAGAAGTAAATATAATTATATCCTGTTGTAAAATTTTAGCTTGCATAATGCACTTAGTGGGTTGTTTAAGGAAATCCGATACTGAAATTACTACGTTTCCTACTGCAGTGCAAATAACAGGAAGTAAAATGGCAAATAAAACCTTATTTCATCCACAGTGATTTAATCAAAATTGATTATAAAAACCGAGGTTTGAAATCTGCCGTTTGTACAATATTCCACCATACGGACCCTAATAAAAACGTCTTTATAGTCGTAACGTAGTAACCATCAACTGTGGAAATTAAGAAGTTGGCACTGACAAAACGTTGAGCAATACGGGTTGAAGTGCGTCGTTGTTTTTGTAATGTCTTTTCTTATGAGTGGCCCTAACGATTATTTCCCCTATTGTGAGCACGGCGGCCGCTGCCAAGACCCCGCGCAGAAAGAGCTAAACTTACAAAAGTTTCCGACTTGTTCAAATGGCCGGCTTTTGTTACAGACCGACTTATTGTTCGGGACAGATTGCTGAGGATCACCATCGTGGATCCGCAAATTTTTACTGCGGAATAAAGCGCGTGCACTCACACAATGGATACCTATTCAATTAAACTACATTTTTGTATTTTTTTTTTATATTCACTATCAGCTATGGCCATGCTTGTTCTCATATTTTTATACAGGCTGTATTCAGTGATCAATGGCTTTCTGAAACAATATTTGAAAGAAAATTACCGGAATAAATAACGAGAGCAAAAAATAAAGGTGTACGACTTATTGATGCTATAATTTTCAACTGCTACGAAAGAGTTACAAAAAACAACGACGAAAACTTGGTAAAAAGCGGCTCAACGGGATCATTTACATAAAATGAGGTAAAAATACACGAAATGTTTCCAAGGTTCCTAATATAATTCGTCTTTCAGGTGGTGTCTTATCGTGCTGTTTCAACCATAAGTGTCTTGACCTCTCTCCAGCACCATAATGCACCCTGAAAATGGAGCAAGCCTTGAAAAGTTAGCTACGTGTTGGCATAATAAATTATAGAGAACATACACTCGTTTAAATGCACCTCAGGCTGGTAGGAAGGTATTCTTAAATTAAACTATAGGGATTTTACCCGACCGATTTGTATTTTAGTCGAATTAGATGTAATACTGGGGGCTTATTTTGTAACTTTGTTGCTAACAAATCTCGATTGAAACAATTGAAATTGTAAATTACACTTCATTCAGTCGCTCACAAATTGTTATTGCAATTAAAAGTAGCAACTTTAACTATCACATTGTATATCCGCAAACGCAAATATCAACTATTTCAATTGTTTCAATAGAGATTTGTTAGCAACAGTGCTACGTATTCGGGGACCTGGACTAAAAAACAGGGAGTAGGAATATAGAATGGGTCACAGAATAAAAAATAATTGATATCGTGTCGTATAATAGGGGAAGGCGTCTCTTCGTCGCGTCACGGGCCGGTTCAAACAAACTGAACACAGCGTGACATGAAAACTTTAGCGACACTATATTGTTTACTTTGGAACACCTTAGATAAATTTTACAACTCCAGCCAGGAGTAACGTTCCGTGAACCTTGGCCGAACTGTACTAAACATTTTAGAGCATTTAAATATAAGGGCAAGTATTGGATATGTACATGGATAATTAATTATATTTTAGCCGTTTTAGTGAACAACATTTTGCTAATAAGTATAAGAAGCAACACATATATCTTAAAACGCCCGAGACATTTATAATTGCAAGAATACTGCTTACGATAGTACAATCTCATCATGCTTAAACCGCCAAGTAATGTAGGCTGTAAGAAATGTTTTGCTTTAAGGCGCCTCCGCCCGCAGCAGATAGGGAATACCAAGAAGTGCTGACTTGACGTCGTCGTAGGGGTTGGAGACGTAAGACTAGGAAACCGGCCTCCCGAGACTCCCGAGAGGGATGCAATCGAGAACATCGATCAGATGATGATGATGACATGCATCTAGCAACAAGGTAAATAAAATAGTTTGATTCAGATAATTTGGTATATGCTGTATAAATTAATTTACTGTGTAATTAAGTTATTTTCTGCTTTTTATTTCAAAAATTTAAAGACAACTTTGATATTGTGTAGAAGTAGGTAGGTATACATATATAATTCAGTAATAAAGATATACCTAATATGTTTTGTAAGATAGAATTCATACCTATTTTATAAGCACTCATACGCATAAGATATTACTAACAGAGAGTGGTGCTTTTTCCTTTATATCGCAGTAAAGATGAAGGGTAGATAGAGGGGGGCTAACTGTCTCAAAGTCAGCCTCTTTTAGATTCATTCCCTAACATTTGCGTCACACAATATACCACTCCGGGTGTGACTAAATTTTATATGCAGAAAGACAATAGGATTTTATTCGGACATATGGGGAGCAGTTTATTTTATTTCCGTTCATATTTTCTTGCAGTATTACGACTACAGGACAAAACGGAACCGTTATAAAATGTACAAATCCCTGACGCGTTCGAATTAAAGTTCCCGCCATAAAACGGCATGATTACTCTCTGTAAGTACTTTGAAATAGTTGAAATATTCATCAGATATGAAAGTTTAGAGCCCTCATCCGAACAACCATAAAAGCAAGTGAATTAAACGATATAACTAATTCAATAGTTCGTTCCAACATCTGAAAGTGTTATGGCGCCTATAAAAACCTCATTTGCGCGCTAGTTTAATGATCACTTTCCGACACTTTCAACTGCCACTAACTACACAATTATAGCACTGAAATTAAATATAATAACGTCTTTACCTCAGCGATACTTAATTTGCTACAGACCTCAAATAACAAAAACATTCTTCTAAATCTGGTAGGATTGTATTAACATAACCGCTTTGTTAAATGGAGTCAAGATAATTTGTGGACGAACTTTGGCCTGTAATACCTCGCAAATTGCCGGATAAGACTGTGTGAGACAACTGTTAGTTTTAATTAAACTGCTGGTTGCGTTCGCGGGGAGCCCTCGGAATGAGAAAATTATTCTAATCTTATAAGCCTGTCGGTGGGCCAGAACTCAGAGTGGAATTAATATCGTGTAGGTCGGCCAAAGCCCACCTTAAGTTGCCATGTACTCGCCAATACTTGAAATATACCGGCTTCAGCGGAAAGCTGCTGAATTAGAGTGTAAGACGATTTGTCGCAGCCGCCAAGACGCCGAGCCGTCTCTGTTCAATTTAATGAAAAGTATAGAAGCTCGGACAAATTTTCTGCAAAGAGATAATCTTCAGTATCAATTTAGAAGCAACGTTGAGGGGCGTCTTGGGAGAGGTATTTCATAAACGGACGCGGCGCTACCGGTAGGATCAGAAGACCACCTGTGCCAGCACGTACACATAAAATATCCTATCTCATGTTATAATTCGATTAAATTATTTTCCCTTCAGTGATAAATAATGCAATGAAATCCGTATCTGTGGAAGACGAGTTCAGAATCGAAATATCTAGGTATACCTATAGAAAAATGGAATAAGTATTTTATAGCGAAGTAGAGCAAGTTGTAGTCTGACTCGATTGTCTTCTAGCGCCACTATGCAGAATTATTGCCAGCCTAGTTTAGTGAGTCGGACCGCCTGTCAAACTTTGGTAATTTAACTTCAAAACAGGTTTCCGTCGGTGTACCAAGGCCGAACATTTGTTCCGAGCCATTCTGGATGTAACTACATGACAATAACGTCATAAGCAATTCCCAATTGAAAATTATTGTCCTAACTTTCTCTCCTGATTTCCTATCAAAACAATAAACATTGTTACCGTAGAGATCCTTTGGCTAATAAATTTTATCTAGGAATTTAATGATTTATTTCATCTGTTTTATTGGGGTAGTAATTCATTTCATAGGTATATATAGTATAACTAAGAAAGAATGGGTACTATTTTTCTTGTATTTGAGTTACCCACTGCTGAGTTAACTTCAGACGTATTGACCCGTTCTTTCCTCAGGGCATGCCTGACTGTTGGGGGTGGTTTAGGAGCTGGGCAAATCTACTTCATCTAATTATATTGGATACTAAAGTGCTATAACTAGCATGGATTACAAGTTGCTTGCGTTACCTTGCGCTAACAAATTATATGAAAAAGTCCTTATTTAAAAAGTTATTAAAATATTTGAGTATTTTTTTTGAAAATATTTTTTTCCTTTAAATTATTTCTAGAAGATTACTATAGCTTTTAAGAGGAAAGTCTCCATTCTCTTTCTCCATACAAACGTAGTTGACATTTTCCTCCCTGGATAAAGACATTAGAGCAAATATGTTTATGCCATAAAACCTATATCTGTCATGACAATGCATCTACCTTTTTTTTTTTTTTTTTCTAATTAAAATAATAATAAAAAATAAATGTAAAAAATAAAAAGGTAGATGCATAGTCATGACAGATATAAGATTTATGGCATAAACATATTTGCCCTCATGTCTTTATCCAGGGAGGAAAATGTAAACTACGTTTGTATGGAGAAAGAGAATGGAGACTATCCTCTTAACTAGTTAACTTTGTTAACATAATAACGTGATTCGACATTTAAATAAAACTTTAGGATTTGTTGCCATGAGTCGCTACGTTTGTTTTATTTTATTGTCATCCTCATGTAGCTGAGTTTTGGCTAACCTTTTGAGGTTAGTATAGAAGGCTTTGTTGGGAAGCCACGAGATGAGAGAGCAGCGAATACACGAACGAACCTTTTGTTGCAAATCACAGACTGTGAATTGATAATGGTTTTGCGTGTTTGTTGTTGTGGCCACTGACAGAGTTCACTTAAAAGGATCATATCAATTCTGTTAATAGCTAGAAATATTGATATTTCAACTATAGTAACCTTGCAGACCGTACAGAGAACCTGCTCCTTCTTTCTTTTTTCTTTTCTCGCATTATTCGCCAGGACACTCGGTCCTGGGTCGTCTTTGTCTATAAGTAGGATGTTTTTCGTCTTTATTTATGGTCGCCATCTACTTACATTTGCCGAGATCTACTTCGACTTCTAGGCTGAGAAGAGAATGCAATATATACACTTGTTTATTGCATTTATTGCCTAGATACTTTTCATGTTTTTCATTCTACTTTGAATTATCTGATGAAATTATCACACCGAGTAGGTAACACGTCAAAATTATAATAAAATGTCATACTCATCCAAGTAAATACTATATATCTTCTCATCCGAGCCATGTTCACGGTTGCATCCCTCTCGAGAGCTCGGGGTCCGCTAAACCTCAATAGTTTTTTTTATTTGTATTAACCACACTTTCTACAAATAGATTAGGCAATAATTTCACGGCCAGCCGCCTGCCTGACACCAACTCTCGTAGTGACCAAGCAGTTTATCCGCCACTGCACGGGGAGAACTGAAACTTTCTGAAATCACCCTCAGATCCTCTAGTCGCCTTTTACGACACTTACGGGAAGTGATAGGGTAAACCTATACTATGCCGGTTAGTATTATGTGATCTGTGGCCGGGGCTAAACGGAAACAATTTACATAGGTATATTTATAGATTTGAAAAGTAAGTAAACTAAATTATTAAAATACAAACGACTGTGGTTTATTCATTTTAATTAGACCATATGACAAAATACTACAGTTATACCCCGAAATAACGATACTGCGTAATTAATAATTATAATTAAAAATGAAAATTAAATAATCCAGTCAGTTAATCAAAATTATACTACCTAACTGCGGAAAATTAATTTTCAACTAAATTAATTTTTCAGATAGGACTTTCATGCTTTAAACATTAAACTTGATTTCGTATTTTATTAATACACGTTCATTATTGCATGTGTCTACTTACGAAGCTGCTCTTATTTCTAAATCACCCGAGCTTTTTGCAGAAAAAAGATTTGGCCATATAAATCCTTAAAAAGCGCAGGATTGCAATGTTCGCACCACGACTAATTAGAACATAAATCTCCCTTAATACAAAGCTGTTCATTTTACTACAGAATTTTACACAATAACTTTGTGAAAATACTTTCCTATTCCTACCCCCCTACGTTACTTCCCACTTAACTGAATATTGATATCCTAAGTAATGCTTTTAAAAGTTTTTATTGGTATACTTAGCTAAGTAACTACAGGAAATTTTGATGTAATGGTTTTTTTTTTCAGAACTGAAGTAGATCCTTGAAGGACGTGCCTACTTATACCTAGAAGCTTTTACGAGCTTTGGTACCTACTTATTAAAATGAATCTTATGTTTACAAAGGATACCGAGGCTATAACTAAATCGATCTACGATTTCATCTTTATCTATGTATACTAATATTATAAAGAGGTAACGTTGGTAACATGTTTGTATGTATTTAAGTATGTATAAATGGTGGGTATAATCTCCGAAACTACTGGACCGATTTCAATGATTCTTTCACCAATTGAAAGCTACGTTATATTTTATACTCGTAAATCGTTATCCCTACTAATGCTCTACATGCGAAAGTTTGAATGTTGATATGTTGCTATTTTGAAAAGATATAATGTTTACATGTTTATTAATTTTGTCTCTACTGTTTTCAGAACCTGCTCCTTAGGCAACAAAGACTACTTACTCAACCAATGAAAACTCGGTGTGTTGATTTGTAATTTTTTAGGTATTTTTAGGTACAAATATTGTATCCAGGAATTACCTATTACCACGGGTTAAGCTAAGTGTAGCTAGTAATCAAAAGTCATTTTATCGGTAAACATTAGTTTACCACACTTAGGAAATAGTACTGCATTTTGAAAAAAAAAACAGTAGTCGCCGCGGGGTACTAAAATTTTGAAAGCATATTTTCATAAAGCAATAATTTTATCGGTTAAGAATCCTTCAGACCGCATTTACAATCAATCTACCTAAACCTTTACAACATGTAGACAAAGAGATAAATAAAAATAGTTAAAAGGTTAAGGTAATTTGTCAATATGTAAAGAGAACATTTTAATGCTATGGATGTTTTATATTCAGTTCACATCGTCTCCTCTCGCGTTATTGCAGCGGAATGGGATTTATGACAACGCTCATTTTAAAAATAGCTATTTCTTCTAAAATATTGTCATATCTGCTTTAAATATTTCACTTTATGCGTCCCGCAGGCGGCATTACACATTTCAAACTGGATATTATAATCGGGATAAAACGATGAATTCCTGATTTATTAGCCGACTTCATACTTAATATAAAATTTGTAACGTTAACCAAATTTTTGGCATATAGATACTATAGCATTTTTTTTAAACAAAAAAGTGCTATCGCATCCTGAATTTATTATTTCTGATTTCGTGTGATTATAGTTCAGTAATTGCTGAAATTATATACCTAACAGAAAAACCCAAAAAAGGTACCTAAGTAATACCTAATAATAATAGGGATATTACCTAGGTAATATTCCTATAATGATCTTTTACGTAAACACGTCTCGGAAATTGTAATTATTTATTTTTAAATCAAAAAAGATCTACGCTTTGACGTAAATAAATATACGTAGGCACATACCTCACATCCAATAACTAAGTGTGACCAACATCAACATTATTAGTTAGGTAGGTATTACGGTAACTAAGATCAATCACGATCATTAACGCAATTATTAATTAATTTGTATCTAGTCGATCATGACATCCTCAATTAAGATTGGATTAGATAATGTTAACCCTATAGTGGCCGTATCGAGAGGACCGGGAATACGGGCGGGCGCGGCGCGGGCGCGTACTTACCCACTCTAAGGCTACGTACTACGTAAGCGACTCAACGCGAACGCGATTGCGAAGCGATCCGATGCGCATTCAATGCGGTGTGATGTGACGCGGCGACTCTGTCCAACGTGCGCGCAAATCGTCCTACACGCGAAAATATCAAGTCAACTGATCGGATTCGCTTCAATTCGTGCCGCGCCGCAGCGCGCCGTTCGCATCCGTTCGCCCACGTAGGGCGCTGCGTAAGTACATTCATCGAGCGAGACATCTTAATCTCTGTTTACTTGTTTTGTTTATTACTTTCGTTAAGACTCCAGGTGGGAGAGTTCTCACAAAGCAATTAACGCCATACCAAGTTGAAGGGTTGAACGGTGAACCTTAAAAAGAAAGCAAAGAAAAACATTGGTCTTTGCCATTCACCATTCCGAATGGTTTCTGCAAAGTGGCGCACGTTTTATGACTGCGTTGTTTCGGAGACTTTATTGAGAAAATAGGTTTCAAGTATAGCTCGTAAAGTTTCAAATACAATTATATTTGTTTTTTTGGCACACACATAGGTTGATTTTGTCTGTTTTGCATTGACTTTACGCATCCCTCTTTTTAACATTTCAACATTAATGTGTACAAAACTTACTTAAAGTCTAAATTTTAAAATAAATCTAAGTAACACATATGCCTGAACTAGGAGAATCCTGTATCTCAGGCGAGAATAGCAAAAAATAGAAACTAAAATTATCACTTATAAATTAGAAACAAATTAAAACAAATAAAATACTATACTACAGTGTAAGTAAGTAGATTGTAGAGATTAAAATTCTTATCCTCAGTCGTTGGAATTAACGTTGAATATCATGAATTTCTGGAGAAACTCATACAGCCACCGCGAAGTCTGTGCATGCAGTTGTGTAACTGGGCTATAACTTAACACGCAACATTAACTTGGGACGCTGTAGCGGCGCGGCCTAACGTCTACGCTGTTTAACAAAACATACTAAAAGTGCCTTTACTTATTAATTTTGTTACATTAATCATGCTTTGAGTTGATGATGCGGAAGTTTTGTAAGAGAAAAAATAACTTGCTACATCTTTTCTTTTTTTTGTTGCCCACACTTTCGTTTAGTTTACTTACCACATATATATCTATTTGTATATTATATTAGTAGATATACCGCAAATACCAGTACCAGATAGACCAGCACCAGTATCACCACAAATATCTTATATCTAAATACTGACCCAATTTTATAGCTTTTGACGGAATCTGTGGCACATAGGGCACATAACCAGAGGATTACAGGTTTGGATCCCACCGGAATAAAAAGATATATATTTGTTTCTGGTCTAATAATAATACGTACCTACCTATGTTTTTCCAAAAAAAAAAGATATTATGTAACCATGTATTCGTTGGTTAGTCAATAAAATACGAGCATATTCGGTTATATTGGGACTAGATGGCACTGTGTAATGTTCCTAAATTATTTATTTATGTATTCTACATATCTTGAATGGTTGTGTGTTTGGGGCCCACTAAAACCTTTGGGCCCAAGTCAACCTTGCCCTGCTGAATAACGGACAAGGTTCAAGCGCAGACTTTCGCATCAGGGCTGGGAGGTCAGACGGCAGTCGCTCCCGTGAACGTCGAAATTTGCCAAATCATATGGAAAATACAACTAAGAATATCCGATGTTCCTTGTTGCTCCCGAGAGGGATGCAACAAGGAACATTGCTCAGACGATGATGATTCTACGTCTCTTGTTGCTAACAATATCACTATCGATATCGTTCTGATGAGATTTGTTTATCCGCGGAAGCGATGTCCTTCGTTCGAAACTTCTCTCCCCAGCGACATCTCGGTGGAGTGATTTCTATTGTCCATCACGCATCCAAAGGGACCAGGTAGGACGAACTGTCACCCCGAGGGTCACTGCTGGAGGGGACAACTTGAAACAATCGAATACGTTACTGAAGAACTTTCCCAGTTTGAGAAGTTATTAACTGTTCAACTTTGAATAACTTTGATTGTGAATATTTCCGGCAACAAACCGCACACCAACCCACCACAATAAATAAACAATGAAGTCGATCCCACACTTTTAAACTTACACGATTTCTGTCCATTATTATTATTAGAACTACAGTCCTAGATCGCGTTTGTAGTTTTTTTTTTATTATAATTACTTGCCTCGAACGTTTCGGCAACGGGTTAGCTTAGTTAATTAATTTTTCATACAAATGAGCATAGCTGGCATAGTATGCCAGCTATGCTATAACTATTCAAAGCTAAGCTAAACTAACTTCGTTTCGTTGACACTGCCATGATCGGATATCCGGTATGAATCCCCACTGGGGGACCTTCTAGTGGGGATCATGCCAATAAACCTTAGTCATTACGAACGCGTATCTTTTTAACCGACTTCCAACAATTCGCCTGTAGTTTTTTTTTCAGTTAGCCCTTAGTGACCTTAATACTTGAAAAAAAAACAAATAATGGTAACTTAACTAATAAATTAATGACAACAAGAAGCCTTTTAAATAGCAAGATGCTTGACAAATTACGGCTTAAAATCAAGCCTTGGATAGAAATTATAGACGCAGAAGGTGAAGATCCTAATTTACCTAATAACATATTATCATTAAATCGAAATCAAGGAAATCTCTTTAGTTTGACGTCTTTAATGTTGTCTTAATTTATTCTGAACGAAACAGAATTCGCTCCAACCTTAACAAGGTACATTAGGAAAATTAACGCTCGACTCAGTTCTCTTTTGACACGAATTTCCTTGATTGGCCTGCTTACGTCGGGTGAATCGAATTATCGTGTGTGATGGTCTTAAAAAGAAAATGTTATTAACGAGAGCTCGGCTTTTACGCTTTAAACATTGAATTAGGGGAGATTAGTAGTGCAACAGACTAAATCCCTGAGGACTATCGTTTAAGCGGAGTGGCCATAATTCGCAAGTTTAACCTCTCACGCCCCTAGGGAATTGTCCTTACTTCCTTACAAATATTTTTGGTATATCGGTACACATATCGGCCTCTGTGGCGCATCGGGCGATGGCTTGACTGCAATACAGAAGGTTGTGAGTTTAATTCCCGCCAGGTGCAAGTATTTATGCTTAAAAATTTATATTTGTTTCTGGTCTGGGTGTTTTCTATATTATGTATCATATGTATGTATTTACAAAAAAAGGGTAAGCAGTATATCACATGTCTAATACCTATACCTGGGACCGAGGCTTACTCAAAAGAACACAAAGAGGGTGCTTTCTTAATTTCGGCTTGGCGCGGCTAGCGGCTATCGCACTGGAACGGAATACCAGTAGTCGCGGGTTCGCGTCCCGCCGGGTACTGCAATTTAAAAAGGCAGTATTTCCTAAGGGTGGGAAACACTAAGAAAAGATGTTTAAATCAAAATTAAGTTTGTCATTTTTTTTGTAATTCAGTTTTTAATTGGAACCCAATTTAGTGTTTAACGAATGATCCATGTAGTTGTTGTAGACCACACAATAATAAATAGGTAGGTAGGTTGTTTGTTGTTTTGTTGTTTGAAGAGCACGTCTAAGAAAATGTTAAAATTTCTGTTGCAGAAGACAGCATGGTTACGCTATGAATATTTACGAACATCGTCATCCTGTGACATCTAGGTATAGGGCTATTTGTATTTTATACTTGGTTGTATCTTAACTTCAGTAGTCAGATTTTATCTCGGCCATTTTAAAATGGGTACCTACGAAGAAAGAGAGTCATATCAACTTTATAGCGTTACCACGTGTTTTAGAGACTGATTGCAACAAAATACCATTTGTTCAATCTTGAAATATAGTTACCTTACTACCTATCTATCTAGCTAGATTATAGCTACGTCGATCGCTAGTCCCATGTGAGAACAGATAGGCTTAAGGTCGCGACAAAAATAAAACAATAAATACAGTATAAATAATTGGAGAGCGTGACTTCCTTGTGTAGGTTCTAAATATCTATCTATCTATACCTACTAGTATAAACTAATATTATAAAGAGGAAAGATTTGTATTTTTGTGTGTCTGTATGTTTGTTATGAATAAACTCAAAAACTACTGGACCGATTTCAAAAATTCTTTTATCATTAGAAAGCTACATTCACCCTGAGTAACATAGGCCACTTTTGATCCCGATATTCCCACGGGATCGGGACTTACGTATGTAATACAAGTGCTAAACAATCTTCTTTTGTCTTTAAGATTGTTTTCTAACATGACTCGCACAAAAACAATAAAAAATACTAACAAATATTTCCTACAAAACTCTATGGAAAACATTTAGCCAAACTTTTCGCTTGACTGCGAAACCAATGAGCATAAAAGATAGATACGTTTCTCTATACATGTACGTAGATATGTGTCGGTTTGTACGTAGACTGGGGGGCAGTCTGGCTGATTCGAGCAGTCATTTCGTATAGAGGGTTGTCGAGGAAGGGAAACTGTTTTGATAACGATGTTCTATCTACAGGCTACACAAATATTGTAAACAATAACGCAATAATTTATTTATTTCTTATTTGCATACATGACTTAGGTACTTAAGAGCTAATGTGGGTACAACTAAGCTAATTATTAACTAATTCTCCAAGTTAATGACACGCGCCTTATTCAGGCATTGCAGAGACAACATCTATGAGATAGTGGAGGAATAAACGGATTTAAAACGATACGTTTTAATCTCTTTATCCCGCATAAACGCAAGTGTACGATGAATGCCTATATTTGTAGTTTAAAAACACAAATAAGGTTTTAGAAGAATTTTATTGGGCTATCTATCAATACGTATTGCAACTATTTCAAAAAAACAGGAGGGCTACTTCGGTTCGTTTCGATACGACAACGATACTGTCAAAACGATGGTTCTACTGTCACTCTACTATCAGAATGTGACAGTAGAATCATCGTATGACAGTATCGATGTCGTATCGAAACGAACCGCAGTAACCCTCCTGTAAAGTTAAAGTCAACGGTCTTTTAAATCTCGAGAAACCGACGGTTATATAGTCTATCATCTATGTCAAGCCTACACAAAAGCACCAAAAGGTAATAAAAACAAAACAAAGGACATTCGAAAAAAAATAAGCTTCAATGAGTAATTTAAATGGACCGTCCTGACAGACAGGAGTGTCAATTTTTTACCGAACTTTTTAAATGTATTTTTACGTAATCTAAATTTAATTTTACTCGACGATTAACGATCGTACCTATTTAAAGTATCGAAGGACAGTTTTATACCAAAGTGACAGCCCTGGGAAGTGGCGAGTAGTCGGCCGGTTTTATTGGCGTCACTAATGAGTTGCTAATTCAATTTCACGGACGCAGCGCCAGGGATGTGGCGCGGGCGCGGTGCTGCGACGCAGGGGCCTAAACCGCCTCCACAGTCAGTAGCCCAGGGCAATGGGCATACTTCACCACAATTACGGGGACCTTAATTCACGCATTAATGTACAACAGTTAAATATTTGATTACGAAACGTTTTAAATAAAATGAGGAATAATTTTGGAGAAAAACGACCCGATTTATTTGCGGTATATCACGTCATCAAGTTTTTGTAGTCGGTACAAGCTACTGCACTGAATTCTTTCTTTGTTACAAAGTCATTTCTAATTTTCAGCCATAAAATAAGATTTAACAATTTTTTATCTACAATTTTGATATTAAGTACTACGAAACGACGAATTCCTTCATGAAAATAAAAGGAACTCTCATTAATTACCGACCGTGATCGCTAGATGTCTTTTCGCGACCACGGCAGGAGTTACACGTTTGCCGAAACGTCGAGGTAATTAAAATCCATAGTTATTTACAACGCGATCTAGACCCGTAGTTCTAATTATTAATGAAGAATGGAAATCGTGTAGGATAAGATCAGACTAAGAGAAAAGAAATTGTCTTAGTCTGATCTTATTACTTTACCTGAAAGTCGTACAGAGGAGGGTAAGAAATTCAGTTGATTTGCGTGTTCCTCTAATACACTTTAGTCAAAATACTAGTAGCATATGTCTGATCACATACATTAACTTAATATACCTCATAAAACCTTTGTGTTTTTGGTTTATGGCGACGCGGTCGATGTTCGCATGAAACTACGAGAAAACCAAAGTTATCGTTATTTCTCTGTTGTTCGGAAAATATTTCGTTGTCGATAAATACTTTGAAGTTTTTGTCTTCTAAGAAGCTTTATGTTTTCAATTACTGATTGCATTGGAAAAAGTCGTTAAGAGCGGCCAATTTTAGTTGTAGGTAATTACACCGACTAATGGTTGTTTGAGTCCTCTTTTTGTGAAACATCTCAGCCGATTAATGCCAAGTGAAAAAATCACAAGGTCCGCCGTATTACGGTAAATTACTTTTTTATAGTTTTTAAACCAAAATAACCAAGTTGAAAAACGAAATGTAAATATTTTCTGCAAAACGTCATCCTGGACTGTTTTCCAACTTTAGTTAGGATTTTAAACAATCTTTGATTTGAATACAGCTTTAAAATCTAAATACCTACTGGCGGTTATATCGCCGAGTACAGCATTATTCAACATTTAGATGGTGTCCAAGTCTGAATAAGGACTAAACAGTTGAAAAACCTTAGTGTCCTAGGGTGGCGTATTGTAAATGGAATTACATTCATTTTTAAACATACTCATTTACAAAAAAATAAACTAGAAAATCCCGGAAAGGTAAGTAGCGCTTCCTCTTAATACGTCTTGTATTACTTACACCTAGTATGGGGAGTAGTTTTTTACATTTATCCACGGGATACTGACTGAAACAAATGAAACCACGGGGCCTGGCTAGTGATCGGTAATACACACATATCACACACCCCGGTATCACAGTTTGTCTAATCGGCGCGTAGTATGTCTGTAGGTATTAACGTTAAATGTTAAGCTAAAGTAAAACTGTATAAATAAGTAGATAAAACATTTTGTAGTGTAGTCAATACGTAGGTACACTAACTGTCAGTTCCGTTGAACAACAAAGTTACGCGTGAAAGAAATAACACACTTTAAAGTTAGTGAATTCAATCGCTAGAAAGACGAGAACTTTATAGAACGATGTTTTCTTTTTGAAAGTGTTGCATTTATACGAATTTCTATAGATAGATACCTATATTTTCTGTCTATGTTTTGGGTATGTTATATAAAGCTTGAATTTATAAGTATACTAGCTGACCCGGCAAACGTTGTTTTGCCTTATAAATTATAGATAGTAGCCGATTCTCAGACCTACTGAATACGTATACAAAATTTCATAAAAATCGGTCAAGCCGTTTCGGAGGAGTACGGTAACTAACACTGTGACTTGGAAATTTTATATATAAGAAGAAGATTAGAAGAAGATTACGCATAGGTCAAAAACACCAATTTCGTAGCATTTTCGTAGCAACTAAACTTCTTCGTAGCACCTAAAAAACGGAAATCTCAGACAGATAAGGTATGAAGGCTAATATTAACTTTTTCGTTTGTCTTTACATAAACCTTTTAATCGAATAAATGGTTCCAATTCTTCATGACAAGAAATAACTTCTCATTCTGTAACTTTCTACGGTTTCTGTTGATTAGCCAACGATTTAGTTTTTTGACTACAAATATTTTTTGTAAAGGTACCTAACTCAAAGGTCTGAATTAATGTTGTGACTTTGCAAATTCGAACCAATATAAAACTAATCTAGAAAATAAGCTATACCTTGACGTAAATCGAATGAAAAGTTAGGTAATGAATAAAGAACTGTCTAAGCTAGGTAGGTACGTACTCGTATATCTATGTTGGTTGGTATAACAGAAGTAATTGTTTGAGTCACAAACACCGTGTACCACGCCAAGAGTAATGTCATAGGTGACATTAGCATACATCATGCGGGGTGTAGGGGTTGCCAAGCCTGTCTGCCAGAGGTCCACGTTAAAACAATATTACTCAGCTAAGTGGCTTGGGATTATCCTCTCATACCATAAGCACTCGCAATTCACGGATCCATCTAAAACTACCTTCATTTTTTTGTGTCTGAGTCTGTAAAAATGAAAAATTGTCGCGCGAACATTTTATGTAGGTAAGTTTTTTTTATAATTTACTAGTTTGAACTTACTAAATGGACTACGGTCTGCAGTATCATCAAAATAGTTTCCGGTCCTTGAGGAATATTAATTAACCGTTACCAGTAGAGCACCGATTTTGGAAATTAACCTTTTTGAAAGGGACATTGTAGGTATCACATTGTGAAATTAACATTTTGCGATTGTGACATTTTGAAAAAAGGACATTTTCTGAAATAAATTTAACCTATATTTCGGCTTTTGACTACGATTTGACACATCTTTTAAAAGAAAAAAAAATGTGAAATACAAGGAACCAAAACGTCGTCTGAAATTAAAAAACGTACTTATTATTACTACATCCAATCGTGATACCACCTAAGGTTATTACACTCACCTAGCTACTACGAAGGTTTGTTTTGTGTAGAGTTTTGTACCTTTTCGGTTTCCCCCGAGGCTAAAGTAAATTTATAAGAGAGCACGTCCCACAGGAGTAATTATTGAGATTTAAGGGCATCGGCTATTTACGTGATCTCATAAGCAATGTTAATTAAATGGACTTGCTCCATTTACTCTGCAACCCATATTATTGTAAAGGCCAGTCTGAAATTTAGGTTGTTATCGATAGCGAAAATACTTAGGAACATCTGGAACTAAGGTATTATAGCTTTGTGTACGTAAGTGCCTCTTTCCATTACAGTATTCAAAGCTTTTTTATACTATTATCAAACAACGTGACTGGGACTTTTTATTAAAATCAATGTATTTTATTGCGATTACTTGTTGTAATCTTATCATCATGAATGCTTTTATGTGCAGTGGTACAGATGCGATGGTTTTGTTGATTGTCGAGTTTATGCTGGTTTTCCTTTACATTTTTTACTATAGATAGGTACTTAGATGTTTCAGAGGGAGACTTTTATTTGTTAGTTAGTTAAGGACTGATTTGCCTTAAGACTTCCCGGACCGTGCGAGTAAATACGAATGTTTTCGAAGATAAAGCAGTCAAATATATTAAAATTTTATAAAAAATCAAATATAGGTATACCTACCTACGTTCAAGCTAGATTTACATTACCTAAACTCAATTCTAAAGTAAAACCAAATCCATGAATGTAAAGGTAGGTGCGCGTCTAATAAATACATTGGCAATCCACAGTATCAACACGGATTAATCCCGCAAATCTCTGTTTTAGTGTTACGATCAGCGCCGCTCAAACTAGGCCAATTAGAGCTTACCCACACTAATATCGGAATATCGATGTGCGGGATTGTATCGATATTAGACAGCACTAATGTTACATTAGATACGATTGTAGGTACCTACAGTACAGACATGGTCCTAGCCAAATACCCACTGTGGAAGGGGTCACATCAATCTATATGACGGCGCCGCCGATGTAAAGCATCAGGTTGATGGACTGTCACAGTCATCAGTCAACCTAGCGAAGCGTCATCGTCGATGGTTGTTCGGGGCTGCCATCTTATCATTCTGTGATCGAGACGGAGGCCGTGCACCACGCACTTGACGAATCGCTTTGTATTTCCGCCATCACGTCTTTCCTAACATAATTGAGTTGATTCCTACTTAGTAACCATTATACATTAAGCGATGTAATAGTTATTTTGTGAATAGAGACACCCATTGTTAATAAAACTACGATGATTGTAAATGGACACCATTATTTTATATCCCGCGCCCATCTACCTACTTAGTTCTACTGTATGAGTTCTGATGAAGGCCATCCAAGGCCATCCTGGCTCTTCATATATCTATAAAAGGCTTTGTCCTGACTGACTGACCGATTAACGCACGCACAGCCTCAACCGGTGATAGTAAAGGGCACAAAGTGTTTTTTGTGTGATGTAGGCTTCCGATAAGAAAGAATTTTAGGAACTCATGCGGATAAAACCGCGGGACCCAGCTAGTAGTTAAATAAATCGGGTAAACAATTTAAGTTATAGAAGTAGGTAGCTAATGGGGATATTAGACATGATTAGGTAAGAATACCAATTTTTAGTAAAGTAAATACAGGAGGGTTACTGCGGTTCGTTTCGATACGACATCGATATGATAATACGATGATTCTACTGTCACATTCTGATGGTAGGGTGACAGTAGAACCATCGTATTATCGTATCGTTGTCGTATCGAAACGAACCGAAGTAACCCTCCAGGTACCTACTTAGTAAGGTTACCTCAGTATGATAGGTATTTCTGAATTTCAGGGTTAATGTTTGATTGACACACCCCAAATCCTTATAATACAAATAGCGAGTTACGGCTCGGCATTTATGTCTATGCGGTAATTAATTACCTACACATAGGTAAATTAGTTAATTGATACGAACCCATCATCGCCCGTAACATTCTATACCAAATACAGACTAAGTAAACTAATATTATAGGTACCCGGGTATTTGGACATTAAAGACGTGGGTACTTTCAGTTGACCCCATAAACGTTTGATGGAGATCTAATGAGCAAAATGTGTCCTCTTTTTTACCCGACTACCTGCGAGGGGGTATATTTATGTATAGGTACTTAAATATAGTAACGTTCGGCGGTTGATATCACTACGAGGCTTACTCGCAAGAAAACGAAGAGGAGCTTTCTTAATTTCGGCCTAGCAGGGGGATGGCCGTGGCGAAGCGGTCAAACACGCTGGTTTGGATTACCAATAGTAGCGGGTTCGAATCCCGTCGGGTACCTAGTAATATATTAAAAGCATTTTTTTTTAAAAGCAGGATTTACTAAGTGTGGTAAACATTAAGAAATATGTTTACTAGGTATATAGTTAAATATAGTTGGTGAAATAACATAAATGTAGAGACGTTCACTATCTGGAAACTCGGCTAACTTTTCCTTCCTACGTGCCTATTGTAATAGATTTGGGGTGTTACTATTATCTACCTCGACCTTCCTCGGACCTCTTTAATATAGATGAGCACAAAACCAAAAGAAAAATAAGGTGCTACCTTATTTACCAACTAAATAGGCAACGTAATTATCCCCCAAATCCCTGGCCAATTCAGTGTTTAAGAAAGATAAACGAGAGGAAAGGAAACCATTCGGAGGAAAGTTGTAACTCCACCAACATCACAATAGTTGGGTAATTAGGTGCTTTCGGGATTTATGGGAAAAAGTTTAATTTAGATAGCTGTGTCTTGATAAATGTTTTAGAAAACGTGTTCTCGGTTTAATTGTTACTCATACCTAATTACCCCATCTCTTCCCGTGGGTGTCGTAAAAGGCGACTAAGAGATCTGAGGGAGATTAACAAACCTTAAGTTCTCCCCGCGCGGTGGCGGATAAACTGCTTGATCCCTTAGAGGGTTGGTGTCAGGCAGGCGGGCGGCCGTAAAAAGATTGACAAATCTAATTGCAGAAGGTATGGTCAATGATGAATTACCGATTGCGTCGACCCCAAATAAAAAAACCATCTGTAACCGAAAACTACTAAACGGATTTTTATGCGGTTTTCATCAATATCTTTATTAGGTATATTGTATAAGTTTGGATTTTGCGGTGCTGATATAAAATTAAACATTTTTTTTGGGTATAATTTAAATTTATAAAAATATTTGCATATTTTCAACACCCGAAGTTTCGAAGACTTTGCAGTAGGAATATCCTACTGTTTAGCGATTTTCAAAAACATGAAACTTATCTATCTACTTGTGCTTTACCCCTTAGACAGACGAGAAGCTACAAATCATCATTCACAAAAAAAATAGAAGAAATCAAATAAATAAACTTTTACAAAAACCTATGCCTTTTCAAAAATTCATTGCAAAAGACGTGATTATTTTTTCTAGCGGAACGGCCTCCCTCGGTGACATAGGCGGGAAAACATTTCAGTAACTCGAAACATTCGTCATTAGTTTACATTATTCGTCGGATGCCTGTTTTTCACCGTCTGCTTTTATAATGAAATGAGCGAGTATACCGTGGAATTTCTGCCGTAGTACCTAGCTAATAAACCAGGTAAGGTATTTTAGTTAGAGCTAATTTTTCAATCTAGGTACCTACCGACATATAAATTAATATATGTGTCGAATAAAATCGTATCTCTCTCTCACTCTCTCATCCGAGCGATGTTCCCGGTTGCATTGCTCTCAGGAGCCCGGGGTCCGCTATATAAACCCCAAATATTTGGGGTTGGCGCAGTGCCTGACACCAACTCTTCTAGGGACCAAGCAGTTTATCCGCCACCGCGCGGGGAGAACTTAAGTTTTGCTAGTCCCCCCTAAATCCCGTAGTCGCCTTTTACGACACCCACGGGAAAAATCGTATCTACGCTGCTAAATTTAAAAGCCATTTAAAGTTTGTTTTCTTTTTAAAGATTGTTAAGCTTTTATTCTGTGGTATTACAAAATGTGCATGATCTAGGTACAGATAGTATAGGATACATTTCTTAATTTAATACGAATAGGTACCTACCTAATATTTGACGGACAAGGTGTGTTTTTCCATACCTATAACGAGGAAAAAATAAAAACCGATTTTGACCCTTTAAGATTATTAATCATTCTGGTGATCTAAAGTAAGAACTCGGCATTAGATTTTTCCCTTTTTTAATGGCTTCTTCGTGCCAAATTTCAATAGGGTTCTAGGCCAATAGAAACTATACCCTATAGGTTTTTGACCTAAACCATATAGGGTAGCTACTACAATAGGGTAACCCTTTATGGAAGTTCCTACTTCCGGCTGCCCCAGAATTTAATAATTTGGAAAACCCAATACCTAGTAAGTAGGTAATAAAATCTTGCCAAACTAAAAAGGCATCAATGACTAAACTGCCGCATTCGGAAAGGTAACTATGACATCATCTAGGTAGGTACCTACTTAATGCTACCTGACCCACCTGTCTAGCTAAACAAGGATTTAAGTTTAAGGTAGGCCATTAGGTAAACAAATTATTTACTACTGGCCTGAAGCTTTTTAGACCGACAAAACTGTTACTAAGTAATTTAGAAGTGTCAGAATCTACTTCGCTTCGTTACGTAGTAGATATAGGTAGGTAGATACCTACACGTGAACAGGTGGAACCAAGGCTATCCATTACAGAGTTTCAAGAGACCTACTTATAACTGACTAGCTGCGTCCCGCGGTTTTACCCGCGTAAGTACCGATCACGTGGGAATATCGGGATCAAAAGTAGCCTATGTTACTCAGTGTGAATCTAGCTTTCTAATGGTGAAATCGGTCTAGTAGTTTTTGAGTTTATTCATACAAACGTACACACACACACATACACACACACAAAAATATAAATCTTTCATCTTTATAATATTACTGTAGAAGAGTATTTTGACTTAAGTTTAAAGCTACAAACTCTACATCTTTTAAATGCTTTGTCCTGACTGACTGAGTGATCAGCACAGCCTAATGCACTGATAGTAGAGAGCTGAAATATAGAGCGTGTGTTCTTTATGTGATGTAGGCATTCGATAAGAAAGGACTTTTGAAAATTCCTACTGGATTCATACAAGACACGTGCGGCTAAAACCGCGGGATACAGAGCTGAGACCCCATGAGAAAAAGACACAAGAAACTCACAAAACCCCATGAGTTTCTTGTGTCTTCTGCTCATTAGAGGTCGCGTTCCGAAGACACACCAAAACCAGACTTTTGTAAGTGATTTGAGAATATCCGAATGAATAAACATATTTTGAGTTGACTCTCATCCGAACGATGTTCCCGGTTGCATCCCTCTCGGGAACCCCAAATTAATTTGGGGTCGGCGCAGTAGGTAAGTCATCATTGACCATACCTTCTGCAAATAGATTTGGCAATATTTTTACGGCCGGCCGCCTGCCTGACACCAACCTTCCTAGGGACCAAGCAGTTTATCCGCCACCGCGCGGAGAGAACTTAAGGTTTCCTAGTCTCCCTCACGTCCCTCAGATCCCTTAGTTGCCTTTTACGACATATGCACCCACGGGAAGAGATAGCCCTATTCTATGCCGGGGCTACACGGCTAATGCCGGGGCTACACGGTAATACCATGTACCTACCTAATACATAACTAACTTTTATTTAAGGAGATAGGTATAGGTGCTAAAAGAGTTCACGCACACGGCCCCTAAAATTGGTTTAATCTTAAAAATACATTGAACATGGTTTAGGTAAGCATACGTATGAAGGCAATACCTATTCTTTCTGAAAGCACGTTATGGCCGGAATAGGAATGTCATCGCGCAAGACATTCTCAGTGAGCCACTTTAAGGCACCATGTTGCGTACGTGATTACTCTGTAAATATTCCACTTTATTGTGCAATCCTCTCCTTGTCACGTGGAGTCGCGGGCAGAAGTCGTCTCTGAATAATTTAGGTAGTCGACGCCGGATGTACCATTTATCCAAATTGTCGTCTCCGCTAGAAAACAGGGGCGCGCGAGTTAAAAATGAACGAGGTGTCACTTTTAAGACGCGCCCGCATTGATTCGCCCCTTACAAAGTAAGGTTATATTTATGTTTGTCGTTCGCAGAGTCAATTTGTAGACCTACCCCGGCCGATAAACTTTCACAACTTTGACGAACATCTGTAATTTTTCCAGACATTTATATACCTAGCAAGTTTGTGGTCTACTTACTTGTTTTAGGGTTGTTTTTCTCGTAAAATAATTAAGTACCTACCTAGTGGAAATTATTCCTAGGTACCTACTTAATAGTAGGTAAGTGCGATTGGTTAGTATATTGGTACATACTAGGTATACCTGCCTAGTATAGGGTGGTACCTACTTGTCCATTGACTGACTAATGAAAATTAACTACCTCATATAACACTAATCCCTCTTAATCATTCTGATTTCATATAAGTACCTACTTACCTACAAAAACAGAAAAGAGTTTAAAAAACAAAGGCAAAGAGGAAACTAGGTTATAAGGGTTCCTTTTTTTCATTTTGAGGTAGGTACGGTACCCTAAAAAGGGTTCATTTCTAAAGCGATCGTTACACTACCCGATTTATCGGGCCCGCCAGACCACACCTACACCACGTACCGAAATACATTTCGTATACTTACACATCGATGTTTGCTGTAGGTGAAGAGACTGTCAGTTAGTGTAATGATCTTTTAACGGAGCTAAACGCTACAGTTTCTTCTAATATACTTAAGAGGATAGTCTCTATTTTTTTTCTCCATCCAAACGTAGTTTAAATTTTCCTCCCTGGATAAAGACATAAGAGCAAATATGTTTATGCCATAAAACTTACATATATCTGTCATGCATGACTATGCATCTACCTTTTTATTTTTTTCATTTTATTGTTTTTTTATTTTTTATTATTATTTCAATTAGAAAATAAAAAAAAATAAAAAGGTAGATGCATTGTCATGCATGACAGATATAGGTTTTATGGCAAAAACATATTTGCTCTAATGTCTTTATCCAGGGAGGTAAATTTAAACTACGTTTGTATGGAGATAGAGAATGGAGACTATCCTCTTAACAACAAAACAGCCTCTATTAATATCCAAATAATAAATGTCCAGGCTCATAATAAAACCATTCTTAACTACGGAAATACGATCTCAGCAACTGCTACAGAATAAGGCCCCTTGCCCCTGATTCTGTAGCAGTTGTATTGTTAAGTTAAAGCCTTGGAAGCCACCAGAATTACTTGAGCCACTCTAAAACGTTTAGTCTCTAAGTACCTAAAACGCAGCCTGTCAATTTCGCGTTGTGCCATACTGTCATTTAAAATCAGCGTTTGGTCTAAGTCGCAATAGGTCTACTTCTAGTAGTGCCTATTTAGCGGTATGACTATGTTGCAATAGGTCTACTTCTCGTAGTGCCCATTTAGCGATACGACTAAGTCGATATTCCTTCCAGCATGTTCGAATTTTCAAATGTATTTTTAGAGTTTCATACCCAAAGGGTAAAAAAAAGACAGCGAAGTCTTAGTATTAGGGTCCCGGCCTATTACTGACTGAGACTTTGCTGTCTGTCCGTCCGTCTGTTGCCACTGTTATCAGGCTGTATCTCATGAACCGTGATAGTTAGTTAAAATTTTCACAGATTATGTATTTCTTTTAATTAATCTTAAATACGAAAAAAAAAGGGTTTTTTTTTCAAGTTCAAAATCAATGTGCTGATGTATCTTTAGGCACAACGGGAAATTGGCAGATTTCGTGTTGGATACTACCGATTAAGAGAGCCCACTAAATTTGCCTACCTAGCTTACAAACTAAATCCCAATTTGCCTGCTTCGGTTTAGAGTCTAAACGAGTTTATATAGTTATATGGCGAGTTAGGTCTAAACTTTAGACCTAACTCGCCAATCGCCATATAACTAAACATTTACTTCGCTTTAGAGCTAATGCGCACTATGACTAAACCTCAATTTACCTACTTCGCTCATGAACTAATACGCAATAAGTCTATACATCAATATGCCCATTTCTCGTTAGGTCTAGGCACAAAGCGAAAGTGACACACTGCGGTTTAGGTACTTAGAGACTAAACGCTCTAAAATACCTAAAGCGTCAAATACTCGACGACACTGACACTTCTTAAAATAAACCACACCTAAAGCACACTTATAAAAAAATCGTGGTGCGAATTACCTACCTAAAGGTAAAGTGTAAGTGTAAATGCCATCGTGAATATTGATCTTTTGATGATTTATTAAGCTTTAAATACACGATGACACTTACATTTCCCAAGTAAGTGTCATCGTGTATTTGAAGCCTTATAAGAGGCGTAGCACACGCTATAAAGAAAAAGATACTTACCCACCCAGATTTCAATAAACAAGGGCACAAATGTTTCAAATGAAATAAATGATAATAATATAAAAAGACCCAATTCTGAACTGGTAACACTATTGCACATAAAATAGAACTGTGCCCGGTAAATCAAATAATATAGGAAACTCAATTACTGTCCCGTTCAAATAGTCAAGAAATGTGAAAAAGAATTTTGTTCTGTATAACAAAGTTTAGGTATATCCCGTGGGAGGTAAGGTACTAGAGGTATGGAACTTGACGAATATGCGATTGTCAAGTGGACATACCGTTGTACATTTTTTATTCGAAATGAATTAATTCAGAGGACTGGCGGTATGTATGTATGCAGAACTTGTAAAAACACCTTCCTAATGTAATTTTAATCCTTGTCAATAGTTATTTGTTATGCAAGGCTGCAAAGTTGGTTTTTGCAGCGAGTACTTGTATTGAAACCTGAGCTAGCGAAGCATTCTAGGATTGAACCACGAGCGCAAGCGTGTGGTTCAAATATAGAATGCTGAGCGTCGCAAAGGTTTCAAAGGTACGAGATGCTAAAAACTTTGCTGCCGAGTGAATTTTTCACTCGGCAGCAACACAATTTTTCACCTCACTACAGCGAGGAAAACGCTAGGTGCATTTTTCCGGTAGAAAACTCAATTTGGCATTATATACCGCTTATTGTACCGTAAATAATAAAAATAAGCAAATAATCTCTAAATTGAATAATTCATGAAAAAACCTGCTTGATAATAATGATAGTAAATAATAAATACTACATTGGCAATGTGCAACAATACTTCGTGGTTCGATGCCATGAACAAAAAAAAAAAGAAATGAGGTTCCGGTTATCTAGCGCATTTTCAAAGGACTTGGCTCTATCTAAAAGTATCGAGATGACAGATTCGAATTTTAAAATCTCTTTCCACGCTAGGGCGCAAAATGTGATTTTGCACGCAGAAATCAGCGTCCAAAACGATCCTTTCCGAGGTTGTGAGGTGAAAATAGTTATTTGTTATGCAAGGCTGCAAAGTTGGTTTTTGCAGCGAGTACTTGTATTGAAACCTGAGCTAGCGAAGCATTCTAGGATTGAACCACGAGCGCAAGCGTGTGGTTCAAATATAGAATGCTGAGCGTCGCAAAGGTTTCAAAGGTACGAGATGCTAAAAACTTTGCTGCCGAGTGAATTTTTCACTCGGCAGCAACACAATTTTTCACCTCACTACAGCGAGGAAAACGCTAGGTGCATTTTTCCGGTAGAAAACTCAATTTGGCATTATATACCGCTTATTGTACCGTAAATAATAAAAATAAGCAAATAATCTCTAAATTGAATAATTCATGAAAAAACCTGCTTGATAATAATGATAGTAAATAATAAATACTACATTGGCAATGTGCAACAATACTTCGTGGTTCGATGCCATGAAAAAAAAAAAAAGAAATGAGGTTCCGGTTATCTAGCGCATTTTCAAAGGACTTGGCTCTATCTAAAAGTATCGAGATGACAGATTCGAATTTTAAAATCTCTTTCCACGCTAGGGCGCAAAATGTGATTTTGCACGCAGAAATCAGCGTCCAAAACGATCCTTTCCGAGGTTGTGAGGTGAAAATAGTTATTTGTTATGCAAGGCTGCAAAGTTGGTTTTTGCAGCGAGTACTTGTATTGAAACCTGAGCTAGCGAAGCATTCTAGGATTGAACCACGAGCGCAAGCGTGTGGTTCAAATATAGAATGCTGAGCGTCGCAAAGGTTTCAAAGGTACGAGATGCTAAAAACTTTGCTGCCGAGTGAATTTTTCACTCGGCAGCAACACAATTTTTCACCTCACTACAGCGAGGAAAACGCTAGGTGCATTTTTCCGGTAGAAAACTCAATTTGGCATTATATACCGCTTATTGTACCGTAAATAATAAAAATAAGCAAATAATCTCTAAATTGAATAATTCATGAAAAAACTTGCCTGATAATAATGATAGTAAATAATAAATACTACATTGGCAATGTGCAACAATACTTCGTGGTTCGATGCCATGAACAAAAAAAAAAGAAATGAGGTTCCGGTTATCTAGCGCATTTTCAAAGGACTTGGCTCTATATAAAAGTATCGAGATGACAGATTCGAATTTTAAAATCTCTTTCCACGCTAGGGCGCAAAATGTGATTTTGCACGCAGAAATCAGCGTCCAAAACGATCCTTTCCGAGGTTGTGAGGTGAAAAGTTCTTTGCCTACTCAGACTTCGGCGATTTACTAAAATCTTTCGCCTCCAGTTTTTTTCATTTTTCCGTTTGTATTGGTTATTATTAGTGGGCTTTGCAAATCTGTTTTAGGGATCGTCGAACGGTGAAAGGATATGTAGAGATGCTTTGCCTTGAACGGTAACATGTACCATAGCCGAGGAAACACTAGACGTTGTCGTTCACATGTACCCGATTGACCGTTCCCTTATAAACAAAGTGAAGCTCATGGATTACTAATTAGGAGGAACACTAACTTTTTATCCCGGCAGAGGGCGCGAGTCGATTAATCTTAGGTTTGAATTAAGAACTGTCAAACATGTGTTTTTTACAACTCTCGGCGCCAAATTGGCCATATCGGTCTGAGACCGAAAGAATAAAAAAAAACTCGGCGTTTCCATTGGTGGAGGACCATCATCGAAAAAAAAAAGATCATCCGATGCCAGCGCCTCTGCAAACAGCTTTGCGCTTGGCACCCCATTCTAAGGGAAAAACGAAAAAAAACTTAAGCACTGCCCCCTAAAGCTGGGTACAGACCAATAAGGAGTCGAAGTGGTCGCCATGGCCAAAATCGGTCTGGAGGATTGATTATTATTAGAGACCAAACGACTCCGAGCAAGCGAAGGCAAACGAATGGGAATCGCCGATCGAACGAACGCAAACGAATAGGAATTGCCGATAGAACGAAATCATTGCGATTTCGTCCGTTTGCTTACGCTGTGACTTCCAATAGGTACAGGTGCCGGCAAACATCTTGAAAAACACTAGCATGGAAGGGGTAAGTTCGCGCAGTACGTGCGACGTTTATGAAAAATCATTAGCGTCAAGATGGCGGGACCATCTCTCAGATATTAAAACTTTATACTGTCAGATTTAGTACCAAATTGGTACTATTTGGTACCTCAATTAAAAAAATTAGTACCTCTTTAGTTTAAAAGATATTCACGAAAAACCCTGGTCCCGCCATTTTGACGTCAAGATGGCGGGACCAAAAAGAAAACGAACTCGGAGCTAATAATCACTTATGCACATATTTAGTACTTAATTGGTACCTCCCAAAACTGTAGTTAAACTGTGGATTATGTCGGGGAAAACAAATTGGCAGACAAAAAAGCCTGGTCCCGCCATCTTGACGCTTTGAGATTTTCTGAAATATCATATTTACGCAAGTAATTTCCTACCGGTGAATGTTTGTAGATTTTGTACTTATTTGGTACCTACGGGTAATGCTTCTTAAACCAATATTTACCTTATACTTTAATAGATATAAGCATTTTAATTCTACACAAAGTGTTTCAGCGAGGATAATATAATCCTAAAATGTACTCGATTCAGTCAGACTCTAGAATGATGTAAGGTCAATTCGCCGAATTCCGTCATAGGGGTCATTAGGGGTATCTCCGTCTACCTTTCGATTAAGGGCTTTTATGTTTTTCGCGCCTATCTTTGTGTGTTTGTAATATTCTTTATTCCCTCGTATCTTCTAAACCACCCAAAGCATTGCTTTAATTAGGGGGTATCGTTCTTAGATAGGTGACATAAAATAAAATTCAAAATGGCGACCAACATGCGCTATTTTGTAATAAAGAAAGAAAATAAAGTAGACAGACTATATAGAGTGGAGTAATCCTTTTTTTAAGTCTATAATCATTTTTCATTTGATATTATGATTTAGGATCTATTACGATTTAAAGTTGTTTAGCAATCGTTCATACTGAGACTACCGCAACCTACTCAAAAATCCTCAAATAATAAATCCCTCGATGAAATTATTGCGATGAAGATGATGATTGCGATTATAATACAATGAGGAGGAACACTAACTTTTTATCCCGGCAGAGGGCGTTAGTCGAATGATCTTAGATTTGAATTAAGAACTATCAAACAGGTGTTTTTTTACAACTCTCGGCGCCAAATTGGCCATATCAGTCTCAGACCGAAAGAAAAAAAAACTCGGTGTTTTCATTCGTGGGGGACCAAAAAAAATAAAGATGCCGATGCCAGCGCCATCTGCTCACAGCTTTGCGTGTGCCACCCTATTGATATAATTAACCGTCGTAGGTATATTACCTAATGCTGACAAAAAGTGTAAAATAAAAAAACAATAAAAATAAAAAAACCGTCTACTAAAATAAACTTTAAATAAAAAAAACTTAAAAGTTAATTAAAACTGAAAAGTAAATAAAACAAGTCCAGTAGTTACGGAACATAGCTTGTTTAAAAGTCGGGACCGTTGAATATCTAGAATCTAGCTAGACAAACCTTTTCAATAATGGGTCATGCATGCCTGACTGTTAAACTAACTATATTCTGTGACTACTGGACAAGTTTTATTTACTTTTCAGTTGTAATTAACTTTTTAGTTTTTATACAAAGTTTTTTTTTGTTGATTTATTTTGTTCCTTTTTTGTCGCTGGGGGTCATCCAATATTGAAAAAAAAAACAAGTTTTAATCCAACGAACAGTAAAAAAAGTCATCGAGTCGAGTGCAGTAGTAACCACATTTTAGTATACATACATAGTAACACACAGTAATGCAAATTTTTGTGAGATTGACTTAAAATTTGCGTGTTTTTGAATCGGAAATAATTATATATGATAGTTTCATTTTCCCAATACGCGATTAAGACCCGGGAAAATGTAACTATGTTAACAAATGTGTAAATAAAAAACCCTATATGATTTTACATGAATTATTTTTGCAACGAAATACTTAGGTTACTTAAAAATTTTAATGTCCCGACCTATCCCGTCTAACAATTTATGGAATGTCCGTTATAACTTATATGCTAGTATCGCCCCATTGCAGATCTTGTAAGCATTTTTGCCAGTAGGTAATCAATAAATTTACAGATTTACAACTTCATCTGGCAAAGTATAATTTTCTAACGGGATAAATTAAATGTTCACTTAGCCTAATAAACTCCAATGAATATTAATATTTTAGAAGAAAAAAATGGAATTAAAGATGATAAACAGAAAAAGTAGCGTATGATTGAGAATGAGAAATAAAGGTTTGAGTGGCTACAAAGGTATTTTTAAACCCCAACATAACTATAATGGCTATTATGACTATAACCGTGTTTGATTTCAATTTTTATAGAAACGAATAAATTAATGTGTAATTTTGCTCTAAGTGTTAAGAAACTTTTGAAACTAATTTTAAATTGTTAAGAATGTTAAATTTAATTCTATTTTATGGATTAATTATTATTTGCTACCTAACTAATAAACATTGAACACCCGTCTTGAAAAATATGGCGAACTTACCCCATTTCGTAGTTTACGTGCAATAAGTTGTAAATGCTACCTTATATTATCTAGGGCATTGAAGCATAATATTAGTTTAGCCATGATTTTTACATTTAAAATAAATATATTTTCTCTTAAAACCGAGCTACTTCTATGTAAAACAACTCCATGACGAACTTACCCCAAAACCGAGGGAAATAACGTCAAATCGTCATTTAAAAATAGGTGTATAAATCCTAACATATGGAGAAGGCAATTATAAAGACATTTCCGATTTGAAGAATAACAATAACCTTCCTTCAACAGTCAGGTAAAAACTACATTTAAGATAAAAACCGGTTTGTGGCGATCGAAAGAATCAAACCGGAAAATAAACTATGGCGGACTTCGGCGAGTTGACCTTACCTAAGAAAATACCGCCAAACTTTTTATTTCTAAGAGGTCAATATGAATGGCCAGTATCATTTGTCCAGTGGCGAGTGTCAGTTAGGCTAGTCATCTGAATTGTATGATCGCCTATACAACTCGGAGGACTAGTTTATTGGCGCCAACTGTATATGTATGAGGACGACCTTTAACTTTTACCTTTTTTTTATTTTTTTGGATTTTCTCTTTATTTCTCTTTAGTGAGATCTTACAATTTTCGTAGTTATAGATCAACCGGAAGTACCATATTTTAAGTGTTCGAAACAAAATCTATAGGGTACTTCCGGTTTACCTACATTTGTCAATGAGGTGGAACGCGCAAAGCTGTAAGCAGATGGCGCTCTAGTCGACTGAGCTTTTTTTTTAAATTTTGTGGTCTCGCCTGTACTGTGAAGTCAAGTTGGAGTCTTTCTAGTGTTAAAATTATTAAAAAGGCGCTACATGACTTTTGGGAATATCCTTTTATTTTTCCCATCTGATGCACTACATTGAGGCATTTTATTTAAACATTAACTAAAACATAAATGAAAACGCCGAGAGTTGTGAAAATAAATACTATTTGACAGTTCTTATTTCAAACTTGATCAGTCGACCATCGCCATCTGCCGGGATAAAACGTTAGTGCTCCTCCCCATAAGTAAGGTCTTACAGTCTTACAGGGATTTTCATAGCGTTTTCCCTCCCTGTTACAGGGCGATAATACGATTTAAATTTTGGAATGTGGATATTTTAAAAAAGTTTCAATCAACAAAGAGTTCATATCACCGATGATGGGTGATAGACCGAGCAGGTTAAGCAACACTTGTGTCTGATAGGTGAGCGATGAGTGTTCAACCGTACAGGTAGTATATTTATAAAATGGAGGGTTTTGGTAGAAAATGGTAGGTTTGGGTAAAAACTGGTAAGGTTGCTAGAAACTGGTAGGTTTGTTGAAAAATGGTAGTTTTTGCTAGAAAATAGTAAGATGTAGTAGAAAATGGCAGATTTGGTAGAAAATGGCAGGTATTGATAGAAAATAGTAGCTTTTGTTGGAAAATGGTAGGTTTGGTAGAAAATGATAGGTATTGATAGAATTTGTCAGGTGTGAACAATGAAATAAAAAGTGAAAGTAAGTTACCTACTCATTTTGTCATAGAGGGTGATGAAAAGTGGAATGTTCACCTCGGGAGCAAAACACTATTTTTCGCTCGAGTGAGGTATTCTACTCTATTCTGCAGGATTCTACTCTAGAATCCTTCGCTCCTCTCTGGATTCAAAAAACACTCTCACTGGAAAATAGATTTTTCTCCGCTAGGTATACAATCTACTATTTTTAAACTAGCGCATGACCCATTCCCTCGATGAGCAAGTCAGATTCAAAATAGTTGATACTGGCTATTCATATTGGCCATAATTTAGTCAAAGAAAACAAATATAGAAAAAAAAAGTTTGGCGGTATGTAGGTAGGTAGTAGGTACGCCTAGAGTCTGGATCGAGTACATTTTAGGATTATATTATCCTCGCTGAAACACTTTGTGTAGAATTAAAATGCTTATATCTATTAAAGTATAAGGTAAATATTGGTTTAAGAAGCATTTTCCGTAGGTACCAAATAAGTACAAAATCTACAAACATTCACCGGTAGGAAATTACTTGCGTAAATATGATATTTCAGAAAATCTCAAAGCGTCAAGATGGCGGGACCAGGCTTTTTTGTCTGCCAATTTGTTTTCCCCGACATAATCCACAGTTTTGGGAGGTACCAATTAAGTACTAAATATGTGCATAAGTGATTATTAGCTCCGAGTTCGTTTTCTTTTTGGTCCCGCCATCTTGACGTCAAAATGGCGGGACCAGGGTTTTTCGTGAATATCTTTTAAACTAAAGAGGTACTATTTTTTTTAACTGAGGTACCAAATAGTACCAATTTGGTACTAAATCTGACAATATAAAGTTTTAATATCAGAGAGATGGTCCCGCCATCTTGACGCTAATCAATTAGTTGGTGTTGACCTGACAAAGACGAAAAACAGGTCAATCCAATGAAATTAGGGGAGAATGGAAGTTAGCTCCACTACGCTTATTAAATAGATATTCCTTCTGAAATAAATGCGCGGGCCCACAAATAAGCACAAGGCGCGTGGATTCTTATGTTTTCATTTTAGAAGAAATAATGAGCTTTCCCGCTGTGAAGATAAGGTTGAATTTGAAATGGTTAACATTTTAGCCTTTAGATGGACGCTTTACTTTTGCTTGTGGTATGAATTGACCCTAAATGTGTTTCTACTGCTAATGCTGCACTATTAACCGTGAAGGCTGGTAATGCTGCATTGAACATGAAGGTAAGCTTGTTATTATTTTTATCTTTTCTTTCTATAGCATCATATACCTATACTGTAGGTAGGGACTTATCTAACTTGTGTTCTGTATAATAGTATAAATATTTACATCCTATTGTGTTTTATAAAATAATCGAAAACATATCCAGGCAAAAGTTAGTATTGTTTATTAAGAAAAATTTATGCAACAACTTGGGAGTTCTCACACTAGAAATAAATTAAAAATCATGAGGCTCACCTTCCATCAGAAGATATTTGATTTAGCTAGTTATTCTATTATTTATATTTAAGGACAGCTAAAACATACTAGGTATAATAGAAACAATAAATCTAAATACGATAATTGTCTAGAATACGTAATTAAAATTACTGGTCGCCGTTTCAATAAAATATGTAATAAAAGAAAACGATTAATTAATTATCTTAAAATTTTGTATTTATATCACACATATCTACAGTTTACTTCTATTACATAAATACAAAATTTTAATCAAGTAGAGTACCAACGAAAAGCTGCTAACCAGTATTTGCAAATGGTATGCAGGTGTTATCAATATTATATTATACAAGATAGGTTAATAAATGCAAAAGATCAAGTGCAATGAAATTCCATGTTTTCCATTAAAATTATCTCATTATTAACCAATAATGAATTTCATTTACAAAAACAAAACTCCTTTCATTTGGAATTATTTACCCTTCCCACATAATAATTACTCCAACTGAATAGATTTGCACTATCTTGAACTTCTTCAATTACATTATTGTTGAGATAAAAAAAAACACTTTCAAATCAACAAATAAACAAGATTTACAAATTAAACACTAAATTATATTGTCTTTCCAAATATTTCAAATTTATAAACAGTGGAATTTATGAGAAGTGTGGTACAGAGTCTGTGTTCACTGTTTCTCTTTGCATTGTATTTACACCAACTATTCCTGCATTACGGCATGAGTTTAACAGTTCATCCTCGGGAATTCTTCACATTATATACTCAATATAATAGCATTACAAAGAGTTACTTCCTTCAGTTACAATTATTCTGTATTATTTATTGGTCCTTGCAACGCATTTGGAGTAGGAGAGTTTGAAGACACCAATCGGCCCTGCTCCTTCACAATCGGATCTGGAAACATTACATTTCTTTATTAGAACCAATCAATTTTTCTGTAATGTTGTTACATTTAGGCCACAAAATTCCTTGACCTACAATTTCATGAGAATTTTATTAATTGAAATGCCACAGGTGTAGGTGTGGTGTGTTTGAGCTCGAGCCTTTGATTTTTTCATTAGCATATTGAAGCTGGAATATAAAATGTAGTTACAGGTTGAATACTCACAGAAGTATGGATGATCCATAGCTTCACGTGCGGTGTAGCGCTCGTAGTGATCGTAACGCAGAAGGCGGTCTAAGAAGTCTAATGCTTCAGGAGACACGAGATGCTGATTTTCAGAATGCACAAATCTCTCCCACCGTTTACGAGAATGCCTGTAAAAAATTAATAAGGGTAAGTAATTTTTCAAATAGTTCAGTAACTCATAAGATTTGAATAATGAAGAAACATTACCTTCCAAGTATATCATTAAATCGAGGATCTAATTCTATATGGTACTTGTCCAAGTATTCAAACAATTCTTCAGTGCCAAGCACCTTTGCGATACGGACAAGTTGATCATAATTGTCATGACCATGGAAAAATGGTTCTTTACGGAAGATCATAGATGCCAGCATACAACCTAGTGACCACATGTCCAACGAATAATCATACATCTGATAGTCTACCAAGAGTTCAGGACCCTGAAAATAACAGTTAATTAATATTCATTATGAATTATAGCCCTTCTTGGATATTTGGATTACAATGTTGTAATTAACAAATACCTTAAAATATCTAGATGCCACCCGAACATTATAATCTTGTCCAGGATGGTAAAATTCAGCGAGTCCCCAATCAATGAGACGCAACTTTCTATGATCATGATCAATCATCACATTATGAGGCTTGACATCTCTGTGCATTATGCCCATACTGTGGCAATAATCTAGAGCCTTCAAAAGTTCATATAAGTAGTATCTGCAATCAATTGTAAAAATTAGAACATTTGTAATTTGAATAAAACCTAAAATAACATTAAAGTATTAGAATATTAGTTCATTAGAACATTAATTTTATCATGTGATAATTTACCAGTAGAGTAATGACTTGTTGGGAAAGCCAATTTTGACTCAACACCTAATTAAATTAGGACTAGAATTAAAAAGTTAAAAATAGCTCTTCTAAATCATGGGCATGGTATCAACGCCACATGGACAATACAGTAGTCACCAGATCAAATAGTTTCACTCAAACATTGCATTGGACAGTCTGCACTCTATACCATGTTAGCTGCTCTGCAGACAATATCAACATGGGCACAGGTGATGTGGGTCCAACTTTTGCATAGTTGAAGGCTTTTTGAATAGCATTTTGACACCGTTAACACTATAAAACAAAATTTTATAGGTATTTATTTAAGGCAGCCATTTGATCACAATCTCACTAGATGGTACACAACTTTTTGTATTTATTTTAGGCAGCCACTTGATCACCATCTCAATAGTGGTAAGTGACAGATGATACAGGTAAGGCTCCTACGCACTAAGCTAGTGGTTTTTGTCGGCCAACCTATCAGTGGCAGTACACACGGTTTTTATAATACCACAAGGTTGAACCACCCATCTATTGATTTGCAGGGTCAAAATTAACATGCTCATCAAGAAGGTAAAAGATCAATGTTTGTTTTGGCACTGGATGTGAGTGTTGACCCGTTACCACACAAAGATAATGATATAATTACCATGCTAGTTTCCATTCTGAAAACATCAAGTCAACCTACCTTATATCATAATCTGACAGAGTTTGATACAGTTGTTTGAAGTCCGTGTTATTCACATGTTCAAAGATAAGAGCGGGAGTACGAGATACGGGATCTTTGACTACGGCTTGTAACGTTATAATATTTGTGCCTCCTCTTAAGTTTTCTAATATTTTTATTTCTCTTTTTATCTTCTTCTTTTTGACAGGCTGAAATAGAAATTAATAGGTGTGAGACGATGACATCCAATGACCTACAAGTATGATAATGAATGATCTTATAACTTACCTTTAATATTTTGACTACACATTTTTCATTATTTGTTATATTTATTGCCTCGAACACTTCACTGTATTTACCACGGCCGAGCTTTCGCACCAGCTGATAGTCTTCTTGGTTGCCCCAGTCTACGACATAACTCTCATAGTCCCAATATTCCCGTGGGTTCTGTGAGTTCACATCGGCATATACCCGCGCTCTACTAGGTACTGCCATCGTACTGTGCCACTGTCGACCGAAACGTTTATCAGCGATAGTCTTCCCGGAAATCGCGTATGTCTTCAGTAATGATACTGCAAATAAAATAGTTCCACTTTTACACACGAACTATCAATCACCACCACATGGTAAATGACCGTCCTATTACACTGAAACTAATCGTAGGATTACGAGTCACTATTCAATTACAGTATTGTGATGTATAACCTAAAAACGACATCCAGCTCACTACTATTCTTCAAGTTATTAACTGGTTGTAGGGTAAAATCATTGTTCCTCCACGGATTATAACTACACGTAGATTGTTCACATGCACTCTTGATTAGTATTCGTATAATGTGACGAAACAAAATTTAATTTGAAAGTATCTTCAGAGAAAAACGCACGCCATTACAGACAAATGACCAAATGCTTTACATTAGACAATCATACCTAAAACATTGCTGTAGTTGATCCTAATCTTAACAATAAATATGTTGTTTCAGTATACATGAAACTCCTTCGGAATTAACGATTATTAACGAGCTAAAAACTACAAAAATCACTTTTTCTACTAAAACCGGCTTCAAGTCCAGTAAAATTTCAAGATGGACGCCCACATAACCACAGTGTCGTACGTCTCTCCTTTCCTACCACTCCTTTTCCACTGCTGCCAACCGTATACAGCGCTGAATGTTAAGAAAATAATACCACATCAGCGATTTTTTTTTATTGGTTCTGGCGATAAAAGTTATTTCAGTTATTTATTTTCCTCGAGATTGTTTAACTTAATCCCATGGAAATCTTCCGAAACCGATTTTTAACATTATTGCGTTACTTTTGGTTTTTGATTTTCGGTTAGCTTTTACAATCATCTCGCGACAAACGAAAACTAAAAGCATTTATTAGTAAAGTAGGCAGGTTTTTAATCTAAAATATTGTCAGTTACAATTCAATAGACATAATTTTTGCATACCTAATACTAGATAAATCGCGACACAATAATTATTATAAGTAAGACTAAGTAAATATACCACGATTTTTATTTATTTTTTCAAGCGCTGTAAAGCGCTTACTTTGCTGTTGAGTTAAAAATAAGGGCGGCGGGCGGTGCTACCAACCCAACCTATAAAAAGTATTGTCTCTGGCTTCGATATTTTATCCATAGACATTTTTGTGAACTTTAGAGTGGCATATTACTACTTAGGCTATATAGCCAAGGGCAGCCTAGGTTCCGTCGGTTCCAAACTCGCACTGCGGGCTAAGGGTCTTTATTTTTATAACTATGCTGCGGGTACGGGAATTAACAGCTGCTCGGTTCTCACCAGTAAGATCTAATCAACTATTAAATTCCAGTTTCTAAAAACCAAGTCAATAGTCTCTGGCTCCATTAACTCTAATCGAAAACCAGCTCTTTTTAGGGAGCACGAATATATTTTATATTATACTAGCAGTTAAGAAGGAAATGAAATAAAAATGCTTCTCTTGACCGAAGGAAGGTCATAGGATAAAATAAGTCAAAAGCTATTTTGGTCAAAAGTACCAAACTACCTTTTTGCACTTTACAGCTGAATTTTTGTAAATATTTGCCAGGCAAGACATCTCAGTCAGAAACTGAAACGTGTATACAGGGTGTCCGGAGACCAGTGGATATCCCTGCGCCCGTGCAGTGAGAAACTATTTAAATGAAAGTTATCCAAGAAGATGGATTGGCCGATTAGGTCCAATATTGTGGCCTCCACGTTCGCCTGATCTGAATCGACTTGATTTTTTTACTGGGGGTGTTTAAAAGAACAAGTATACCAAAAAACATAACCACAATTGAAGACCTGCGTCTACGCGTCCACGAAGCGGCACAACAAATAGGAGAAAAAAATTATAATCGTGTCCTTAAGAGATCGTTTATAAAAAGGTTAAAGGCCTGTGTAAGGGCAAGAGAAGGACAATTTGAGCATTTGCTGTAACATTTTGACGTATTAAATCTTAATAAGTGTCCTTTTTTGTACAATAGGTACTTGTTTCAACTTTTTCATGTAAGATAGTACCTACCTTCGATGAATTCATAGCACTAGCCTAATAACTTATGACAAAATGTTTCTATTATAATATTGTTATAGAATCCTTATGAAATAGGCAATTTGTTTTCAATAGTCGGCCAGACAGGTTTCATACATTTTTTTTACACCACAGATGCTCAAACTTAGCAGAAAGTAAAGTTTCTATGACTAAATCTATGTTTGGGGATATCCTGTAAGTTACTAACTATAGTATTAAAAAAAAATTAAGGTGATTTAAAAACATCACTATTAGTGATTTACAAACAACAATACTATTGAACACATGGCGAAAAAAAAAACACTTAATCTGTGGACGTGATACCCCGAAATGTGCAAAAAAGTAGACATTTTTCAATTTTTACTAAAAAGTGACGTACAGCTCGAACCGTTTGAGATAGAAAAAAAAAACGTATTCTGGGCAGTCAACCCTTCTCCCGCCAGCCGCCCGTGCATGGATATCCACTGGTCTCCGGACACCCTGTATAAATGTAAAAAAACTATAATGGTTTCTTGTTGCTATGAAACCCTAAACATAAAGGACTCACCATAAAATATAAAATAAAACACAGACGACATAACAAAGGTTTCTATTATACTTTTGACGAACAACTGCCTGGTTCATAATAAAATTAAATATACAGTTATTTTATATAGCTATAAAATAACCACAGCGATACGATAACTTTATCCGGTATTATAAATAAGTGAAAATATATTTTTTTACTTATTAAGATAAGAACATAGGTATAAAAGTACATAAAATACGGTCTTTTTTTGTAAATAAAATAATATCCAATATTCAAAACTTAAATAGGCTCATAAATAGTTTCCGGAACAAAGTGAGTAGGTGGAGTCTAAGCCAACACATAGAAGCTCTTTAACATAGAACAACAAGACACATTCTGTGGACAGCGAACCACCGATGTTATCAATTGACTGATTGATTGACAATTACAATCGGTAGTGCAAAGAGCTAATTTATTAAAAGTCAGTGAAAGTAGAGGCTTTCATTTTACGAGCGATAAAACTAACGATAATTCCAGAAGAAAATCTGTTATCTGTTTTGAAGGACGCATGACAGATTTTCTTTCTTTCGTTTGAACGTTCGTAGAATTAAAGTAACCCTCTAGGTCCCACTAAACGCGTGAGGTTACATTACATTTTAGGTGAAATGTACGCACGTGTACACGGAAACCCTATATAGTGCGAGCGTGTCGTGACGTGGTGGAAATCACGCGTTTAGTGTAACCTGGCTATGAGTGGTTATTAGCCACGGAACCCGTAAGAGATGTCGATTGTTCACGCCGCTTGTTGCACGACCAGCAAAGAGGTATTGTCAGCGAGGCGCGTCACTTGCAGCGGCTCCGTGGTGGTGACCGTGAAGGCAGAGCCCAGCAGGTAGGTGCCCGGGGCTGCGCACACCGCGCGCACCTGGACAATACAAACAGAAATGCACACTTATGCTAGCTGAGTGCTAGCCCAGTGTACTTCATATCGCCATATCGATCATGT